>BLSH010504628.1:364301-415796 GCA_018402905.1 Glandirana rugosa
ATCAATGTATCAAAAGGTCTGTTTTTCAGGTAGATCAAGTTGGTCATCTTTTTTGAGACAATTGCGAAAGGCCCCCCCCCCCCCCCACCAAAAAAATAAAAGTCAGCAGCTACAAATACTGTAGCTGCTGACTTTTACTATTAGGGCACTTACTTGTTCAGGGATCCTGCAGTGTCCTCACCCAAGATGCTTCTTGAATCAGCTCTCAGGTGCTGGCACCGCCATCTTAGGTAAGGATGACGAATCACGCTTTCTCAATGGACCGGCTACAGCACTGTAGGAGGGGCGGAGGCAGACAAGCGGAGCTTCCCCTTCTGGGTGGAGCTCAGATTTAAAATTCTTAACCCAGCACTTGAAGCTTACAGCTTTCCTGCTCTCTCAGTGCTGCTTCCTTGAACTTCTGGCCTTCACAGGAAAGCGTTAACAGAGTTTTTTCTACTGGTTGAACTAGATGGACTTTTTGTCTGGAAAACTATGTAACTATGTAACAGCGCACAGTGCAGTCTGGAACCAGTCTGTTTGGAGAAGGGAGGAGCAGGGGAGCCCCTTGCCACCCTAGGCTCTTGGGGCTGTGTGTTTCTATTGATGTACACAATGTAGGAGACACAACTCTAGTTCCTGCATGCAAGGGTGACTTAATAGGATGCTGCAAGAGAAAGCAGCCACCCTGAAAGACGAACCCTGGGGTAGCAGTCATGGCACCAGCATAAATTGGAAGAGAGGCAAGAATTAAAAGATAAAGAAGCTGAATACTCAGTAAGTGGTTATATCATCTGCTAAAAGTGCTTAAAAACTGGGGGCTTACTATCACTTTAACATTATATATAGATTCTTATTTTCAACCTTGGCTGGTTTTCCTTAACTTGATATTTTGACTCTGCAGTACAGAGCAATGATACAATAAAATAATACATTTTAAAATTGTATTCATTGTCTTATTCCCACTATGCCTGTATGGGCTTTAGAAGTACTGTATTTATTTCCACTAAGACTGTTCAAATGCGGCTTGTTAGTATGTGGTCTGCTTTCATTTACCTTCAGCTGTTTATGAACTGTTCTTACAGACACACTAGTCAGCAGGCCTCATTCTGAAATGAGTCTCCAACAAAACCTGCCTGCCTTAGTACAACTACTTCTTGGAATCTGGATATAATAAGCTTGTTGCCTATTCATCCCCATGTTGGTCTGTTGAGTACTTATTGCAGACTTCTATAGAGAGATAGCATCGGGGTTGGATAATTTCATTTGTTGGCTAAAGTTCCCCACCAAGATAAGCCAACACAGTGGGTGTCTTCCAACTCTATTCCCTTCTGTGTCCATTAGCATTAGAATACCTGCTCAGGCAATCTATGCCAACAAGCAAACTTTTGAACACTGGACTTTTACAGGCATAAGGAAACAATACAATTAAATTGTATGTATGGCTAAAAATGCGTTTTTTCAGTTTTGGATGGAGCAGGGAACTAAATCCTCCCATCGACATCAAAAATACGCAAGATCCATACCTCTTTTGCCAAACACATGGACATGTACAAAGATCCAGGAATTGTTCTCTGGCTTTTTTTTTTTTTTTTTATTTAGACTGGGCAATCTTCTTTGGCAACCTGCCTACAGGTGTATTAGTTAGTTAGGGGCTGGCCCAGGCTGGGGGGGGGGGGGAGTTAAAACGTGTGTGCTACTGTTCCAGGGCTTTTTGGATCCAGCCTATCTACCAATAGTTTAAATATGGGGGAAGGCTTGGTTCGGGGTTGTAGGACAGGCCACATTGGGAAGTCAGTACAAATAATTAGTAAGGCCTCATCTGGAATGTGCAGTTCAGTTTTGGCCACCAGTTCACAAAAAGGATATTGCGGAACTGAAGAAAGTGCAGATAAGGGCAACCAAACTGATAATGGACATTGGGCTCAGCTATGAGGAAGGATTAGAGGAACTGAATTTATTCTCTCTTGAGAAGAGGAGATTAAGGGGAGATATGATCAACATGTACAAATACATAAGTGGTCCATATAGTGAACTTGGTGTTTAGGTATTCACTTTAGGGTCATCACAAAGGATAAGGGGGCACTCTTTACGCCTGGAGGAAAAGAGATTTAGTCTCCAAATACGGAAAGGTTTCTTCACAGTAGGAGCTTTAAAAATGTGGAATAGACTCCCTCAAGAGCTAGTTCTATCCAGCTAATTAGATTGCTTTAAACAAGGTCTAGATTGTATAATATAACTGAATACTAACATTTATAGGTAAAGTTGATCCAGGGAATATCCAATTGTCTCTTTGGGGATCAGGAAGAATTTTTTTCCCCTGTTGGAGAAAATTGGATCATACGTTGCTGGGTTTTTCAAATTTATTTTCCAGGTTTTTACCTGATGGGAAGCAGGCTGCACAACCATTGAGCTATAACCATTTCACCTGCACTAATTTATTACTTCACAGGGCGCCACAATCTGTTAATTATTTGGTTGACAGTTTGCTGTTTTTTTTTTTTTTGCCTTCCTCTGTATCAACTGTGGGTAAGGGATTGTGTATATAGGATTGTAAGATTTATTTATTTATTTTCTCTTTTATTGGTTGAACTAGATGGACTTGTGTCTTTTTTCAACCAGACTATCTATGTAACCATGTAACTAAGTCCATTGGAGGCACTGGGGTTCTGGAAAAAAAACAAGACCTTGAAAATGCCAATATGGACTACTACCTTTCTGAGGTATACCTGGGCAGCCAGCTAGAGGTAGTTAGGGATGTTATGACATTACTGTTCATGTTGGACTGTACTACGAAGCATGTCAGTAAAGTTGCATCAACTGTTCTGAACCTGGTCTGAAGTTATTTGAAAGGGTGCATGTTGGTTTTGCCATATCAAAATAATCTGGGTCAGTAAAGCACTGGGGGTATGAAGCTCTACTCCTACAGAAGGTTTACTCGACAAGTTAACAAGAGGAACAGTACAGTTGCTATGGGTTACCAAGCAACAACAACCAGTTGTTAGGCATGGTACCTGGTAAAGGTGACTGGTCCTCCGCAAGCGAGGGGTAAATGTTCTGGCTCCCTCCCTAGCGGGCGGTTTTCAGGTGCAGTTGGAACTGAACCCACGTTACGGAGATCCATGAAATGGTCACATTGGTAAGAGTGAAGGAGTTAACAAGTGCAAGCATGAGGTCTGTGCTAGGTGCACAGTTGGATCCCATTCTGTTACTGGGAGTAAGGTAACAGAGGTACACTGGACTGATGGAGAGGGCATGGGCTCAGCAGCATCGCTCTTAATGCAGCCTACAGTACTTCAAGTTACGGTGTGTAGTGACATGGGACAGCATCTTTCAGAGGAACTTTTTTTTTTACTGCACACAGTGTTATGGCTCATATCTAAGTCGGGTAACTGACTTAATGTTGGTCTTTCACATGACCGCAGTCTCCGTTTGGTCCTGGCATTGGTGAGCATGTTCACAGGGAAAGGTACCCCCACATATGGAGGGCAAAGTTAGTCCTGACCAACATGCTGAAGCTGGTGCCACCATAGGTCAATTCCTGAAGCGTGTCACCACCCTTCCCTGCTGTCATTACAGTGAGTCCCGCCGTAGGCTTGTGATCGCTTGCCTTTGTGATGGAGAGAGGGGATTGATATAACGCCCCAAACTGCACAGAAAATCCGGGCACACCACAAGTGTGCAGAGAATGGTGCTGACAATGCACATGCACTGTCCAAAAAAAAAAAAAGAAAGAAAATGAGCATAGTATGTTATATTGAAAATTCACAATTACTGTAGCTAGCATGTGTAATATCAGCTTTGATTTGGGAAACATCTTGATTGCTGTGTTTATTTCCACTTTAAAACCTCTGCCAGGTCATTCTTTGCTGTCTATTTCCTATTGGGGAGATTCTTGCTGGGGAGATGCAACAGGAAGAGACGGTGAACCGAATTCCCATGTTTCTACTACCCACCTAAAGAAAGACATGCAGTCATTCAGGGCTGTACACATGTAGTGGCCGCAATGCTTTGCTTCCCGCTGCAGCAAAAAATAAACCGCACGTGGCATTTAAGAGTATGGGATCACACCACAACTGTTAGTCAACTGTATGGAATGCACATGTTTGCAGCATGGGGGTTTGGTAATGGACACAAAGCAAAGCATCACAATCGTGGCATAGAAACATTAATACGTATCTCAACCTTGTGTTTTTAACGCACCCAACCACAAGTCTAAACAAGCCCTTACAGTTACTTGTTTAAAATCAGTTTGTATTACAAAGACCGTGGACGCATGGCCCGCGAAAAAGGCGCTATACACTATAATGGCGCCAAAATATCATTTTTGTCACATTTTTCGGCTGAGGTTCAGCGCAAACGCTCTAAATATGCTGATGTCAAAAAAAGGCTCCAAACCATGCAATTGAAATATGCTATGCTTTACCCAGCTAGGCCCAGGGTCATGGAGGGAGGTCAAGCTCACTTCTTTGAATCGTCCCCCGACGCGGTGACCTGGCTTGATAGGCGTGAACAGGAACTCCGACGTGGATGCCCAGCTGCGGATAGAGACTGAGGGGAATATACACCCACACCTGGGACGATATGTAGCAGCATCCAAGATATCTTGAGAATGTCAGCTCCTGTATTGAGGGACGTTGCTTCTTTTGTCCAAAAAAATCCGAAAGAAGCCACCATGCATCCCAATTGTATGTTATCATCTCTAGCTAAGATCATGACTCTCAAAGTTCTGAGTCGGACCACTTTACAAGTTTCTATTCCACAGTTGCAGTGGCTACTGTTCGTGTGCCCTGTTGGCACCTAATCAGCTACTCATCAAGAGCCATACAGGCCTATGAATGACAGACCCCCGAGCCTGTTCACCTGGTTACCAAACCCATGCACTCCCCTACTCACTCAACTCCTGTTCTCTTGTACACACTGTTACACGCTGCAAATCTACAACAGCCATTGTCAGAAACCATGTGTATAACTTCCATACTGACTACCACAATTTTCCAACAGCATGTTGATCTATCATGTTTTAAACTAATGTCTTTAACAGCCACAATAGACATGGGTGGCACCAATACCTTCAACTTCTCTTCATGGCGGATGTAACATCTACCCTCCTGGTTTCATGGAACATCAGGGGTGTTAATGATCACTTGAAACGCACCATGATTTCTTCATGCCTCAAGAAACACCACCCCGCTATCATAGGTCTCCAGGAGTCGCACTTGACACGGGACACGGTTTCATGCTTACAATACTCCTGGGTGGGCAGAGCATACCACTCTATGCACTCGGCTTACTCCCAGGGGGTGAGCGTCCTGGTGCACAAAGCTTTGGCATTCCAGGAACTAGACTCTATGATCGACCCGCAGGGTTGCTTTGTCTTCTTGCATTGTAAATTGTTTATGGTGACATTATTATTAGCATTTGTGTATATTCCTCCTCCATTTTTCAAAGAGGTGTTGCTAATATTATTGTCGTACCTGGCCGATAAACCTGACCTACCAATTTTAATCATGGGAGACCTAAACTGCTATCTAAGACCTGATATAGATAGACACCCTCCTCTACTCACTAACATTCACATTTTCCCCGGGGGATCTCAGACCACTCTCCCTTAGTCATATGGATCACTACTAGGCCTCCTTTGGCACTACTTAGGGCTCCATGGAGACTGAATGCCTTCTGGCTTAAGTTGTTTCCATCTCCAGACCGAATCCTCCGACAAATTACACAATTCTTTATCACACATTTGGAAATGTCCGACATATCTCTGAGATGGGAAACCTTTAAAGCATCCATTAGAGGAACATTTATTGCCGAGATCGGAGCAGTTAAACGTAACTCCTCTGCGCTCCTTGAAATGGTGGAGAGCCAGGTACGACAGTTAGAGCTGTCTTATGTCATGAATTCTACTGACTCCACGAGGGAGGCATGGATGGTGGCTCAGAATTCTCTGGACCGCTTGAAATCCTCCGCGCCGGAGAAAAAACTTTTTTTTTAATGAAAATGGCGTTTTATGAGGAAGGGGAATGGACGGGTTGCCTGCTGGCCAAAATAGCCCAGTCTCAGAAAGCCTCCCCAGTCATCGGAGCAATTCGCTCCCCTAATGAATGGCAAGGTTCTTAATGACCCTGATAAAATTATGATGGAACTCTCTAATTCTTATGCCGACCTATATCTATAAATCCAAGGACAATTACTCTTCAGAGTCGTTGATTGAGTACATTACAGAGATTCCTATTCCCACCTTGCCATCCGCAGCCCAATGAGAACTATATGCCCCCCTTACTCTCAATGAGCTTCAGACTGGCTGTTCTTTCCCTACCTGTAAAGCCCCTGGGGACGATGGTATTCCCATGGAGGTGTATACCACTTATGGGGAAACAATCCTGTCCAGGCTGCTGGAGGTGTTCAATGAATCTGCTAAGATTGGCTATCTACCACCATCTATGTCTAGGGCGAATGTTGTTCTTTTGCTTAAACAGGAGAAGGACCCGTTAGACTCCAGCTCACATAGGCCCATTTCCCTTTTACAAAGTGATGTGAAAATATTGGCTAAAGTCTTGGCACTCAGAGTCAACAAAATTATTCTGTCTATTATCCATTCCGACCAAGCGGGCTTTATACCCTATAAATCCACTGCCACCAACCTTAGGCCTTTTTGAATATGCAAGCACAGGCGGATAACATGGGCCAGAGGGCACTTCTCTCACTAGATGCCAATAAGGCGTTTGACAGCATCAGCTGGTCTTATCTTTCGGCAGTATTGTCCAAGTTTGGTTTTGGCAAACGCTTTATAACCTGGGTACGTCTTCTTTACAGCTCCCCTCAAGCAGCAATCAGAGTGGCGGACCGGCAGTCTCCCCCCTTTGCGCTGGGCAGGGGAACTAGGCAGGGTTGTCCCCGATTCTCTTCGCTATTGCAATAGAGCCCCTGGCCACCCTGATTCCCAACAGTGCAAATGTCATAGGTTTTCGATACGGGAACATGCATGAGAAAATCATGCTATATGCAGACGACATGCTGCTATTTCTAGAAGACACCTCCTCTTCCCTATCGAGTGCCATGGACAAAATACTAAAATTTGGGCACTTCTCCGGCCTCACTATCAATTGGACAAAATCAGTGTTAATGCTACCTGATAATGCCCCTGGCCAAGCTGAATCTATACCTGGTTCTATTCCTGTGGTGCCCACCTTTCGGTATTTGGGCATCCAGGTTTCCCCTATCATTACGGAGTACTGCAGGCATAATGTATATCCCCTGATGAAAAGATTTAGGGATAAAATTCGGGTGTGGAGCAACCTTAGAATGTCCCTGGGAGGCAAGACTAACCTAATTAAAATGATCCTCATGCCCCAACTCCTTTATGGTCTCCATAACTCCCCAGTAGTAGTGCCCCTGAAAACGTTCAGGATTATCAATTCCTTTTTCAGAGTACTCTTATGGGGAACTCGACCTCCACGCATTAGACTGGAACAGTTACAAAGACCTAAGGATGGTAGGGGCTTACACCTTCCAAACCCCTGGATTTACTATGTGGCAGCTCAACTACAACAGCTGGTGGGATGCATGTCATCCAACCCTGATGCCCCTTCCGCTTGTATCCTACTTGCTGGCATGGGTGCTGACTCCATCGGTGAGAGATTGGAGCCACAGCTGTTCCAGCAACCTAATAAAAGCAAACCGACTTTTGCCTTGATCCAGGAGATCTGGAATAAGGCCAGACAGCTTCAGCATGTGTCTGGCTATACAGAGTATAGCCCAATTTGGGAGAATCGTACCTATCTAGAACTAGTTAAGATTCAACAGGGACCTAGATGGCGTGCAAGGGGAATAAAGCTTCTCTCCCAAATTTTTCATAACGGGCATCTGCGGACATTCTGGGAATTACAACACATATTCCACCTACCAGATCATATGCAATACTACTATCTTCAACTCTCCCATGCTGTAAGAGCGACAGAATGGACGCCACACTCCACTCTTATTTTTCATTTACTGCAGACCACAACTAGGATGAAAGGTTTCATCTCCCATTGTTATTCTATTCTAATGTCAGAATACCACAAGAGCTACCCCTATAGGGCAAGGGCGCAGTGGGAGGGAGATGTGGGTACCCTATCGGAGGATCAATGAGAAGAGGCTCTTTAAGCCGTAAACCAATGCTCTTTAAATATTTCCCAGAAAGTGTCACAATTATATATTATCCTCCGGGTCCACTGTATACCGGTGAAACTCCATAAAATGGGACATTGCTCTGACCCACTATGTGACAGGTGTCGACTTGACTCTGGGGACCTGATACATATCCTGTGGCGGTGCCATAAACTACACCACTACTGGAAACAGGTGCTATCCACTCTTAATGCAGTGTTTCAGACAAACGTACCCCTAGACCCCATACAGTGCCTGTTGGGCATACTGGAGGGGGTGATTCCTGAGGAGACAACTAGAGTGACCTTCTGTAGGGCCCTTTTCTAGGCCAGGAAAATCATTCTACTAAACTGGAAATCCGTGCCCCCCCCTTCAGTAGGGACATGGCTGTCACACATGGGGAACATGCTCCAACTGGAAAGGTATATTTATCAACATAGAGGGTGCCTAAACAAATTTGAAAAATTGTGGTCACTGTGGTTAGATACACCAGGGCTTTCGCCTAGGGAACTCATGCTGATGACGTTACTGCAATGTCCTACTGGTTGAAGATTTTACTAATGGTGTCAATGTTGGACAGAGTGGCTGTGTGCAGACAAGATATAAGAGGAGGGGACAGGTTGAATACCTGATATATCTGCTGGGAGAGTTAGTGGGAGGAGGTAACAGGACGAAGCTTATATATATAATAATAATATGCCATGGTTTTCTTTGTTGTTGTGGTGGAAAGAATTGGTTCAATAACATGTACCCTTATGCCTTTTTTACACTGCTATGTTTGACAATGTAATGGATAAGCAACTTGCTTAATAAATCTCTCTTGATTAAAAAAAAAAAAAAAAATCAGTTTGTATTGAATATTTAAACCCATAGAAAAATGCAACAAGGTAAGAACCCAATACGTACAGTACCTCCTATACATCCTACTGTCAATCCCCAGCAGGCACATTTATGTGTAGCTGTTGGGATATACTGTCAGTATGACAAGTTTGGTCTCAATCATAGAGGAGCTGCTGTCAGCAATTCTTTTAGCAATGCTTGAGAGAAATATGAATTTCAGCCTCTTGTTAAAATGTAAACAAACACTGATACACTGTATCAAGAATCAGGCATCACAAGCAACTAATTGTAAAGTACCATTTCTAATTTATTTTTTATTTTCCCTAATAGTTTAAAAAAATTGCCTGCTTAACCGCTTCAATGACGGACACTTTTACCCCCTTCCTACCCAGGCCAATTTTCAGCTTTCAGCACTGTTGCACTTTGAATGACAATTGAGTGGTTATGCAACATTGCACCCGCATTCAATTTTTATCATTTTTTCACACAAATAGAGCTTTCTTTCTGTGGTGTTTAATCACCACAGTTTTCTACTGTTTGCTAAATAAATGAAAAAATACCCCAAACATTTTGAAAATAAATGCATTTTTCTTTGTTTCTGTTAAATAATAGTTTTTTCATAAATTTAGGCCAAAATGTACACTGCTACATTTCTTTGGTCAAAATAATCCAAATCATTGTATATTATTTAGTCTGTAGGAAAGTTATACAGTCCAAAAACTATGGTATATACATATTGTGGGGGGTTAGCTCAATGGGGATCACCTTCCCTGGAAAAAGGCAGTCCAAATGGCAGGTTTTGCTTAAAATCTGGCTTGTAGCCAGGTTTATTTAAAAGGTTGCATATTGAAATCAAAATAAACAAAACAGAAAATAAATCCTCGCCACCCAGGCACTAACGAAACAGTACAGCTTGCCTAACTGACTTATGTAGGGCTTCTCCCAGACACCCACAAAACATAGACCATGCAAACCTTTTGTCTTAGTCCATAAGCAAACTTCCCTGTGTCAGCTCTCTCAGGCTGATCGTTGTTGAGTTCCAGGCCAGAGCAAAACTTTCCTCTGAGCCTGGTTATTTAAACCACCTGATGGTGGATTCCAGTGGACCACAAAATCTGTTCCGGAACCAACCATGCCAAGGTGGCTGGTAAAACCCAGACCGGATTCCTCCTTAGTCCATTCCAAATAAACGCATGCGAGGCGACACATAGCGACCATCGATCACCTTGCCTCGCATAACGTAACAATATATATGTACAGTATCTCACGAAAGTGAGCACACCCCTCATATTTTTGTAAATATTTTATTATATCTTTTCATGTGACAACACTAAAGAAATGACACTTTGCTACAATGTAAAGTAGTGAGTGTACAGCTTGTATAAGAGTGTAAATTTGCTGTCCCCTCAAAATATCTCAACACACAGCCATTAATGTCTAAACTGCTGGCAAAAAAGTGAGTACACCCCCTAAGTGAAAATGTCCAAATTGGACCCAATTAGCCATTTTCCTTCCCCGGTGTCATGTGACCCATTAGTGTTACAAGGCCTCAGGTGCGAATGGGAAGCATGTGTGTTAAATTTGGTTTTATCACTTTCACTCTCTCATACTGGTCACTGGAAGTTCAACATTACACCTCATGGCAAAGAACTCTCTAAGGATTTGAAAAAAAGAATTGTTGCTCTACATAAAGATGGCCTAGGCTATATGAAGATTGCCAAGACCCCGATACTGAACTGCAGCATGGTTGACAAGACCATACAGCGGTTTAACAGGACAGATTCCACTCAGAACAGGCCTTGTCATGGTCAAGAAGTTGAGTATACGTGCTCGGCGTCATATCCAGAGGTTGTCTTTGGGAAATAGATGTATGAGTGCTGCCAGCATTGCTGCAGAGGTTGAAGGGGTTGGGGGTCAGCCTGTCAGTGCTCACCATACATCGCACACTGCATCAAATTGGTCTGCATGGCTGTTGTCCCAGAAGGAAGCCTCTTCTAAAGATGTTGCACAAGAAAGCCTGCAAACAGTTTGCTGAAGACAAGCAGACTAAGGACATGGATTACTGGAACCATGTCCTGTGGTCTGTTGAGACCAATATAAAGGTATTTGGTTCAGATAGTGTCAAGCGTGTGTGGCGGCAACCAGGTGAGGAGTACAAAGACAAGTGTGTCTTGCCTACAGTCAAGCATGGTGGTGGGAGTGTCATGGTCTGGGGCTGCATGAGTACTGCTGGCATTGGGGAGCTACAGTACATTAAGGGAACCATGAATGCTAACATGTACTGTGACATACTGAAGCAGAGCATGAACCCCTCCATTCGGAGACTGGGCCGCATGGCAGTATTCCAACATGATAATGACCCCAAACACACCTCCAAGATGACCACTGCCTTGCTAAAGAAGCTAAAGGTAAAGCTGATGGACTGGCCAAGCATGTCTCCGGACCTAAACCCTATTGAGCATCTGTGGGGCATCCTCAAATGGAAGATGGAGGAGCGCAAGGTCTCTAACATCCACCAGCTCTGTGATGTTGTCATGAAGGAGTGATAGAAGACTTGGTGGCAACATGTGAAGCTCTGGTGAACTCCATGCCCAAGAGAGTTAAGGCAGTGCTGGAAAATAATGGTAGCCACACAAAATATTGACACTTTGGGCCCAATTTGGACATTTTCACTTACGGGTGTACTCACTTTTGTTGCCAGCTGTTTAGACATTAATGACTGTGTGTTGAGTTATTTTGAGGGGACAGCAAATTTACACTGTTATACAAGCTGTACACTCACTACTTTACATTGTAGCAAAGTGTCATCTCTTCAGTGTTGTTACATGAAAAGATATAATAAAATATTTACAAAAATGTGAGAGGTGTACTCACTTTTGTGAGATACTGTATATGAAAACTGATCAATTCTTGAGGCCCAAATTGCCAGGACCGTACAAATATCCCCCAACTGACCCCTTTTTGGAAAGTATACAGTCCAAGGTATTTAGTAAGAGGCTTGGTGAGTTTCCTGAAGTTGTCATTTTTTTTTCACGATTTTTTTGAAAATTAAGAAATTTAAAAAAAGTTTTTTTCACGTTTTTTTAAAACATTTTTTACATACTGTCACCAGTGCAGTACAGCGTCATGATGTAACTGGTACTGCAAAAAAATGTCTTTTTTTACATAGAGGGACTAGAGCAATACAGTGTTACCATATTAACATTGTACTACTCTGGGGAGGTGATCAGGATTTTTGTTTATTTTACACACTATGATTGCTTATAACTGTGCATTTTACAGTTATAAGTCACCATTTTTCTGAGTGAAAACTACTCAATTAGTGTTTACTATTGTGCTTAGCTGTGACTGGCCACAGTTTATCACATCGTACAAATGCGCTGCAATTGGCCCTGTCTGTACAATGCGATGACTGTAAATAATCACAGAGTTCATCACAACTATACACAATGAGAGGCATGTAACAAAGCCTTTGATTATGTACAACTTTCATGTGATCTGCTGTGATTGGCCACAGCGATCACATGGTACCGGCAGTGGGCCAGTACAGTGATCTGTCATCGGCCGGTGACAGATCAGTCAGGAGCGATCCCGGGCGGATATCATATGACATCTTTTCAGAATAACAGTGCTCCTAACTGCCCATCATTTTAACCACTTCCCGCCCGCCATATAGCAGAATTGCAGCTGCGGGGTGTTTCTGTTATACTGACTGGACTTCATTTAACGTCCAGCAGGATAAGCCGCTCATGCACACACCGCATCTCTGATCTAGGTAAATAGCCTCTGATGTAGGCTCTTTACCACGTGATCAGCTGTGTCAAATCACAGCTGATCTCATGGTAACCAGGAAGTGCTGGTAATCGGCTTTCCTCCATTCGTGCTGACAAGGCGCAGTAGAGGAGAGCCGATCAGCGGCTCTCCTGAAAGGGGGGGTCTGCGCTGATAATCAGCGCATTTATTATCAGTGCAGACCCATCAGCAATACCCACCAGTGCCTGCCAGTGATGCCCATCAGTGTCCCACTAGTGATGCCCACCTGTAAATAAATGTGATGCCAAACAGTGCCCATAAATGAAGCCAATCAGTGCCCATAAATTATGCCCATCAGTGCCTCCTCATCAGTGCTGCCTATCAGTGCCGCTCATCATTGCCCATCATTGTCCATCAGTGCCACCCATCAGTGCTTATCAGTACCCATCATTGCCGCCCTTCAATGCTCATCATTGCCTTCCATCAGTGCCCATCAGTGCTGCCTATCAGGGCCCATCAGTGCCACCTATCAGTGCCCATCGGTGCCACCTATCAGTGCCCATCAGTACTGCATATCAGTGCCCATCAGTGCTGCATATTGGTGCCTCCTCATCAGTGCCCATCAGTGCCACCTCATCTGTGTCGCCTCATCAGTGCCCATCATTGCTGCTTCATCAGTGAAGGAGAAAACGTACTTATTTACACATTTGTATTACAGAAACAAAGAAAAACTTTTTTTCCCAAAATTTTTGTTCTCTTTTTATTTGTTTAGCAAAAAATAAAAAATTACCACCAGAAGAAAGCTCTATCTGTGGGAAGAAAATGATAAAAATGTTCATATGGGTACAGTGTTGCATATGTCATTCAAGTGCAACAGTGCTATAAGCTGAAAATTGGCCTAGGCAGGAAGTGGATTTAAGTGCCCTACATTGAAGTGGTTAAAATAGGCCAGATGGGAAGGGGTTAAAAGATAAAAATGCTTCCTATTTAACACCTAACTAACCCTTGTTATCCTCAACTAGCCCCTTTTCTTTCTTTTTTTTTTTTTTGCATTTTGTGTGTTCATTATTTGCAATAGGTAAAAACACAAGCAAAAATTATGAAGGGCCTTTCTAAATAACTTACCACTTACCAGAATCATAATTTTGGTGTCATGATAAAGGAGAGAGAATATATGTTGTACTTAATATACTGTATACAATAGTTGTTTTGAAATGATTAAGGGTCATACCTGAAACAAACAACATATTAAGTCTATTTTTTTTGCCTTTAAAATATTGAGATAAGACAATATATTTAAAATACAAATTTTTTTGGTCTCAAACAAACAGTATATTTCTTACTACGATAAATAACAACATTATTACTGAATTAATAGGTCCACCCTTGAAATGTTAAAATGCTTTGGGAATTTAAAATCAATCTTAAAAATGCAGGACATCACTGCAATACATTCATTTTCCCCATGTTGTATCCCTTTAAAGACCCTGCAAGTGCTAAAAATTCCAAATGATCTGCAAGAAAGTTTCAGTTGTGGTCTGACAAAACACAGGATCTTTTGAAGTGAAATTTACAAGAAATGGTGTCAGCCCTGCTCAGTTGTCTTCTGCTAAACAACTAAATCCCACCTCCACAGCATCAAGAGTAATTTACTTTACTGCTGAAGGACCTTGCCAGGTGAATTTAGCTGGGCTTTAAAGGGCATTAATTGAAATAATGCAATGATTACTTATTTTCTTGCCCTTGTTACACTTCAATAAATTATATTGGTATTCTATCTACAAAGGTGGCTTTCACCAAGTGCTGGTTCACACTACCTTGTACTACATTGTAGTGTGCAGCTGGTGACTGCTATGTAGCAGCGGTGGTGACTGACACTTTGAGCTTTACAACACAAAACACTGTTTACATTTTTGTACATTATTGGAAATGTATAATGGAGCATTCAGGTCTCCACACAGTAGCTTGGTGTCCTGGGCCGAGGTGACCTTGGGTGCTATCCAGTGTGCTGCAGAACAATGTACTGCCCCACCTTACACATTACATCAGCATTGTGGTGTGGACAGGGCACATAGAAAGAAACTTTTTTCAATTATTATTATTATTATACAGGATTATATAGCGCCAACAGTTTGCACAGCACTTTATAATATGAGGGCAGACAGCACAGTTACAATACAATACAGGAGGAATCGGAGGGCCCTGCTCGTTAGAGCTTACAATCTAGAAGATGTGCCATTGAGGTGACTGGCATTGATCTAGAGCAAAAAAACACCAGTCACCGCCATAGCTCCCAACTGTCCCTCATTTGGGGCACTGTCCTTCTTTTGAGACCAAATCTCTCTATCCCTCATGGAGCCAATGTTGTCTCTTTTTGGACTGATGTGTACATCTCAATACAAAATATACTATTTTACTACCGAAAGTGTTATGCCATAATACACTCTTTATCCAACCTCTATATTACTACATTTGTTAATTTGAAAAGACAATATAAAGGAAAAAGTACCTGTGTGGTTTAGCTAATCATTTACTGCATATTAGACCTTTGGGGTCCTTTTCCTACATACTGTATGCCAAAAATGGTCTCTCTTTAACATTTCAGAAAATTGGAAGGTATGGTCACTGCAGTATATGTGAATGAGCCCTAACAATGATGGATTATGCATCCCAACACAGAAAGGGTTTGGCTCACTTATTGGAAGTCCTAGGATGAGACGTATGTCACACTCCTGTACACCACATGGCCTCAAGCAGAGGAATACAACCTGTAATCTGCATGTGCTGGGTCAGTGATTAAGTGTGCATGACAAGAGAGCGTTACAATGGAAGGCAGGTGTGATGTAAACATAAAGACGATTAACGACTGAGAGTGAGAGGTCAAGCAAACATTTCCTCAAACTTCCCCATCAGAGAATAAACAATTATAGCATGAAACAGTCTGCTTGCTGACATCAGGAGTAGGGGATGGCAAGTTAGGCATTTACTGTTATATCTAAAGCATATGAAGTAAACAGCTATCACTTGCTTTAGATACTAGATATCAATAGTCTTTTAAAATCACATTTACTTTATCATGTAATTAGTATTCCTCACAGTAACCTTCCACATTACTGCTACACTCGCCATTAAGGGCCAGATAATCTCAAATGATGCCACCAATGTGATAGAAGCCATTTTTGACCTCCCTGGAGGCAATAACAAGGACCCCCAGCTGTCAGAAGCTCGGTTTGCACACATATTTTCCAGCTATAAAGCAGAGGCAAGGGATCAAAGTACAAGCACTCTAAAAAAAAACCCTTTCTCAATCTTTTTAAATGGAGGAACCCTTGAAATAATGTTCTGGTCTCAGGGAACCCCTGCTAATGATTATTGCACCTACAGCTCACTGTACATTAGAGTGTTGGTCAAGGAGGAGAATGCTCCTTACATTTGTGGTCATTGGAAATAACCCCCTTGTTATCTGAGTGGCAGAAATTGCTCCTTACTCAAGGAACCACTGGAGTAACCCTAGGGTTCCACTGAACCCTGATTGAGGAAGGCTGCTCTACGGACTCCGTTGAGAACAAGAAGATTTTTGCATGCCTTTCCTACATTGAGATCTCTGTCTATTTAGGAGTAGCCTAAGTGTCACCATACATATTGCAATATGACCATGCAATCTTTATACAAGCAATCTCCGAGTTGCAAACATCTGACTTACATATGACTCATACTTAGAAATAGAGGGAGACAACAGGAAGTGAGAGGAAATCTACCCCTAGGAAGGGAAATTCACTCCTGTAAGAGTTATGGTGTCTCCACTGAAGCTTTATCACCAATCCTTGTTTCCAGAGCAACCCAAAATTGTCAAAATCCAATTGTCACAGGGACAAAAAGTGAGGTGAAATCTTCTGAACAGGGGCACAGAGAGCAAAACAAACATTACATGGGTGTTAACCCTTCCCTGTGCTATCCAAACAACTTAAAAATTAGTTTTTTGGCTGGAGTTACACTTAAAAAAATGTACCTGTTCCAACTTACATACAAATTCAACTTAAGAACAAACCTATCTTGTTTGTAACCGGGAGACTGCCTGTACTGCCTGTACAATCTACTTTAACTTCCCCAAAATGATATAATATAGGGGCCTTCCTAAACCATCCAATCAATTTGTATCCAATCAGGCTGGCCCTTGCACTACATACTGTAGTTGTTGGTACTTCTAAAGGAGCTTGTACAATCAGATTTTAACATGTGGTGAGCTTTACTAAGGCCTGCCATACACGGTTCGAATATCAAATTCCTGCTGAACTGGCCGAGATTTGAATCGTTAATGGGTAGGCTGAATGTACCAAGTTGATCCATCGATCAAAATTGATGCAGAAAAAAGCATGCACCAATGGAAGGAGCACCAGACCACATGGTGAAAGAGTCACCAAAACAACCAACATGTTTCGGGGCCCCAAAAAAAAACTTCCCCTTCATCATTGGTAACCTCCTGTCAACTTTTTTTACCAGTAAATTTAGTTAATTTTTTATTGCGCACCATCAATATCTTGGTTCATGAAACTTTATAAGCATGCAATTTTTTAAAGTAGTGGTATGGCCAAACTGTTAAATTATCCCTCGGCGATGGGGAGGGGCCATGCCATTGCAGATAATCCAAATGCAGCAGCTTCTCTGTGCCTATTGCAGTTCTTATTATTGAAAAGAAAGAGCTGCATTTTCCCAGGCTGTACAGGAAATAACTTCCTCTTGCTTTGAAGGAGACTGGAGAGTGTCATTGCTGTCCTGTGTGTGCTATCGCTTGCTGCATATCGGTGACCTAAGCTGGATCAGTGACCTAATCTGGAGCTTGCAAACATGTGTAATATTACTCAAACTGTGAACAGACACACAAAAGGTAAAGGTATCATTCTGAAGTACTAGGAACACTAAATGCTACTGTATATAAACACACACAGTTCTTTTTCAAGAACTTTCTTTCAAGAAACTCTGTGAAACTACTCTTTACATTTGAATGTATTACTTGAATGCGACAAATGCATTATGTCTGTAATGTTCTGTAAACAAATGAGAACTCCAGAAAATATACATTGTCTGTAAATTTACCAGATTATATGCAATCATTTTTTTAAAGGAAATCTATGGGCACAGCATATACGTTCTTTCTTTAAAGTAAGTATTGTAATATCAATATATACAATAGTTATTTTTGACAATCAAATATAGCCTTACTTGAAAATGTTCCTTTCATGTTGTGAGTTCTGCCTGTCTGCTGGCCAAAAACTTCCAGGATTCCCTGCATGCTTTGCAGCTTCTACTCTGCTGTCTCCTCTTGCTGGTTCTCCTCTGCTGTTTACTTTAAATTTCTAAGGAGGACATATCCCATGGTACCTTGTTGCCTCAGCACCTCTGTAGTTGAGGAGGCAGGCTCTGGGAAAAATGTGACATGGCAATGCCTACTCAAAGGACAGGATTATTTTAGGGTACACTCACATTGACAGTTTTAGCCATACCTGGGCACAGTTCACCCCCTTGGTCTGGTTTGTTTGTGTAGTGTGAATGCTCCAAACTGGGCTTGAGACTGGTTAAGCATGCTGTGGGGAAACTTGGAATAGGTGGACTAGGGCACAGTTCACTTATGGTGGTCCAGTATGGTTTGCTTCAGCGTGAGAGAAAACCATGCCTGAGCACAGAACTCTTATTAGATCACTGAGCATGAGAGCAGGGACCACTGGTCTGGTTGGCAGAGGTGACGTTGTAAGTTTTTTCTGGGAACACTTGCTTATAGCCCAGTATAAGTGCAGACCAGCGGTGGAGTGGGGAAGTACAGTCGAACCTGGACACAGTTACATTCAATCATGCCCAGTGTGAGTGCACCGTTAAAGAGCGCATGCATACATAACATGCGCAGTTCAATTAATTATGCAGGACTGAACTGGTGGAATATTTTCTTTTTGGGTTGACCTCCAGGTAAACCCCAAGATTCATAATAATAACTATTCACTTGATTCTTTTTTTTTTTTTTTTTTTTTTTAAAGGCAACAATAACACTCCATGATGTTGATTCACTAAAGTCAAATAGACTGTGTGGTTGGATTTTCCCCATGGCTTGGTGAATGTGGTGAAACTTCACTTTATAAATACCCAATCAGGTGCAACAAAAATAAATAAAAAACAGCATTTTGCACATGACTGGATGAAGAAAATAAGCAAGCTTTACCATATTAACTAAGTTCTAGGGAAATTAGTGCAACTGCACTTCCAAAGTGCACAGTCTATTTGCTTTTATTAAATCCAACCCAATGCCTTTTGAGGCTGCCGAAGTAAACCTGTCCTGTTTCTTTGTTTTTGAGACAAAAAGTAATTTATGACACACAATGCAATTCCACCTAGCAATGGCCCTTCTTCAGTTTTAGGTTTACCCTCAGCCATGCTGTTTTTTAGTTGGAAACTACTGCTAACAACAATAAAAAAAGTTGTCTTAACCTGATATGTAAAACCACCGATAAGTTTTATCTTGATCAGAGTTCCTTTATAAATGGCATTTAGTGCAAAAGCAAAGCAGCAGGCAGGCTGACAAGGAAATCAGGTAAGTAAAAACTGAACTTGGAGCTTTGAGGAACAGATTGTAATGTTAAGCATACACCGGTAAATCTTGCATCCCATATGTTGAAAGCTTCGATACTTGGCTATTCTCCAGATGATCACAGAGTACTGCAAAGACAAAACGGCCTGCTTCTGCCAATTTCTCATCACTGATTTTCCAGTTAAAGTAACAAGGAATGAAGGCGGTAAAAAAAAAAAACCCATATACAGCTATTTAATTTCCAGATGACAAATTATTATGCAAGTGAATAAATGCAGAAGAAAACTATCTTAATTTATAAAATACTTGTTTAAAATTGGAGGTAATAAATTAATATGCCATCAGATAACTATAAGCATGTATTACTATTACAGGTCACACTTACATTTAGATGCAGCAATTCCCCAGTTACCTGGCTATTTTCATTCCACCAGTCAGTCTCATGCCTGGACCTTCCAAGAACTGCTGTACCAGCCTAAGGACTGATGCCACCCACCCAAGCTATTCTATTCCTGATGACCATGTCAGTACACTATGGTGTAGTCCAGCATGGTATAACAAATGCATAGCTGCATTAATTTATATTTGGTTTATGTGCCTGGAGCTCACCTTTAAATAGTCACCATCCATGCTGTAAATAAACCCTAATAAAATTCCTCAAAAAAAGTTTATCTTAGTTTTCTTTACGATTTCCATATCCTTTCAGAACTTAATCAAGCAACCAATGCTGATGTTGACATTGGTCCACCATAGTGGCATTCCAGGGGAAGGTGGTCAGGTGGTCTGCATCGGGTACAGCTACTTGGAGAGTGCCCTGGTGCAGCCACCAGTGACACACAGATGGGCAGGGTTGTCCAGTGTGCTGCCACGCTCACTTCGCTCTAGCACCTGGCACTGAAAGAAGCCGTAACTGTCAGCGTGATCTTCAGCTGAGAGAAGAGCTAAAGTTGCAACTGACAAATGGAGAGGCATCAGAGCAGGAGCATGTGCTTGGGTATGGAAATCAGTGTTGTTACAGCCTGCTACAGATTACCAGTGCTGGGGGGGTTATTATTATTATAGCCTAAAGCTGGCCATACTGAAGATGGAACAAAATTCATCCAGTTCAATAGGGACAAGCCAAATTATGAAATGTGTGGCCGTACCTGTTTGACAGAAGTTGTTCATTAGATCAACTTTTGTAGTATGGGCTTGTTGGAAATGTTTTCTGCATCCGCTGATTAGTGCATTCTGACAGTGGAGAGTCCTGCTGTCAGAATACAATGTCTCAGGAGACACTCCAAGTTTTACCTTTGCTGATGGGATCTAATCTCTATTCCTATACCATAGTTGGTGTGTCTTTATCTAATGTACCTTTTAGGACTGGCCACCACTTGCTGCTCCATCCATACCTTGTGCTATGATTGGACTCGGAGTGACCTTTTTACTTGCTGCCTAGACTGAGACACCCAGTATATCTCAACCATGTATATTTTCATGTGCTTATTTATCATTTGAATGTGAGTGTATAAAATTGTATTATCAAATATGCTTGTGGTTTTGTCTACATGTATCGCCTTATACAGTATATATACTGATTGGTATATATTTTGTAAATCCTCAACAAATTTGCAAGTGATGCATACCCTCTGAAGAAAACATGGAACGTTGAAACGCGTTGGGGTTCCTTGCGTCTGTACTGTTCATTATTTATTCATTGTGTCTCTAAGCAGGCAGTTTTGGTTTCCTGTATTGGTTTTAGCTCAAGTCCTTTGTGATAACTACCATGTTGCCCCCTCTGTAAGGGTTTTGTTAATCCTCCTAGGATCTCTCGGATGTGAGACATCGGGGGACACCCCCTCTTTCCTTTGAGGGTTTTTTTCTTACTCTTAGTCAATAAACCATTGTTATTTTTAGTTTGCATTGTTCAATTGGATATATTATTATATATTTTCCTTTTTCTCTTTTTTCTCCCTTACCCTTTTGTTTGGTATTGTATAGTCCCACCAAACTTCCCCTCTTCTTCCCCTTGTGGCAATATATTACATATTTATTCTTGAGTTTAGAGACACTTGAAATACCTATGAATAGCAAGGTTCACACAGTAGTAGTACTTTTATAGGGGGATAAAGAGACCCATACATAAAGGAGAGAAACACATACATCTTTTATGATACAGAGAAACAAAGCTGACTAGTCTTATTTCTTTTCACGCTGTTACTGTCTGCTTGGAAGGGATTATGGCCTGTAATGAATACACAGCATGGGCAATGAGTGTGAAAGTGATGGATTATTGTTACTGTTGATTTAGCTGCCTTAAAAGGATAATACCATGTTGGAAAAACTACTTTATCAGCATTTATACTGTATATTATATGGTCTACATATTAGTTCTCTACGGACTCTACAATAACTAAATATAGTATTTGTATTATGAATATAAATATACAGTATATATATAAATTTAAGGGTTTCTGTGTTCAGCACGAAGCCTGCTACCCCAGTTTAACCCTTGGGGCCCTGTACTGGTGTCTTGAATTTGTAACTTCAAAGGATGGATTGAAGAATTGCTGCCACCCCTCCTCCACTCTACTCTTCATTGCCAGCGAGCAGAGACGCACAGTATCATGTTGCGTTTCTACATGCTCAAACTATTAATTTGCAAAGTACAGAGCCCCATGATTACCGCCTTGCTGAAATGGGAAGGAATTTCTAAGTTTGTTTGGAGAATGGTTGAAATTTAATTCACTTTGCAAAATACATCTCTCACAATGAAGAAAAAGGTAAGTTTGTGGTCCTGTGGTGAAGATACTGCTTTTTGAAGGCATCT
This sequence comes from Glandirana rugosa, assembly GCA_018402905.1. Lineage (NCBI taxonomy): Eukaryota > Metazoa > Chordata > Amphibia > Anura > Ranidae > Glandirana > Glandirana rugosa. Next base: position 386,411 of record BLSH010504628.1, read on the forward strand.
AGCTATACGCCTTTCTTGAATTTCTCCAAGAAAGCAGGAAAAGGGAGGCTGAAAAAACAGGCATTAGGTTATGAGATCTCTGCGCAGCCCATGCTGGCGCGGCCACTGTTTATGTAACCCCATTACTGCTGTGCCTTCCATCAACAAGTGGGTTAATGCACTTTCTCTGTACTTAACCGAGTCAAGGTAAATTCATGGCTTCAAATTAACTACTAAGAGAAAAACAACCAAAGACCTAAAGAGCTATGCTTTAAAAGATCAGAGGTTTCTGATTAAAAGGAACATAAACCCACAAGCTGTGGTTTACATATGCACAAGAACCAAATACAGATATGCTAAATGCAGCACTAGCAATCCATAAGTCCATCCAAAAGTTGCCTTAAAATGGAATTAAATCTGCTTTCTACTCTTCCATGATGGCTGCCTCATTAGGATTTTGCCTCATCCTCACTTTCATCCTCTGCTCTATCTGGCGCCCAATTCATGTTAGTGATCACATCATCATCATCATCTACTCCATCCTCATTACCACTGGAGACAACTTGGCACATGAATGCCAATTTGTGTACCAGTGTTCTTCTCCCCTCTCTGTAGGCTCATGTTCCTGCTTTCCTCAACCACAGAACCAACATCTGAATCAAGTAATGGCTGTGCATCTTCAAGGAGCAAGTGGCTGATGCTGTGTTCAAATAAGTCAGCTGACTCCTCCATGGCCGATGCTGGAGCTATGGCAGGAATAGCTGTGGACAAGGAGGCAGTTTTAGCCACTCTGGCAGCTGCAGGGGACTGCACACTAGTCTCTGCTTGGGTGACGGAGGATGAGGATGGTTTAGTAGGCCAGTCCACCACCTCCTCTGCATGCTGCGGCTGGATAGCATTGGCAACATCACTAAACAGAGGAAATGATGCCCTGCTTGAGAACTGACCACGTCCACCTTTGCCTGTGAACGTTTGCCTCTCCTTGTTGTCCTCCCAGACATGATGGGGGCGGTGCTTATTAACAAAATGTAATAGAGATGTGGAAATGTGTACGTGGATGCACTAAAGTGGTGTTTTCTGCACTTTAATTTGCGTACTCACTACACAGACACACGTCACGGATACACTATAACATACTGCGTCAAACGTGCAGTAACACACAGAAATATACTACGTTAAACGTGCACTAACGCACTGAAATATAAGGTGTTAAACTTGCAGTTACGCACTGAACTATATTGCATTAAACAGAAGGTAACACTCTGAAATATATGGCGTTAAACTTGCAGTAATGCACAGAACTATATGGTGTTAAACTTGCAGTAACGCAATGAAATATATGGAAAAGGGAAAGAGAAGGGTCTATGGGATTTTAATGGTACCGCTATAGGCTCACAAAGTCAAAAATGTTAAAACCAAGGTATTTTTATTTTAGTACAAAAAACACAAATAAATGTTTAAGAACGCAGTTGTGTACAAATCATTCCCGAAGGGGAGAAGAGTTGATACAAATTCTCACAGTATGCTGGTCTGTGCTTCCCTGAAATATATGGCACTAAACTTGCTGTAATGCACAGAAATATATGGCATTAAATTTGCAGTAATGCACAGAAATATATGGCATTAAATTTGCAGTAATGCACAGAAATATACAGCGTTAAACTTGCAGTAATGCACAGAAATATATGGCATTAAACTTGCAGTAATGCACAGAAATATATGGCATTAAACTTGCAGTAATGCAATGAAATATACGGCGTTAAACTTGCAGTAATGCACAGAAATATATAGCGTTAAACTTGCAGTAACGCAATGAAATATACGACGGTAAAGTGGTTGTCAAGTCATGACAACCACTTTAAACTACAGGAAAGCCTATAATAAGGCTTACCTGTAGGTCCCGGGAATATCTCCTAAACTTGCACCGTTTAGGAGATATTCCCTGTATCTGCATTTGCCGACGTAATCGGCACATGCACAGTGAAGAAGCAGCCCGACTGGGCCATTTCTTCATGAAGTGTGCCGTAAATGATGGCTCCCGTGCAAATGCGCGAGAGTGATGTCAGTGCGGCTACTGCCAATCATAGCGCTGGAGTCCACGCTGTGATTGGTCGGAGCCCAGGATTCCGGAAGACAACAGACACAACATGACGCTGGTCATATCGGTGCTTGGGGACCGCTGCAACGGCGTCGATCCAAGGTAAGCATTTCATAATGAGCTAGCTCATTATGCCTTTCTTTTGCAGGTGTTTTTTTTAACAAGCCTTGACAACCACTTTAAACTTGCAGTAACGCACAAAACTATATGGCGTTAAACTTGCAGTAATGCACAGAACTATATGGCATTAAACTTGCAGCAACGCAATGAAATATACGGTGTTAAACTTGCAGTAACGCACAGAAATATATGGCATTAAACTTACAGTCACGCACAGAACTATATGGCGTTAAACTTGCAGTAACCCAATAAAATATATACAGCGTTACACTATCAGTAACGCACAGTAATATATGGCGTTAAACTTGCAGTAACTCAATGAACTATACAGTGTTAAACGGTCACTACTCTGATGCTGACTGAACTGTCCCTAGATTCACACTATTGTAGACATGAATGGTGGTCACACTACATTGACTGAACTATCCCTAGATTCACACTAATGTAAAGATGAATGGTTATCATGACTCACTACACTCGCACTGACTGAACTATCCCTAGATTCACACTAAACTAATATTCTACACTGACAATAGAATCACAATAGCACACTATAGCACACTGTCTATTTGCACTGAACAGAGCCCTGTTCTATCTCTCTCCATGCCGATATCACACTAAAAATGGCCGCAATTGAAAGAATACTTTTATAGTGTGAGGCGGGACTAAGAGCAATGAGCCATGATTGGATAGAATCCTCATGACAGCATCCAATCATGGCTCTGACAGTGCTCTGTGCCCTGATTGGGTGAAGCTTTCATTGCTTCAGCCAATCAGGGCTTTCAATGTTCTGCCCGAACTCATGCTCGGACTGAACCGTTCGCCCATCCCTACTGACAAGTGGCAGTTCCCAATATGTTTTTTTTTCTTCAGCCTATAGCCACATCTCTACCAGCATACTTTAGGGATTCTGCACATTTGGACAGTTTGCAACACTACACCAGACTACCTCTGGCTCTCTTTGGACATTTGTTCATTGTATACGTCCATTCCACACAAAGCTAGATTGGTGGCTATAGATCACTTACTGTCCATTACAGAGTACATCCATCCTTCTCAATCTCAGTTCATATCACAATGCACTCAATTTGCATTAGAACACAACTATTTTAAGTTTGACAATTCTTTCTACAAAAGTCAGGCAAAGCCAAACTTCAAGTGCAACGATCCCGTCTTTGGAATTCTTATATATATATATACTATATTACCAAAAGTATTGGGACACCTTCCTTTACATGCAGATGAAATATAATGGCATCCCAGCCTTAGTCCATAGGGTTCTATATTGAGTTGGCCCACATTTTGCACCTATAACAGCTTCAACTCTTCTGGGAAGGCTGTCCACAAGGTTTAGGAGCGTGTCTATTGGAATGTTTGGCCATTCTTCCAGATGTGCATTTGCGAGGTCAGTCGCTGATGTTGGGGCGAGAAGGCCTGGCTCACAGTCTCCGCTCTAATTCATTCCAAAGGTGTTCTATCGGGTTGTGGCCAGTCAAGTTCCTCCACCCCAAACTCGCTCATCCACACTATATTGCCAAAAGTATTGGGTGACCCCTCCAAATCATTTGGTGGAGGGAAGATTATTGTGTTGTTTTTCAGGGGTTGAGCTTGGCCCCTTAGTTCCATTGAAGGGAACTCTTAAGGCATCAGCATATTGGACATTTTGACATTTTCATGCTCCCAACTTTGAGGGAACAATTTGGGGATGGACCCTTCCAGTTCCAATATGACTGCGCACCAGTGCACAAAGCAAGGTCCATAAAGACATGGATGAGTGGGTTTAGGGTGGAGGAACGTGACTGGCCTGCACAGAGTCCTGACTTCAACCTGATAGAACACCTTTGGGATGAATTAGAGTGGAGACTGCGAGCCAGGTCTTCTCGTCCAACACCACTGCCTGACCTCACAAATGCACTTCTGGAAGAATGGTCAAACATTCCCATAGACACACTCCTAAACCTTATGGACAGCCTTCCCAGAAGAGTTGAAGCTGTTATAGCTGCAAAGGGTGGGCCAACTCAATATTGAACCCTATGGACTAAGACTGGGTTGCCGTTAAAGTTCATGTGCATATAATGGTAGGTGTCCCAATACTTTTGGCAATATATATGTATATATCCATATTTATACTTATAGAATTGTTAATGCATATGTACACAAGATATATATTGCACCTAATTGTTTTTTGTTTATTATTACCTATTGGTATAATTTTTGGCACAGTTTAGTTGAGGGCACAAGAAGCATTCATGGCATGCCTTGAATGTAGTTACTGTTTTGGGAAACAGTTCATTTGATGGGTTTAGTTTTGATTTAAGGCTATTGGGGTTGAATCACGTGTTTCTTGGTTTTACCAGCAGCAAGTTCTGCATACCACTGGTTCCATCTTTGTCAGCTACCATCAAGAAGTATATCAGCTGCCAAACCCAAAGAAAACTGGTGGGAGATTTCATTTGGTGGTCATTTGCCAGAATGCAGCCAGAATTGCTATGTTATTATTTTTGTAAATCTAAAGGAGGTTCCACAATCATATTGTGTGAAGCATCTTTAGAGGGACAGTAACTTACAAGAACACAAGAAAACGAGAAGATGAGAAACTGAACACAATTTCCTTCTTTGGGGTCATATATGAAGCTCCTTGTATGTGTGACAAAACATCCGTCCCCACAGCATCAAAATATCATCTGAACTATATTAATCTCTTCTAGATTGCTAGCATTTTCACAAGTACATTTGTAAATGTAATGAATGGATTTTCTGAATCAGGATAATTATAATTTAACGTTATTGGATATTGGCCCTAGGAATTCAGAAAAGTGCGTTTCTGAAGATTAGCCTCTCTCAGTCTGGCTGCCTTCTGATAATTGCCTGGAGAACAGGGGTAATAAAAACACAGAAAGCAAATCACATTTAGCCGTTTCATTTATTGCACTTAATCAGAGCTACACAAACTTTCATGCATAAATGTCAAACACCTTTCTGAGTCTAAGAGGGCTTTCGTGTACATATATTTTATGGGTGGTTTAATAGAATCAAAGACTTTTTGTCTTGCATTATTTGACAGAAACAATATAACGTTTATATTCTATAACTTTCAGGCCTGCAGTTGGAAGGTTTCTTGGCCAATATGTTGTTTCTTTGCATCTCAAGAAAATAGCTTCTAAACATCAGTTGTAAATAATAGGGATCATCATTTGGATGTATGCAAATGAGGCCAACACTTAAAGTGTGAGGCACCCGGGGAGGTATTATCAGTGCATTTTAAAGTACCAAGCTTCACATCCCATAACCAACATGAGGTCAACTCACCTGAAATCTGCCTTTCTGCATACATATGGCCATTTTTTTAAACCTACCCTCATGCACGACAGGCATACTTCAAACTGGGCTCTACTCAAGTAAAAAGTGTAACAGAAGCTATGTACTTTACAGGTTAGTGAGGATCTGACTGGTTCTCTTTATATACTGCGATCATCCATCAATTCAATAGCTTTGATTACATAATGTTAGGCCAGGTTCACACTTAGCATCTTGTGAACGCACGTCTTCATGAGCGTTTTTCTTTGTGTGTTTTTCCTCTACATGCATATGGCAGCCCATTCATTTCAAAGGGTATCCATACTTGCCCTTTCTTTTTTGGGCATTCAGCTTTGTGCATTTTTTAACTGCACATATTGATGCATTTGTTGCGTGTTTTGCCGTGCATAAAAATGCATTTTCTTGCCGGGTTTGGGAAGTCCTTAACAGAAATGCCACAGCAGATGCCATGGGTTATGTTCACGCATTCGCAGAATGCTGAAATGTGAATTCAGCCTTACTGTAGGCTAATGTTAGGTGGGTTTCTTCTGGCTGCAGGGTAATTTTTACCCAATAGCTCCCCTGCAAAAAAAAAAAAGAAGCGTAGATATACTTACCTTTACGACACCCAAGATGCTGCATGTTTTCTACACTTTTTGGTGTGTAGAATATTTGCTCCTCCATCAGTCATTGTGGTTCCTTCTGCCATCTTGTGCATTACTATAGGACAGTGGTTCTCAACTTCAGTCTTCAAGTACCCCCAACGGGCCATGTTTTCGGGTTTTCCTTTACTTTGCACAGCTGCTTGAAATCAATATCAATGACAGCCTTTAAATTTTCCACTCGTCTACTCGCATTTTGCGAGTGGAAAATGAGGGCTGGCGAGGTGGGCTGCCTGGGAGCGGAGGGGGCGAGCACCGCTGGCAGGCCGGGATGCATGGGAGACATTCTCCCAGGAGGAGAGTGTGGAGGTAGAGAGGGGTGGCAGGGATCATCATAGGGGAATAGCGCAGTTGAGGAATAGGATTCGCTACTTTAACACAGAGTGGATATTTGCTCGCTGTAACAGTTTATTGTAGAATTGCATTTGCTCCGCTCACCATCACACACAGATCCCATCCTCCTGACCCGTGCCTGTGACAGACAGAACACACCTTGGCATTTGATCGGCGTTCTGTCTGTCACAGGCGTGGGTCAGGAGGTCGGGATCTGTGTGTGATGGTGAGCAGAGCGGATGCAGTTCTACAGTAAACTGTTACTGCGGGCAATCCACGCTCTGTAGAGAATCCTCTTTCTCAACGGTGCTATTCCTCTATGATGATATCGGCCGCCCTTTCTCTTCCTCCACGCTCCCCATGGGTGAAGCTGCAAAGATTGACACTGGCAATGCTGGACACGGGGTGAGGCTGCAAAGATGGACACTGGCAATGTTGGACACAGGTGAGGCTGCAAAGATGGGCACTGGCAATGCTGGACACGGGTGAGGCTGCAAAGATGGACATTGGCAATGCTGGGCATGGGTGAAGCTGCAAAGATGGACACTGGCAATGCTGGGCACTAGTGAGGCTGCAAAGATGGACACTGGCAATGCTGGACATGAGTGAGGCTGCAAAGATGGACACTGACAATGCTGGACTAGGGTGAGGCTGCAAAGATGGACACTGGCAATGCTGGACATGGATGAAGCTGCAATGCTGTGCATGGGTAATGCTGCAAAGATGGACATTGGTAATGCTGGGCATGGGTGAAGCTGCAAAGATGGACACTGGCAATGCTGGGCACTAGTGAGGCTGCAAAGATGGACACTGGCAATGCTGGACATGAGTGAGGCTGCAAAGATGGACACTGACAATGCTGGACTAGGGTGAGGCTGCAAAGATGGACACTGGCAATGCTGGACATGGATGAAGCTGCAATGCTGTGCATGGGTAATGCTGCAAAGATGGACATTGGTAATGCTGGGCATGGGTGAAGCTGCAAAGATGGACACTGGCAATGCTGGGCACTAGTGAGGCTGCAAAGATGGACACTGGCAATGCTGGACATGAGTGAGGCTGCAAAGATGGACACTGACAATGCTGGACTAGGGTGAGGCTGCAAAGATGGACACTGGCAATGCTGGACATGGGTGAGGCTGCAATGCTGTGCACGGGTAATGCTGGGCACAGGGGAGGCTGCAATGCTGGGCACGGGTGAGGCTGCAAAGATGGAGACTGGTGAGGCTGCAATGTTGGACACTGGTGAGGCTACAATGCTGGGCACTGGTGAGGCTGCAAAGATGGGCACAGGGGAGGCTGTATTGGATGGGCACTGGCCATGCCACAATGATGGGCACAGGTGAGGCTGCATTGGTGGGCACTGGTCATGCTGCAAGGATGGGCACAGGTGAGACTGCATTGGTGGGCACTGGTCACGCCACAATGATGGGCACAGGTTAGGCTATGTTGATGGGCACAAGTTTGGCTGCGTTGATGGGCACTGGTGAGGCTGCATTGATAGGCACAGGTGAGACTGCATTGATGGGCACAGGTAAGGCCACACTGATGGGCATGGGTGAGGCTGCACTGACAAAGTTGTTGTTAATATTTATTTGTGTAAATTAATTCTGCACAAAATAATTATGTGTCATTTCATGAGAATTTATGATGGTGTGTATAGGGGCGGAATTTGGGGTGGGGAATGAGAGGGGTTGAGTGGGGCAATTGGTGGTGAGTAACCCTTAAGGCCTGGCTAGTAGCTCAGGACTTGACATTTTGAGCCTTGTCAATGACATGGTATTAATAAGAGCTATTTTATCCAAAGGAAGTTCCCAAAACATGGCCCGTTGGGGGTACTTGAGGACTGAGGTTGAGAACCACTGCTGTAGGACATACGAGCAAGCAGAGGATCATTTGATCCATCCAATCAGTTGAATCCTATCAGCAGCAGGGAAGTAGAGAAGTGACGGCTTTCCAATACATAAAAGTAAGTATATCTACACTTCTTTAACAGGTGAGCTATTGGGTAGAAGTGACCCTGTGATGGATGACAGGGTCAATTTGAAGTGTCTGTAAACCTTAACAATGAAATAATCGTATTTGCTCCCTTTTGAGTTAAATATATTTTTGAAAAAAAACCCTATTGATCATTTCAGAAATTTAGAGCTGTCCTGTCACCTGTGTCCTGTGCACTCTTCCTTTGTTATCTCAAGAAGTCATATAAGCCCCCCTAGTTGTTATCTTGGAACCGCAATGATTAGTTTTGCCTGATATACACTTTAAAATTACCTGTGTTCTTTGTAGTGATACGTTTTTTTTGTGTCAAAGCTTGCCTGAACTAAGCAAAGGCTATCATAGTTTTATAACTTAGAAATAAAAGCCATCTTAAGGCTTCCTGTATATTATTTTTTTTTTAATTTTATGATTTTATAACTGAGAAATAAAAGCCATCCTAAGATTTCCAATAACTATAATATACTGTTGATAGAACTGTAAGCTGAACCAGAGCTAAGCAGAAAGAACAAATAATACAAAACCAGGAAATCTGGGCTATTCCTTCAGAGCGAGAGAAGAATTAAACAATTACTTATTAAGTCCCTCATTCCAATTCTGCACATCAATAACTACAGCACAACACATTTGCAAGTATTTTGTCTCCCCCACAGAATTTCCCTTTAGTTCTCCTACACTGCACAAGAATAATAATAAAATAATCTACTATGGGCGTTAAGAAGAATTCTTTGATAACGCTGCAAATTTGATAAATGAGGCTTAAAGATGCACTTCATTCAAACGTGAAAGTTTTGCTTTGCTCGGGAATTACAGCCTACCTGCTGGGTGACTCTAATTCTGGTATTCATCTTCTGTATCTGGCTGTTCTGGTAGATTAATCTTTATTATTACTGGTATTCTAATCATTTAAATAGCCCTAAATCTGAACTTTTGAAAAAGTGCCAGTGTATTTCACCATTAGTACATTAGCCTTCAGGGCCAGGATTTTTTGTGTGTGCTCCCATGCCCCCAATCTGTAACCTAAGTCTCACCCTAACCCAAACCCCTGTCCCTCAGGAGCACCAAAAAAATGAACTTGTAACTCTTCAACTAATTCCTAACACTTTAACTTCTTTAACATCTGTAGGAAGGAAAAATGTAGCATTTGCTGTAATACTTGACCTCTCTCTGGTGCTGTTCCCCAGTAGACCATTTGGGTTGAATGACTTCCAGTGTCCTCCAACCAACTTACTGTGAGTTGAAGCTGTTAAGGATGACTGTCCCATGTTCACGTGTCATCATGAAACTCTGGACTGTCAGTGCAATGCTTCATAAAATGTGAGCACCGTTCCCTTGAGCATTGAGAACCACTCATCACCCAACAGGATGGAGAAGAGGAGCCCACTTACAGTATGACATGACCAGCTGGAAATTTCCTGGTTTGTGGTTTGTATACAGGAAATAGAAGGAAAGGCTGCCACACACTATATAAATCACAACCATCCACATTTATTGTAGAAAACATACAGTAGTAATGACAGTTATTGCCCTAGGGCTGTCTCATCTTGCCACTGGAGAGCAGTAGCTTGGAGTGGAGAGCTCTTTCACTTAGATGCATACAGGAAATGTTTCAAAACATGGAGTTGGGCTTTAGTCTAACTCTACGAGCAGCTTAAAGTAGAACTAAAGTCAAAATGTTTTTTTGGTTTGGATAGAGTAAGGGAGGGTTATAACCTCATTTTTTATTTTTTTTGCTATTTGTGTCGAGATTTCTCTTTACTTCCTTGTCCTGAAGCAAAAATAGGGACAGGAAAGTGAGGAAATGCATGATTTCAACAGGGTCCCAGGATCTAGTGTCCCTAGTTCTTGCTGGATGAATGAAAACATCTGACCTATGTATGACTAGCTTAATGGGGGCATAGGCAGCAATAAAAACCTGTCCTCTCCACTCTATCCAAGTTTGCCCTTTGCCCTTAATTTTCTTAATTTATTTATTACAGGTACTTACAGTATCTCACAAAAGTGAATGCACCCCTCACATTTTTGTAAATATTTTATTCTATCTTTTCATGTGACAACACTGAAGAAATGACACTTTGCTACAATGTAAAGTAGTGAGTGTACAGCTTGTATAACAGTCAAGAAAAGAATCAAGATGGGAACTAAGCCCCATCGAGAAAAATAGCAAATAGGACTTTATTGGATTGGTTGTGGTCTCGAGTGAACACAATGATACGAATACTTATTAAAAAGCAAGCATTTATTGATTACAGTTAGGTAAAATTTTTTGTTCATAAAATTGTATAAAGGAGTGTATCATACACTTTACATAACCATACAAAACGGTGTGTTAGCAAGTTGATACGTGGAATAACAATCGGCGTTTCGCAATAATATTGCTTCTTCAGGATCATGCCACTTCTTTGTAAGTATCTACTGGTCAAACACAGTATGTCAAATATACTTTTCATATATAACAAAACATCTTATTTCCTTATCATCAATTACATTGTGCTCACCCCTTTCACTGTTTCACCAGAGACATAGCGCCATGCAGCTAGATTGGAGAGAAAGCCCCCATCTCCCACCTAATGGCAGGTGGTGCCAAATCCACCCACCCTGTCTGACGGATGTTGGACTGTCTCTTTAAGGGTGACATCCCTCTCCAAATTCGTCTGCAGATTTAAAAAAATAACATACCGACAGGGCAATAAACATAGATCTGCCAGTGCTCTAGAATTATGCTGTATGTCATTCCTAGAATATGTGCCTCCTACACCTTCCACATGTAGCAACTGGTGCATTCATTTCTCAGGCCTCTTTCCTCTCCCAACCCTGGAAGAGTGTCTGCCCACATCATCATGCACCAGATAATGTAGATCCCTCCCCAAGGGAGTGCATGTAACAAAACAACACACGCTGTTAGCACATGCTTCCATGATGGGGGGGGGCTTATACCGGCACCAAATAGCATTCAGCTCTCCTCAACGCCACAAATTCCCAGGCTCATGGCTACATACATGTTTCCCCACTTGCTAAAAGCCCTTTTTCCCCCTAGTCTCTAAACATATATTTCCCATCATTAGCTTACCATGTGTCAGGGTGGACCGGAGAATCACGGCAGCGGAGCGCCCAAGCCTCCGCCCTACACCGCGTCTCCGGTCCAACTAAAGAACAGTCTGAACGGAAGTTCCGGTCCGAGCGTCTGGGGGACGGCGCATGTGCGGTGACCCCGACGCCGCCAGAACAAACATCGCTGCATCTGGGGAGCCCAATCCCAGATGATTTTGCACCTGGGGGGTGACAGGAGTTGAACACAGTGTCCTCCATCATACCCAGGCGCTCGAACATCCGCCATTGACCCAGAAGGGATCTGGGATGTCTGCTTGTATAACAGTATAAATTTGCGGTCCCCTCAAAAAAGCTCAGCACACAGCGATTAATGTCTAAACCACTGGCAACAAAAGTGAGTACATCCTAAATGAAAATGTTCAAATTGGGCCCAATTAGCCGTTTCCCCTCCCTGGTGTCATGTGACTCGTTATTGTTACAAGGTCTCAGGTGTGAATGGGGAGCAGGTGTGTTAAATTTTGTGTTATCGCTCTCACTCTCTCATACTGGTCACTGGAAGTTCAACATGGCACCTTATGGCAAAGAACTCTTTGAGGATCTCAAAAAAAGAATTGTTGCTCTACATAAAGATGGCCTAGGCTATGAGAAGATTGCCAAGACCCTGAAATTGAGCTGCAGCACGGTGGCCAAGATCATACAGCGGTTTAACAGTACAGATTCCACTCAGAACAGGCCTCGCCATGGTCAACCAAAGAAATTGAGTGCATGTGCTCAGCGTCATATCCAGAGGTTGTCTTTGGGAAATATACGTATGAGTGCTGCCAGCATTACTGCAGAGGTTGAAGGGGTGGGGGGTCAACCTGTCAGTGCTCAGACCATAAGCCACACACTGCATCAAATTGGTCTGCATGGCTGTCGTCCCAGAAGGAAACCTCATCTAAAGATGATGTACAAGAAAGCCCGCAAACAGTTTGCTAAAGACAAGCAGACTAAGGGCATGGATTACTGGAACCATGTCATATGGCCTGATGAGACCAAGATAAACGTATTTGGTTCAGATGGTGTCAAGTAACCAGGTGAGGAGTACAAAGACAAGTATGTTTTGCTTACAGTCAAGCATGGTGGCGGGAGTGTCATGGTCTGGGGCTGCATGAGTGCTGCCGGCACTGAGGAGCTACAGTTTATTGAGGGAACCATGAATGCCAACATACCATATATACTCGAGTATTAGCCGAGTTTTTCAGCACATTTTTTGTGCTGAAAAAGGCCCCCTCGGCTTATACTCGGGTCATTGTCTGTTAGTGGTCTGCAGAGATGAGTAAATTCAAATTGCACAGAGCGCGCTGCTTCTAAGAGCCACTCTGTGCATGAAACTGTGAGCTATTTACACTGGAATGCAGAGAATGCAGAGAGAGGTGTCAGATTTTCAACTTGATGCCGGGGGAGGTGGGTGGGACGTGTGGGTGTTAGCTGTTCAGTCCTGCCCACCTCCTGATCTCAGTGAAGATCTGACAGCTCTCTCTCTGCATTCTCTGCATTCTCTGCATTCTCTGCATTCTCTGCATTCCAGTGTATCTAGGTCACAGTTTCATGCACAGAGCGGCTCTTAGAAGCAGTGCGCTCTGTGCTTTGTGAATCTACCATACTAATCTCTTCTGCCAGTGCCAGCCAGTACCATCCAGTGCCAATCAGTGCCACCTGCCAGTACCATCCAGGGCAAGTGGTGGGCTACAATACCTGTGTTCTGGCTACAATCCCTGTGTAATGGCTGAGTCCCTGTGTTCTGACTACAATCCCTGTGCAATGGCTACAATCCCTGTGTTCTGGCTACAATATCTGTGTTCTGGCTACAATCCCTGTGTAATGGCTACAATACCTATGTTCTGGCTGCTGCATTTCCCACCCTAGGCTTATACTCTAGTCAATAACTTTTCTCATTTTTTTGTGGTAAAATTAGGTGCCTCGGCTTATATTCGGTTCGGCTTATACTCGAGTATATATGGTATACTGTGACATACTGAAGCAGAGTATGATCCCCTCCCTTTGGAGACTGGGCTGCAGGGTAGTATTCCAACATGATAAAGACCCCAAACACACCCCAAGATGACCACTGCCTTGCTAAAGAAGCTGAGGGTAAAGGTGATGGACTGGCCAAGCATGTCTCCAGACCTAAATCCTATTGAGCATCTGTGGGGCATCCTCAAATGAGAGGTCTCTAACATCCACCAGCTCCATGATATCGTCATGGAGGGGTGGAAGAGGACTCCAGTGGCAACCTGTGAAGCTCTGGTGAACTCCATGCCCAGTGCTGGAAAATAATGGTGGCCACACAAAATATTGAGACTTTGGGCCCAATTCAGACATTTTCACTTAGAAGTGTACTCACTTTTGTTGCCAGCAGTTTAGACATCAATGACTGTGTGTTGAGTTATTTTGAGGGGACAGCAAATTTACACTGTTATACAAGCTGTACACTCACTACTTTACATTGTAGCAAAGTGTCATTTCTTCAGTGTTGTCACATGAAAAGATATAATAAAATGTTTACAAAAAATGTGAAGGGTGTACTCACTTTTGTGAGATATTATATATAGTACCGACACTTTATGCAGGGCTTTACATATATGTTGTACGTTCACAGCAGTCCCTGCCCTCAAGGAGCTTACAATGTAAGGTCCCTAGCTCACATTCATATATACACATACTATAGGGCCAATTTAGACAGGAGCCAATTAACCTACCTGCATGTCTTTGGATTGCGGTAGAAAACTGGAGTACCCGTAGGAAAAACACATAGGCACAGGGAGAACATTCAAACTGGAGGCAAGTAGTGCTGAGGTTGGGATTTGAACCAATGATCCCGGTGCTGCCAGGGGGAAGTGCTAACCACATTATGCTTATAACACCAACATATTACACAGTGCTATATTTGCAGTAATATTTGGGTGCAAAAAAAAAAAAAAAAAAAAAACGATATGCAGATATATGACACCTGAGAGGAAGGTAAGGTTGTCCATATATAGTCAGGTCCATAAATATTGGGACATCGACACAATTCTTATCTTATCTGTAATTGACTGCAAAGGATTTGCAACCAAGGTTTAAAAAGTGAAAGTTTGATTTATGATTGTTAATCTGTCCCATTACTTTTGGTCCCACAAAAAGTGGGAGGCACATATACAAACTGTTGTAATTTCTACACCGTTCACCTGATTTGGATGTAAATACCCTCAAATTAAAGCTGAAAGTCTGCAGTTAAAGCACATCTTGTTTGTTTAATTTCAAATCCATTGTGCTGGTGTATAGAGCCAAAAAGATTAGAATTGTGTCGATGTCCCAATATTTATGGACCTGACTGTAAGTATTTATAGGCAAATATACCAAAAGAAATGAGGAAGGACTGAAGACTGAATACATACACTAGGGATGGGGCCGTCCATCGAATTTAGAATTATGGGGCATTTGCAGTGACTTCACCACTGTGGAGCGCCCCATAATACATAATGGGACATCAGAGGGGGCGGGTCACCCCACCCTTCCATATAAATGAACTGTCAAAGCAAAGAGCGTGCAGACGGGGGGAGCCCTCCCAACGGGGAGGAGCTGTTGCGGCTTTTATTTTTATTTTTCCGGGTCTGTCGCACACCTTGATTGATGATGGATTACAACGAGGGACACTTATTTTTTTTTTCTTTTTTAATAAAGTACTTGTCCCTAATTGTCTCCTGTGTTTTTTTCTTTTTTGACACCTTTGGGTGAATTAGTAGGGGTACAATGTACCCGATACTAATTCACATGTGGGGGGGTGGGATCTGGGGACCTCCTTATTAAAGGGGGCTTCCAGATTCCGATAAGCCTCCCGCCCACGGACCCCCACAAACACAGTCCAGGATTGTGGGGAAGAGGCTCTTGTCCCTATCAACATGGGGGCAATGTGCTTTGGGATGGTGGGCGCAAAGCCCCCCCTGCCCCAAAGCACCCATACTCCCCATGTTGAGAGCATGTAGACTGGTACGGTTCAGGAGGGGGGGGGTGCAGGGTTCCCCTTAAAATCCATACCAGACCCAAAGGCACATTATTTAAAAGAATATTTCATTTTTATTGTTTCACTTCAAGCATTAATAAAATCACTGCTCCTGAAAAAATAATCAATTTAAAAAGTTTTTTTCATTGATACGTTTCCCCTAGGGCAGGACCCGGGTCCTCTTACACTTTTTATGGCAATAAATTTAATATAAGCCTTTAAAATTAGCACTTCTGATTTTTCATGTTCGGGTCCCATAGACTTTAATGTGTTCGAATGTTCGCACAAATTTTTTGCCTGTTCGCATGTTCTGGTGTGAACCGAACCAGGGGCTGTTCGGCCCATCCCTAACATACACCAATGAACTGAGTTAACAAGGGCAATAAAACTGAAGTAGAGCTAAACTGTATCTAAGTACCACAAACTGAAAACTATTTATTTTGGATTTATTTGGGATTGGTGTGACAAACTTGTATTCTGCACCTCATCCCTGAAAATTGAATATAGCACAGCCAAGAAATATGTTTGGGGTTTTCAGGGTGCCAGCAATCCATGAAAATCAATTATATAAGACAATTACGTTTATCACAAAGCTCTAGTAAAGACAAAATCCAAAATCAGACAATGTTCACAAAATTATTGTTGAGTGTGGTATTTATTTCTTTTTTAATATTCAAAGCAAACTCATTCACCCATCCATGTGCCCATGCTTTATTTTGTTGAGGTATCGCTTTGAAACCCCCCCCCCCCCAGCATTTCAAGACATCATCTTAACCACTTCACCCCCGGAAGGATTTCCCAGGTTAGGACCAGAGCACTTTTTGCGATTCGGCGCTGCGTCGCTTTAACTGAAAATTGCGCGGTCATGCGACGTTGTACCCAAACTAAATTTGCGTCCTTTTTTTCCCACAAATAGAGCTTTCTTTTGATGGTATTTGATCACCGATGCGTCATTTCTGATAGCTGCTATAAAGAAAGAGCAACAATTTTGCAAAAAAAAACATTTCTTACTTTTTGCTAAAATTCATATCCAAATAAAAAAAAAATAAAAAAAAACATTTTTTTCATAGGTTTTGGCCGATTAATATTCTTCCTCATATTTTTGGTAAAAAAACCCGCAATCAGCGTTTATTGATTGATTTGCGCAAATGTTGCTGCGTTTACGGATGATGAGAATTAATTTCTGGGGTTTTTATTTATTTTTTATTTTTTACTAGTAATGGCGGCGATCTGTGATTTTTAGCGGTACTGCGATATTGAAGCGGACATGTTGGACATTTTTGACACTTTTTTGGGACCAATGACATTTATTCAGCAATCAGAAATTTAAATGTCCACTGATTACTGTATAAATGTAATTGGCAGTGAAGGGGTTAACCTGCAGGGGGCGATCTAGGGATTAACTGTGTTCCCTGGGCGTGTTCTAACTGTGGGGGGGCTGGGCTGTTATGGGCATAAGAGATCTAACTGATCCCAGTGACAGGGATCAGTAGATCTCTTATGTCCTCATTGAAAGAGCCGGAAACTGCCTTGTTTACATCGGCGGTTCCCCGTTCTTTAACTCTGGCTGCTCATCACGGCTCGCCGGCGGACATCGGGTCCGCCCGAGCCGTGGACACACTCCTCTGGTGTGTGTCAGGCACGAGAGTGCACCGCCGGCAGCGCGCGCTCGCCCCCTAGCTGTGCCTGCGCGAATCGCCGCCTATTTACGCCGATTCGCGCTAAGCGTCCACACTGCCGCCGTAAATATACAGCGCGCAGTGTGGAACCGGTTAAGTAGGAGCAGATGATTAATCTAGCATTTACTTCCTGGGGAATCCATCTGCCATTACCTCAGGCATGCAGACAGGTGGGTATGCTTAGCTGAGAAAATCCCCTCTCCCCTCCTCCAGATGAAAGAAAGAAAATATTCCCATGAAGATTCATGGGGTGTATGACATAGTTTTGGCCTAGGCCAGAAACCAGGAAGCAACTGAAGAAATGTAAAAAAAAATGTAAAGCAAGTAAATATTATATACTGTACATTCCTATCTATTTACTAATGCTAGCGACATAAGGATAAAAAATAGACAATGTTGACTTAGAGAGTTTAGATCCGCTTTAAAGAGGTTGTCAACCTGTGAAAACCACTTTAACCTACAGTTAAGCCTAGAATAAGGCTTACCTGTAGGTACCCTGAATATCTCCCAAACCTGCACGGTTCAGGAGATATGCAGTGTTCTGCATGTGCCGATGCCATTTCGGCACAGCGCAGTGAAGGAACGGCCTCCGTGCCGTTTCTCCACTGACACTGTGCCGTGACTGGCGGCTCCCGCGCGCCTGCGCGGGAGTGATGTCACGCGACTCCGGCCAGTCACAGAGCTGGAGTTGCGGCCCCGGAAGGAAGAGGGGCAGAAGATGGATGCGGCCAGCGCAGGGGACAGCGCTGGACTTGTTCGCAGGTAAGTGGCACATAATGGGTTACTATGCGATGCATAGTAGCCCATTATGCTTCTAATTTACAGGTGTATATAGAGGAAGTAAACCCCATCTGGGTTTACTTCCTCTTTAAGATTTGAAGCCTTTTTGTTCGTCATTACCTTCTCCGTCACTCCTGAGCAGTCTATATCTGCCGCCTGCCAGTAAACAGGCCACTTCCTGCTCGCCTGATTATATCCACTTGCCGAGCTTGGAAACACAATCTGCACAGTGCAGCAGGAGGCGGCATGAATCATCTGCTTACTCCTCTACCTTCCTTTGTGTTAGAGAATGTACTCTTGGCTTTCAATAAAGAATCATGAAATGAGAAGAAAATGACCAAAATTCCTAGACCCTAATGTCTTTTCATGAACCAGAACTCAGGTTTCTGCAGGAATGAAAATGCTGGCACGGAGAGTTTTATCATTCTGAAACGTGAGATTTTGAGACATAAGATACTTGAAGTTCAAGACTTATGTGCCAGACCTGTTTAGCTAGCAGGGCAGAACCAATGAGCTGGACATCGGGCTTTGTGGAACTATTTAGGTCAGAAACCAATTTTCTTTTATTGACTCTGGGCAAGACCTAAGAATTCCACATGGCTCACTGCATGTCTGAAGAGTCAACATTATTTACTATATTACAAATGACATCATTTTTAATACAGAGTCCAGTCTGCCAGCATGTGGGTGTAACATGTACACAAGTAAAGTTGCAAAAAACTAAACTTAGCTGATCTATTTAACAGAATACATGGAAGCACTTCTACTAGTGTCTTGCTGAGGACTGGTGGGAATTGTGCTGCTCCTATCCCACCAAGCGGCTCTTCTCCATGCCTCTACAAGCACTTCTGTAGTTGCTTCAACGCTGGGCACTATTTCAGAATTTTACGGCTCAATGCATCTACTAGCCTCAGTAGAGCAATTGTAAACTACAGAATACTAAGACCAGGGCTGTGTCAGTTGCAAGAACCCCATCATCCCTGAGTGCATGGGCGTCCGCAGGTAGGGGCAAGGGGGGGCAATTGCCCCCCCTGGAATCAGGGATCAGATCAGGGGTTCCCCACTAGGTCCTTATCCTCTTGAGCCATGTATGCAGTCTCTGACCGTTTCCTGTACCATGTCTGCAGTCTCTGACTGTCTCCTGTGCTATGTCTGCAGTCTCTGTCTCCTGTGCTATGTATGCAGTCTCTGCTGTCTCCTGTTCCATGTCCGCAGTCTCTGACTGTATCCTGTACTATGTTTGCAGTCTCTGACCATCTCCTGTACTATGTCCGCAGTCTCTGACCGTATCCTGTACCATGTCTGCAGTCTCTGACCGTCTCCTGTACCATGTCTGCAGTCTCTGACTGTCTCCTGTATCACGTCTGCAGTCTCTGACCATCTCCTGGATCATGTCTGCAGTCTCTGACCATCTCCTGTATCACGTCTGCAGGCTCTGACCATCTCTTGGATCATGTCTGCAGTCTCTGACCATCTCCTGTATCACGTCTGCAGTCTCTGACCATCTCCTGGAACATGTCTGGAGTCTCTGACCATCTCCTGTACTACGTCTGCAGTCTCTGACCGTGATAATGTAATTATGACATTGTCAAAAAGGGGCGGAGCATGGATGACCTTGAAATTATGCCCCCCCCCCGGAAAAAGTTCTGCGGACGCCCATGTCTGAGTGCACAGTCATAGACAACAGCTGATTTTGTTGGAAGTACAGGTAAAACAATGTGTTGGTCATACACTGGGCACTGATTTTTCCACTTAATTGGAGAAAGAAGAAAACACTTTTAAATTAAGATGGACTTTCCAATAATGTCAGGACTGGTGTAGAAGCAGAAGAAGTGCATTCAGGACCCCTCTTCCAGTGTCATAACGCCTGACATACTGGGTTTTCGCACATTCACTACCTCCTACAGGGCTTCAGTCATCTGCCACTAAAATTATCAGTAGCAAAGACTGCAGGTCAGGCTTTGAGATAAGTAGCAATTACAGTAATTGGTCAATATGAGATAGGTTATTCATATACACCAATAGTATAAACCAAGGATAATGTTTGGTAGCTAGGATATTAACTAAGCATTATGTTTTTTTTCTCTCCACAGACCTCGTGGTCTTTCAATGCATAATCCATGATTGCAGCATTGTTAAAAGTGAAAGCACCCTGTTAATGTGGACCTATATTCAAAAAGTGAAGATTTGCTATCCTATATTGAAGTGGTGTAGTAGTTAGCACTTTTGCCTAGCAGTAAAAGGGTAGTTGGTTTATATCTCAACCACGACACTACATGCCTGGAGTTTGCATGTTCTCCCTGTGCCTGTGTGGGTTTCCTCACTCCGGTTTCCTCCCACACTCCGAAGACATGCTGGTAGGTTAATTGGTTCCTTTCTAAATTGGCCCTAGTATATGTATGAGTGTGAGTTATGGACCTTGCTTGTAAGCTCCTTGAGGGTAGGGACTGATGTGAATGTACAATGTATATGTAAAGTGCTGCATAAATTGACGGCGCTATATAAGTACCTGAAATAAATAAAAAAATAAAATATACACTCACCGGCCACTTTAGTAGGTACACCTGATCAATTGCTTGGTAACACAAATTGCTAAACAGTCAATCACATGGAAGCAACTCAATGCATTTAGGCATCTATATGTGGTGAAGATGACTTGCTGAAGTTCAAACCAAGCATCAGAATGGGGAAGAAAGAGGATTTACGTGACTCTGAACTTGGTATGGTTGTTGGGCTTGTCTGAGTATTTAAAAAAACTGCTGATCTACTGGTATTTTCAAGTACAACCTTCTCTAGGGTTTACAGAGTCGGAAAAGGAGAAAATATCCAGTGAGTAGCAGTCGTGTGGACAAAAATGCCTTGTTGATGTCAGCAGAGAATAGACAGACTGGTTTGAGATCATAGAAAGGCAACAGTAACTCAAATAACCACTCGTTACAACCAAGGTATGCTGAATACCATCTCTGAATGCACAATACATAGAACCTTGAAGCAGATGGGCTACAGCAGCAGTAGACCACACTGGGTGCCACTCCTGTTAGTTAAGAACAGGAAACTGAGGCTATAATTTGCACAGGCTCACCAAAATTGGACAATATAATATTGGAAAAACATTGCCTGATCTGATGAATCTCAATTTCAGCTGTGACATTCAGATGGTAGGGTCAGAATTTGATGTAAACAAAATGAAAGCATGGATCCACCCTGCTTTGTATCAACGTTTCAGGCTAATGGTGGTGGTGTAATGGTGTGGAGGATATTTTCTTGGCACACTTTGGGCCTCTTAGTACCAATTGAGCCTCATTTAGACGCCACAGCCTACCTGAGTATTGTTGCTGACCATGTCCATCCCTTTCTGACTACAGTGTACCCATCTTCTGATGGCTCCTTCCAGAAGGATAATGCACCATGTCACAAAGCTCCAATCATTTCAAGCTAGATTATTTTTTTCTACTGTACTCCAATGGCCTCCACAGTCACCAGATCTCATCCAATAGAGCACCTTTGGGATGTGGTGGAACGGGAGATTGGCATCATGGATGTGCAGCCGACAAATCTGCAGCAACTGCGTGATGCTATCATGTCAATATGGGCCAAAATCTCTGAGGAATGTTTCCAACACCTTGTGGAATCTATGCCACAAAGAATTAAGGCAGTTCTGAAAGCAAATGGGGGTCCAGCCTGGTACTAGCAAGGTGTACCTAATAAACTGGCCAGTGAGTGTATAGACCAAGGCTTCTCAACCTTTTTATCTTGGAGGAACCCTTGGCAAAAAGTTTAAGATCTCAGGGACCCTCTAAAATAAAGTTAACAACTAAAGCTCATGGAACATTGGCGTGATCAGCAAGCTGTTGATTTAACACCAATTATTTTTAGAAATAGCATTACATAATAGAATCATTATTGGAACATACCTATTTAATGAGAAACTTGTGTTGTTTTTTTTCTGCACAGAAACCCAATTCTGGGTCCAACTTGAGATGAGCAGAATTTAGGGGGCATTACAAGGAACATTACATGGGAGCAGGGCCCATTACATAGGAGCAGGACACATTACATGTGATCATGGAACATTACATAAGGCAGGGCACTTAACACGGGAACAAGGAACATTACATGGGGGCAGGGCCTATGCGTGGGCGCACGTAGCATGTGCGCGCCCGTGCGCATTTGCGTGCGCTTCTATGCGTGTGTGCCTGTGCGTATGCACCGGCAATGGCGCCAATAGCGGCCATTTAAGCAGACAGCACCAGGAAGCAAGTGCTGTCCGTTCTACAGTGTTTGTGTGTTCCTGAAGCGACCTGTTACTCTGATTATCTGTTCCTGTGACCTGGCTTGTCTTGACCCTGCTGTTGATCTCCGCCTGCACTGACCTCGGCTTTCACGACCACTCTCCTGGCTGCTCCCTTGTACTCCGCCTGTTAACGAACTCTGCCTGTGCCCGACTATTCTCCTGCCTGATCCTTCTGTACTACTCCCCCAGCCTGTTACCGACCCGGCCTGCATCACTACGCTTCTGTTTGCACGCGCTTCTCACGGACCTGCACATCATTACCAGTGACCCAGTCCGACCCTCGTGCTTCCCTGCACTCCCGAGCCCCTGTTTACTCTATCAGGGGTTCCCGAATCAGGGTCGTAAGAGAGGTTGCCCACTGCATAAGCCAGACTCCACCACCAGGTACATGACAATTGGACAGGGCACATTAGATGGGAGCAGGACACATTACATATGGGCAGGGCACATTACATGGGAGCAGGGTACATTACGTTGGGGGCAGAAGGCACATTACAAGGATGGCAGGGTACTTTACATGGGAACAAGGCACATTACATGGGGGCAGGGCACATTACATGGGAGCAGGACACGTTACATATGGGTAGGGCACATTACATCAGAGCAGGGCACATTATGTTGGGGCCGAAGGCACATTACATGGGGGCAGGACACACTGCATGGGAGCAGGGCACATTACATGGGGGGAGGAGGGCTGCAGGCATATTAAATGGGGCAGCAGGGAACATTACATGGAAGAAAGGCACATTACTTGGGAGCAGGTCAGATTACGTTGGGGCAGAAGGAACATTACATGGGGCAGGGCAGATTATATGGGAACAGGGCACACTGCATGGGAACATGGCACATTACAAGGCATACAGCAAACACATTATATGGGAGCAGGGCACATTACGTGGGAGCAGGACACAATACATGAGAGGAGGGCACATTACATGGTGTCGGGGCACATTACATAGGAGCAGGGCACATTACGTGGGAGCAGGGCACATTGTGTGGGAGCAAAGCACATTACAAGAGAGCATTGCATTTTCCGTGCATTGCCATGCAGGCAGTCTCATTTATGTCATGCTCCCAATCTGACATCCATGTGAGTGCGGGTGTACAGCCCCGAATGCAGATATTGTGAATTTAGGGACATGCACCCACACGCCCGCGGGGGCGCGCATCACAGCGATCGGTGTGTCAGTCTCAAACACCGCATTACCAATCTTGGTAAAGAGCTTCCATTGGAAATTACCACGTAATCAGCCGTGACCAATCACGGCTGGTCACAGTGTAAACAGGAAGAGATGTGTATCGGCTTTTCCTCTACTCGCATCTGTAGAGTAGCTGAGAGCCGATTGACGGCTCTCCTAACAGGGGGGTCTGATTGTTTATCAGTGCAGTCCCCCCTAGGATCGCCCCCCCAGGACCACCAGGGAGCCTGCCCAGGGACCACCAGGAAGAGCCCACCCAGGACCACCAGGGAACCCATCCTAGACCACCAGGTAAGGCGCACAATGCCCAACATGGATGGCATTCAGTGCTCATTTCAGATGCCACCCAGGACCACCGGGGAATGCCTTACATTGCAAGCTGACATTGCCACCTATCAGTGCCCACCAGTGCCACCTATCGGTGCCCATCAGTGCCACCTATCAGTGCCCATCAGTGCCGCCTATGAGTGTCCATCAGTGCCGCCTATGAGTGCCCATCGGTGCAGCTTATCAGTGCCACCTATCATTGCCCATCAGTGCCACCTCATCAGTGCCGCCTCATCAGTGCCAATCAGTACTGCATCATCAGTGCCCATCAGGGGCATAACTACAGGGGTTGCAATTGCAACCGGGCCCCGTGCTCCAGGGGGCCCATGTGCCTCCCTTGTATACCTGGATAGGAGGGATGGCGGGGGTGGCATAATGGAGGAGATTGGTTCCTCTATGTGCTGCCCCCGCCGCCCATCCTATCCAGTTTACTTGTCTTCTGCTGTTACCAGGGTCCCTGTGTGCTTCCCTGGTCCCCCCACAGTGCTGCTGTCTTTCCCCCTCCTCTCTCCTGCCAGCTGCTGTAGAAGATGTGTCATGATGGAGAGATGGGAACGGGTCGATAAATTTGTCATTTACCAGCTCCTTCTTTTTTTCTCTTCAACATTTTGAGTCTTTTTTTATTTGTAGCACAAAAAATAAAAACCCTAGAGGTGATCAAATAACACCAAAAGAAAGCTCTATTTGTGGGAAAAAAAGGATAAAAATTTTGTTTGGGTACAGCATCACATGACCACACAACATCATTCAGAAAGCTCAAAATTGGTCGCGGGGGGAAGTGGGGTAAGTGTCTGATATTCAAGTGGTTAAGGTTATTTTTAATATTATTTACTTTTTTGAGGGGGTAGGGGGCTTTAGAAAAAAAATCAGGGGTATAAACAGACCCCAGTGTCTCTTTTTGGAGTTCTCAGTCCCTTTCCCTGCAGTCTCAGTTTCACTGCAGATGAATGAGCAATCTCTACCAATCGTTCATTGTGTTCAATTTGTGCTATGGGAGATCAGTACTGGGGGGGCACATAAGAGTGGAGGGGAACACATTAGAGGTCAGGTGGAGCTATGGCAGCCCCTCTATGTGGGCATTGTGTGTTAGAGCATGGTGGGCCCCTCCCCCCTCAGGGCCCTTGGGCACCGCACACATTGCACACATGAAAAATTTGCCACTGAGGGCAAGGGGCTCTGGTGCCCCAAGAAAAAGGTGTAGGTAATTTTGAAGGCACTTATATTGTAATCTGAATGCCCCTTTATAATAAAGGGACGCCCAGATATCTGCCCTCTTCCAGGGGAATATCAGTACCCGTTAGCCATTCTGACAAATAGTTGAAAGTAATGAAATGCACACCATAAAAATCATTTCATTACAATAAAACACAAACAAATATTAATGTCCCTAGAAGTAAATCCACATCAATCACAACATCCACTGATATAATCCATATCAATCCATGTCAATCATGATGTCTAGTGATGTAATCCATAATCACACTGCCCGGCAATGTTTACATGTCACTAAATGACAAATTCATGGCTGCAGCAACATAAACTGACAGCCTTGAATCCAGGGTGACGTCATCGACCAAACTGCAGTGACTGTGTGAGCTGATTGCTATCTGCATATCCATGCTCCACAGTTTTCAAGTTTTGGTGGTGCTCTGCAAGAAAAGACACCGACATGCAGCCATTTTGGAGGCAGCGTGTTCAATGTTTCATAAATTATTTTTACAGGTTTATCTTAAAGTGGAACTCCACAAATAGACTGTCCAGTGATTAATAATTTGAAATTTTTTGATTTTTTTTTGCAATAGTTATATAACTATGGGCAGCACGGTGGCTGAGTTGTTAGCACTTCTGCCTAGCAGCACTAGGGTCGTCGGTGCAAACCACAACACTACCTACACAGAGTTTGCATGTTCTTGCGTGTGTTTCATCTGGGTACTCTGATTTCCTCACACACTCCAAAGACATGATGGTAGGTAAATTGTCCCTACTATGTGTATGTATAGATGTAAGTTAGGGACCCTAGATTATAAGCTTCTTGAGGGTAGGGACTGATGTGAATGTACAATACTGTATATATGTAAAGTGCTGTGTAGATTAACGGTGCTACATAAGTACCTTTAATAAATAAACTGTAAAATACCATTGTCGTATCTTTCCACAATCTCCTACACAGTTTGTAGGGTAGGCAGGTCACACTTCCTCCATGTTCCACTCCTTGTTGGGCACCAAGTGTGAGTGACAAAGGAGACCTACCCCAGGGTGGGTTCTTCAGAGCTACGCTAGGCACCTTGGATAGGGTCACTGTCTTACATATGGGGTACCTCTACCAAAGTCCTATAAAGTCCAACATGGGGATGTGGAGTGGCTCCTGGAGGCTGCAGGCTTGTAAAGAGCAGGAAGGACTCTGTTGCATGAAAGAAGGAACAAAAGCAGCGCCTCTAAGTGCAGTATATCCACGATTTAATGATAAAACAATGAAGTATATGCACTCACAAGAATAGAAGAAGAAACACATGGGTGTAGTGCAGGGCCATCCGCTCGGACCCGGGGACGATACCAGCTGTACTCCGCTTGCTGATTCCAGAGCCGGGCACGCTGGTGGCTTCCAGCATGTACAGGAGACCAGAGCAGACAACAAGGCGGGGGCTGGTGGAGGAGAAGGACGTCACTTCCGGGTACCTCAGGGGAGGATCGCGCTTGTTCAGACCATGCGTGGTCCTTGGTCAGGCATGGCTGACGAAGGCCCACGGATGGTTGTCTGCTCTGGTCTCCTGTACACGCCAGAAGCCACCAGCGCGCCCTGGAATCAACAAGCGGAGTACAGCTGGTATCGTCCCCGGGTCCGAGTGGATGGCACTGCACTACACCCATGTGTTTCTTCTTCTATTCGTGTGAGTGTATATACTTCATTGTTTTATCATTAAATCGTGGATATACTGCACTTAGAGGGGCTGCTTTTGTTCCTTCTTTCAAACTCTAACTCTTACAGCTGGGGCAGCACTTAACTAAACTGCAATAGGCAACCTGCCTAGAGGTTGATATCAACAAGAGATGAAAAATTCTGCGCTGAGCCAAGACTCTACTGCATTGCACAGTACTGCCATCCAACATGTTTTCAGGCGCTGGGAGCTTACGGAATTCCATCTTACGAAAAGATGGGAGTGTAGGAAGCCAGTATTATGATGCTTATTTGGTAGCACCTGCAAAGCTATAATGGGAAATAAAGGTGTTACCCTCTAGTATGGAAGAGGTCAAAAAAGGGATCAAAGAGAAGTACAAATGTTGTCTAATAAAGCAGTTTATGTATATGTATTTAATAAAAAATAAAATCTTTCCATTCTTCCTTGTATCTAAAGCTTGCTGATCTGCACCAGCCTCATTCATCCTATTCTTGTCCATAAGCACTTGATCCAGCGATAACTGCACATCACTGCTCTGGACAGGCCTCCTGATAAAGATAATAATGGATCGCCTTAAGTAGCCCATAGGTTCAACAAGTGGAAGGAAAGAAAATTGCTCAATTCCTCCATCAACACAGTCAGTGTTGATGGGGGAATCGCTCCCACAGCACTATTGTGCTCTACCAGAAGGATGGAAGTGGGGATCCTTCCCAGCCGGCAGAGCACAATGTTAACTACTAGCGGCTATACACTAGCCGTTGGCAGTAATAGAATGTAAAAAAACCCAACAGGCTGGTTGTAGCCAAAACAATTAATGGATTGACTTGAGTGCAATCAGCCTGCCCATAGATGAATCAAATCTCGCCTGGTCCCTGCTGAACCGGCTGAGCGTTTATCCATGTATGGCCAGCTTTAGTCTCAACTGGTTGCGTGTGTGACAGGTTGACAGTGCATCAGCAAAATTTGGAGACAGTTGTGAGCCCATAGCAGGAGGTCTGAACAAGGAACTTCATTAGGAATCCTTTTAATGAAAGCTGCAGATTTAAAAAGATTAAAGACAGCTTAAAAACAGCATTAGCATGTTAAAGATTGCTGATTTTAGGGACTGGGTTAAAATCTACTTTAACTGTGTTCAACTGTTTAGTTGGAGTTTCATTTTGATGACCACAACCAACGCAATTACAAAGACCTTGTTTCAATTATCTATGAACCATTTTAACAATGGGTTCAGAATGTGTGATGTCATTTTTGGTATGACACAGGTATGACATCATTGAGCATTCACCCAAGATGAGAAAAAATGAAAGAAAAGTCTCTATTAAACAGCAGGCCAATTTCCTGGCAGATCATCTGTGTTTTCATGAGCAGATCTAGTTTCATATCATCTTTGCATTTTCTCCTATATTTTAATTATTTTATTCCTCCGCTCGCCTTCTTTGCAGCTTTGAAAAATATCTCGTCTGCCTGAAGTCTTTTATCCTCGCATGAACGGATTGTCAGAGGAACCCTGCATTTACATTTAGCGGCTTTTTCCTTAGAAGATTTGTAGCACCTGCCTGAATTCAGTCTCTGTTAAACGCATCAGAAGGGTGTAGAGATATGAGCTTTGAAATGCTTCAGGAGGAAGAAAAAATGCTGCCTGTTGCAGAAGGAAGAGTATTAAATAAGAGAATGACTCCAGTAACATGTCTGCTCGCCAAGTGCAAGCCTGACTGACAGAATGAGGCAAACAGGGATTATCTGGGATCAAAGGCAGCCCTCAATTATGAACTGGGTTTCCTCCCTTGAAGCTATACCTATTGGTTCTAAAGACACATGTAAAGAGGTTGAAATAAAAAGCTCATAGGCAGTAAACGAAATCCCAGATTTTGCACGACTCAAACAAAAACATATGTCACTGGAAACGCTCCATGATATTTTCCAACAAGCCATGATGATCAGAAACAGGTCCGAGTTTTGCACTTTTTTTTCCTCCCGGAATTATACTGTCTCCAACAATGATGCTGTTTGTGTTGTTATATTTTTTTATTCAGGGAACCTGAAAAATAGGTTACAATTGTTGACTTTTCTATCTAAAAATACTACAGGGAGTGCAGAATTATTAGGCAAGTTGTATTTTTGAGGAATAATTTTATTATTGAACAACAACCATGTTCTCAATGATTCCAAAAACTCATTAATATCAAAGCTGCATATTTTTGGAAGTAGTTTTTAGTTTGTTTTTAGTTGTAGCTATTTTAGGAGGATATCTGTGTGTGCAGGTGACTATTACTGTGCATAATTATTAGGCAACTTAACAAAAAACAAATATATACCCATTTCAATTATTTATTTTCAGCAGTGAAACCAATATAACATCTCAAAATTCACAAATATACATTTCTGACATTCAAAAACAAAACAAAAACAAATCAGTGACCAATGTAGCCACCTTTCTTTGCAAGGACACTCAAAAGCCTGCCATCCATGGATTCTGTCAGTGTTTTGATCTGTTCACCATCAACATTGCGTGCAGCAGCAACCACAGCCTCCCAGACACTGTTCAGAGAGGTGTACTGTTTTCCCTCCTTGTAAATCTCACATTTCATGATGGACCACAGGTTCTCTATGGGGTTCAGTTCAGGTGAACAAGGAGGCCAAGTCATTAGTTT
>BLSH010504628.1:416165-427352 GCA_018402905.1 Glandirana rugosa
GGGGGGGGGGGGCGACGGAAGACCCTCCATGTGTCCAGGGTCTGTCGACCGCGGACGTGGACCTGGACCCCGCCGAAACCCACGGCTGCAACGTCCGAGGGTCCCGTTCATTCACAGGAATATAATTTTTAGTCGTCGATCTCATAAACATCGACGACTGAAAATTAAAAAAAAAGTTGAGGAGAAATTTACTATTGAAACTTCGACGTATTAAAGAGGTCAATCACCGACTCTTATATAACTTCGGTAACCTAGTTATCGTCGGTTTCTTGATGTGACACACGTCTTAATAATCCGTTTACTCATAAAACTGGTGTAGTAGGAGAAATACGTACAACAGAATGAGGTTCGACATATCCGAGCTTTCGGATGATGGTTAATTCGTATAATCCACTACACGTAGAGTCATTACTCTGGTAGTAGGCTTTCGAGCCTATACAGCTTGGAGTAAGACAACATGCATAAAGAGGATGATGTGGTCAAAATACTCATTTGCCTAATAATTCTGCACACAGTGTAGTTCTTTGGCTGCTATTGATCCAATGGCTTCAATATATTCTCAGCCACTAACTGGAGAAATTATGCAGCTTCAAAGTTATCATTTAAAGAGGAGTTGAAAAAAAAATTAAAAGTCAGCAGCTACAAATACTCTAGCTGCTGATTTTTAATATAAGGACACTTACTTGCCCTGGGAGCCTGCAACGTCGGCACCCAAAGCCGCCCCAGGTCCAGGTGCAGGCGCCAGCTGTCTGGGACCTGTGTACCTCCCAGAAGGCAGCGGGGGGGGGGGGAGGAGGATGGCCGGACATTACATAGCTCGCCGAACAAGATTGTGGCGATCTTTCCCTGGAAGTGGGAGCGTATACCTGGTTTTGACAGGTATCTGCTCCCCCCTCCCCCCCGAAAGGTGCCAAATGTGGCACCGGTGGGAGGGGGGAATCCGATCCGTGGAAGTTCCATTTGTGGGTGGAACTCCGCTTTAATTCTTTCTTTCCTGATCTGCATGTTTTTGTAGCTCTGTCATTCACAGTTATGTGACATATGGCCATCAAGGTCAACCACAAGACAAAATGAAATACATTATAAACCTGCATCCTCAGAATCTTAAACCCACAGTTGACCCAGAAGAAGGCAAGAGCCCTTTTAAAGCGTAGTTCAATTTGATCCAATAGAAAAAACCTTCCTGATCCCCTAAGGCAATCATATTCTCCCTGGATCAACAAGCTACAGTGTGATCAATATCCATTTATACTTTGTGCATTTAGAAAAATATCCAGGCTTTTAAAACCATTTATTGAGAACTAGCTTCTTTCAAAAGCATGTTACACATTTTCACAGCTCTTACTGTAATGAAGCTACTCCATATAAGTGCCCTATTGTCATTTGCAATAACCTTAAAGTGAACAATATGGCATCAACATTACCAATGTAGCACAAGCTGGACTATTTAAATCCTGCCCAGCAGCGCATCTCCACCTCAACTGTATGGACTGTGTTTTTTTCCCCCTTCTTCTCCCTTGGTGCGTTACAGCCCATGGAGAGAAGGAGGCACTGGAGGACTGTGACTGGCTGCTTCTGTGCAGCCTGGACTGGGCCTGATCTTAGTAATGGGGCAAAAAAGAAACTGATTGGCCACAGAGCCAAGAGACTTGTGATTGGCCTCTGGCTCTGCTAAGCCCATACATTGCATCTGGAAAGTATTCACGGCGCTTCTTTTTCCACATTTTGTTATGTTACAACCTTATTCCAAAATGAATTAAATTCATTATGTTCGTCAAAATTCTACAAACAATATTGCATAATGACAACGTGATAGAAGTTTGTTTGAAATCTTTGCAAATTTATTAAAAATAAAAAAGGAAAAAATCTAATTTAAATTACAGTATTCACAGCCTTTGCCATGACACTCAAACTTGAGCTCAGGTGCATCCTGTTTCCACTGATCATCCTTGCGATGTTTCTACAACTTGATTGGAGTCCACCTGTGGTAAATTCAGTTGATTGGACCTAATTTGGAAAGGCACACACCTGTCTATATAAGGTCCCTCAGTTAACAGTGGATGTCAGAGCACAAACCAAGCCATGAAGTCCAAGGAATTGTTTGTAGACCTCTGAGACAGGATTGCATCAAGGCACAGATCTGGGGAAGGGTACAGAAAATTTTCTGCAGCATCCAATGAGCCCAGTGGCCTCCATCATTCAAAAATGGAAGTTTGGGACCACCAAGTCTCTTCCCAGAGTGGGCAAAAACTGAGTGGTTAGGGGAAAATGGCCATAGTCAGGGAGGTGACCAAGAACCCAATGGTCCCTCTGACAGAGCTCCAGCATTTCTCTGTGAAGAGAGGAGAACCTTCCAATAAAACAACGATCTCTGCAGCACTCAACCAATCAGGCCTGTATGGTAGAATGGCCAGATGGAAGCCACTCCTCAGTAAAAGGCACATGGCAGCCCACCTGGAGTTTGCCAAAAGGCAAAGATTGAATTCTTTGGCCTGAATGGCAATCTTCGTGTCTGGAGGAAACCAGGCACCACTCATCACCTGGCCAATACCATCCCTACAGTGAAGCATGGTGGTGGCAGCATCATGCTGAGGGGGTGTTTTTCAGCAGCAGAAACTGGGAGAATAGTCAGGATCGAGGGAAAGATGAATGCAGCAATGTGCAGAGACATCTTTGATGAAAACCTGCTTCAGAGTGCACTGGACCTCTGACTGAGGCAAAGGTTCATCTTCCGACACGGCAACAATCCTAAGCACACAGCCAAGATAACAAAGGAGTGGCTACGGGAAAACTCTGTGAATGTCCTTGAGTGGCCCAGCCAGAACCCAGACTTGAACCCAACTGAACATCTCTGGAGAGATCTGAAAATGGCTGTGCACTGACGCTCCCCATCCAACCTGATGGAGCTTGGAGCTGCAAAGAAGAATGAGAGAAACTGACCAAAAACAGATGTGCCAAGCTTTTAGCATCATACTCAAAAAGACTTGAGGCTGTAATTGGTGCCAAAGGTGCTTCAACAAAGTATTGAGCAAAGGCTGTAAATACTTATGTACATGTGATTTTTTTTGTTTTTTTATTCTTAATATATTTACAAAGATTTCAAACAAACTTCTTTCATGTTGCCATTATTGGGTATTGTTTGTAGAATTTTGAGGAAAATAATTAATCCATTTTGGAATAAGGCTGTAACATAACAAAATGTGGAAAAAGTGAAGCATTTGTCACAGTCAGGTGCTTGGGAAAGTGTAGGGACAGGGCAGAGGGACCCAATACAATCCAGCAGTTTCTTCAGAGGTGGTACTACACGAAACCAACCACCGATCTTCCCCATATACTTAAATAAATTATACTTAAATAAATTAGTTGGCCTTCAATATTCTCTCTCCAGTTCTGCAACATCCTTTTTGTGAACTGGTGTCCTAAACAGAACTACATGTATAAGATGAAGACTTACTAATGCTTTGTACTGTGCCAAAATGATGACTCTCTCTCTCTGGATTCTATACCTTTTAAAACAAGAAAGTATCTTGCTCATAATAGAAGCTGCAGATTGTCATTGCTTGCTGTAATTAAGTCTATGATCTACCAGAATATGCAAATACTTCTCCTTCTTAAAATAACCCAGTTGTACTCCCCCTAGATTGTACAATGTGTCCATGTTTTCAGCCCCCAAGTGCCTAACTTTAAATGTATCCATATTAAACCTCATTTTCCAGCTGTCCAATCAAAATAGTGCATGCAGGCGGTCCTCTAGTTACAAACATCTGATGACTTACGAACAACTCCTACTTACAAACAGAGGGAGACAACAGGAAGTGAGAGGAAATCTACCCCTAGGAAGGGAAATTCACTCCTGTAAGAATTATTATGGGAAAAAGGTGTCTCCATTGATGCTTTATCAGCAAGGTTTGTTTCCACAACCCTTCCCTATGCTATCCAAAAAGCTTAAAAATAGTTTTTTTTGGCTGAAGCTACACTTAAAAATGTACCTTTTCCGACTTACAAACAAATTCAACTTAAGAACAAACCTACAGTCCCTATCTTGTTTGTAACCCGGGGATCGCCTGTACAGGTCACCTTGTATGTCAGGGACATCTTATAGGGACTTTATTCCACTACATAAAATGATGTCCTCTGTGAACACAGAAATGATATAGAAATTATACTTTTAATTCAAAATTCTATCATTCTAAATTGTATAAATAGGTTAAAAAGCAAGGGTTCCAACACTAAATGTTGGGGTACACTCCTAACAATCTTAGACCATTTAGAGTTAATCATTAATCACAAGTCTTTAAATTCTGTCTTTAAGTCAGGTTTCATTTACAGATGGATTTTTTTTGTAAGTCTATAGACCTTAACTCACACATAAGTTGTCCTGTACTGACGTAAAATCTTGTGAAGCAAGTACTTGACTTATCTGATGCTCCAATGCATGCAGTTGCTGGCGAGTAAAGAAGTAGCAGCTTTTCATCACACAGGATGCTGTAAATGTAAGTAACTAAGTGCTGCTTTACAAGTGGGCTTTCTTGTAAAAGTGACTCTCTGATGACATGGTCACTTTAAGCAATTGAGTCATAAACAACACTTAGGTTAAATAGCTTGCTTCTAAGGGTATAAATTAGTCAGGTGGACCAATGAACATATTCACCACATGGTTAACAGTCTGGGATTTTGGATAGGCATAGATCAATCTAAGTATGTTAGACACACTGCTTATGAGTTTTAAATTGCAAAGTTATCATTTATTTTCCCATGGCTGGTATAATAACCTGTTGTGTAGGTACAATCACTTTAGAACACCCTTCTGATTGGATCCATTTGATATATGATTATGCATCTAATTATTTTCAAGGCATATCTCTTGTTTGTGGATGGAAATGGAGCCATACATACCATCTAGATATAAAGTAAGGCTTAAGGGTTCCATGTATATTATTTAGAAAAACATAAATATATACCTGTAGTGTCCAATGCATGTATGCTGCCAAATCATACTTTATAGGAGCAGAGCCTTATTTGTATAAGTGTAATCATATTATGACCATTCACTGTAGTGGTATGGTCATTTTTAACAGTTGTAGGCTTTCTAAACCTGCAAAACATAACTATATTTTGCGCATATCCAATTGTTGAGTTATATTTGCTAGATGTAGAGAATGTACGTGTAGCCTCCTGGGTTGAGTAGGGATGCTAATAAATTTAGACTTGCTAGGTGGTAACTAACCTGGCTGATTATTGTAGGATCTTTTGATTTCCTCTCCAGTTCTAGGGTTAATGCATCTCTCTTCTTTGCCACTGGGTGGCGTTGTCATTCCTGGCACTGAATTCACAAGGTGCAAAATAAACCTGGAATGTAAGTGGATAGGTTGTTCTGGCCAATGGGCAGGGATTTTCTTCAGCCCCATGGCCTGCTGGGAGAACCTATTTATTGGAAAGAGGTCAGGTGATCGGGGTTCTGTGCCACCTGGATGGCCGTCTGTTTGAACATGTGTTAAAAGCTCTTGACTGCTAGGCCAGAAGCCTGAGGCCTATCCGGGAGCTCCTGGGAGTTAGACAGTCTGAGGCCTACCCAGGAGAGGAAGGAGTTGCAGAGGTTGGGGCTTAGCACAAGGAAGCCTAACTGAGTCTTGCGGGTTCTGCCGGCCGGAGAACCCCTCTTTACCAGAGGTGAAAGGACACAGTCGCCAGTCGGGGAAGGACTGTCATTCCTGTGCGACAAATTGTAAGCCAAGACCAGAGGTAAAGGGGGAACTGTCACCAGCGGAAGGGACAACACTCCTCTTGTTACAGTCTGGAAGGCAAACTAGAGAGAGAGAGTACCAGAGCAGCCCTTTTCGCCAGCCGGGGACAGTGAAGAGGTGGGAAAATCTCATGTGGAAGTCAAGCTAGGGACCCAGGAAGCTAAAGGGGTGACACTTGCAAGAAGGCTCAGCAGGTGATCTGAGTTGTTGAGGAAAAAAGGCCCAGCGGGATAGCGTGGGTGAAGTTCAGAAGACACGGCGGTTGGCTGTGTGGAGCACTAGGAACCCAGTGGCAGTAGGGAATTGAAGCTGCAGTGGGAGGCTGCGAGATGGAGGCCAGTTCTGCACAATGGGGATACCAGTTGGTATGTGTTAGATCTGATTTGAAGTCAAGTACAAGTTCAAACAAATAAGGAAATTGCTCCAGAGTCACTCTTTAACACCATAGTTTTGAACTGCGAAGCATCATTCTGTTTGAAGTCTCGGAGTCTGCAAAAGTGCTGTAGCACTAGTTCTAAGGATGTCCTGGCCCTAACCCTCTCTCCCCAGTTCATAATGAGAAAAATAAACCTCTTTCAGCATTCTCAAAGTGTCTGGAGCCCAACTTTATTCGGCATTGCACCTCACCCACCATGCCTAGTAACCCACACTGTATGGATGGATGTCAGCTTTCCCTGACCCTGAAGATCGCCATCAGCTCTTCAGAGGTCAGGGCCATGGCTACATATATATTACATACATATACTGTACACTATTTAATAGGCAGTTATGACTACCCTTGCCTTGTAGATCGTGTAATATTTCATGTCTGTAGATAATATGGAGAAGCTGTTTTCCATGCTTGTCCATATATATGTGCAAATTCTGCTACATTCTAATTCTTTACAGTTTAATTCTAGACTAAAAGTTGTCCAACTTAAAGCGGTTGTCTATCCCCTAAAGTCATTTTTACCTACAGGTAAGCCTATAATAAGGCTTACCTGTAGGTAAAATGAATATCTCCTAAACTTGTACGATTTAGGAGATATTCCACTTGCAATGCAGCCGCTGATGTCACGGTGCATGTGTAGTGATGGCCTGGCGAAGGGCATAGCGCCGGACCCTGCCAGAAAGTCCGCCGGAAAGATGGGCTCAAGCGCACATGCGCGGGAGTGACGTCTCGCGGCTCCGGCCACTCACAGCGCCGGAGCCGCGAACCCGGAAGAAGCCACACAACGAAGATATCCGCTCCCTCTGCATGGACTGGGCAGCCCTGCGAGAGCTTCGTTGGAGGGGTCACATCTAAATCTTAGTAAGCAAGGTGGGAGGGGGAAATGTGCTATGATCTGGGGTTCGAAGTGGGTGGAAGGAACGCACTGTAAGGTGGGGAGGGCCAAAATATAGCACAATTACCTGTTAGGCATAGTTAGCATTGACAACTGTACTATAATATCTACAATGTCCCTCCATGGAAAACCCACCTAACGTTCCTCAGCAGCCCAACTGTTAAAGCTGCAGAAAGATGTTATTATGGGACATATAGAGGGGAATTTACTAAGATTGGAGCAGCCAGAATCTGGAGCAGCTGTGCATGGCAGCCAATTAGCTTTTAGGTTTTTTTTACAAAGCTGAATTGAACAAGCGTTAAGTTAGCAGCTGATTGGTTACTATGCAGAGCTGCACCAGATTCTTTCTGCTCCAGTTTTAGTAAATTCACCCCATAGTGACACCATACATAGTGAGGGCATTTGGGGGTATTTTGGATTCTTCCACACTTTATAAAAATTAAGCAAATTAAAAGAAGCAAAGTATATTTAACCACTTGCCGACCGCCGATCGGCATCTGACGGCGGCAAAGTGGCTCGTTCCCGCAAAACGCCGTCATACGACGGCGGCTGCGGGAATGAGTTTAGTGAGCGCGCGTGCGCCACCGGAGGCGCGCCCGCATGCTCACTGTGTTCGGGGAGGGCCAGGGAGCGGGTGCGGCGGCTTCGATTGCTGCCGGCTACCCGCGATGGCCCCCCCGGAGCGAAGGAGCGGAGGTCCGTGTATGTAAACACGGACCTCCGCTCTGTGTGAGGGGGAAGGGCTGTGATCACAGCCTTCCTGTACGTGAAGGCTGTGACCACTTCCCTTCCCCAGCTAGGCAAGCCCCCATACAGTTAGAACACGCCCAGGGAACATAGTTAACCCTTAGAGCGCCCCCTGCAGGTTAACCCCTTCACTGCCAATGGCATTTACACAGTAATCAGTGCATTTTTATAGCACTGATCGCTGTATAAATGCCAATGGTCCCAAAAAAGTGTCAAAATGCTCCGACATGTCCGCTGAAATATCGCAGTACCGCTAAAAATCGCAGATCGCTGCCATTACTAGTAAAAAATAAAAAAAAAATAAAAACCCCAAAAATGAATTCTCATCATCCGTAAACGCGACCACTTTTGCGCAAACCAATCAATAAACGCCGATTGTGATTTTTTTTATCGCAAATATGAGGAAGAATATAAATCGGCCAAAAACGGTGAAAAAAAATGTTTTTTTATATTTTTTTTTTGGATTTGTATTTTAGGAAAAAGTAAGAAATTTGTTTTTTTTTTGCAAAATTGTTGCTCTTCTTTTGTTTATAGTGGCGATCAGAAATGACGCAGCGGTGATCAAATACCACCAAAAGAAAGCTCTATTTGTGGGAAAAAAAGGACGCAAATTTCGTTTGGGTACAACGTCGCACGCCCGCGCAATTGTCAGTTAAAGCGACGCAGCGCCGAATCGCAAAAAGGGGTCCGGTCCTAAAGCTGGAAATCCTTCCGGGGCTGAAGTGGTTAAAACTAGCAACCTACAGGATCATGAAGGGACTCTTTCGTACCCTTGGCTTTTAGTGGGTCCAGATTTCTGTGTTAGTTCATATATATAAAAAAATGTGCTAACAAAAAAATCTTGCCCACAGTAACCAATTAATATTCATATTTCAGTTCTAACTTGCACTGCACAATTAAAAGTTGGAAGCTGACTGTTTGCTATAGGCAAGAAGGAATTTTCTTAAGCACACTTTTCTTACATAAGATCCTAAGTCATTATTCATCTTTTTCAGATGAGAACATAGAAATATACAGACCCCTCTTCAACTAATTCTGTTTTCAACAGATTAATCTCTGAATAGGATGAGCACCGCAACCCATAGTTATCTGATGATTTCATTCTTTCCATCCAAAGAAAAGAAAGTGATTTTTTGCATACACTATCCTATCAAGATAGAGCAGGAAAATGTTTTTATATATGATATTTTATCAAGTAATAAAATGATCTTAAAGTGATATTAAACCCAAAAGCAATCATTATTATATATCAGCTTATCAATTCTTAGATGTGATGGCTGCATTAGCTTTCTTAGGCTTTCTTTCTTTCTTTTATTTTCACCTGGTGATCCAGCCAGTAAAGCAAGCCATACATTATACAATTTTCTTTCCTGGAGGTTGAAGAAAATAAAATTGCTCTATTCCCCCATCAACACAGTCAATGTTGATGGCGGATACCCTCCCATTGCGCTATTGTATTCTGACAACGGGAGATTTCCCAGCCAGCAGAATGCAATGATCACAGCTGGAAGCTATAGTCTCCAGCACTGATCGCAAAAAAAAAACCTGACAGACTGGTTATACTAAAGTCGATCTATGAATCTCCTTCAATACAACCAACCTGCAGATTGATCAACATTTGGCAGGTTCAGCTGAACCAGCTGCATTTTGATCCCTTTATGGTCGGCCTAAGTCTATTGTTTTTCAAAAATACAAAAAAATTGCAGTTGTAGCAGTTAGAGATAAACCATTTACCCCTCATAGAGGTCCTTACAATGGTCAGCTTTCATTTATCTATGTAAAACCTTTATCCCAAAAGGAAAGAAAACTGTTGCTTTAACTGCTTATAAAGTAATATCTGGATTTTGGCTTCAATTTGTTAAGTGTATTTAAATCTGTTAGTACATCTAACACTCCCCTTCCCCAGACTGACAATGCTGCTGTTCAAAAGTGCCCCCTGTGCTCCTCCATCCAGTGTGGAGGCACTCTAATACAGGAGGTGTATTAATGACCAGACCATCTGGTGAAAACAGGGGGGAAAAAAAGAAAAGGAATGCAGCCATCACATTGAAGGATTAGTAGGCTGCAATATATTATATTTTTATTTTTGTGTTTAACCACTTCCCTATCACCGCAGAATGACGGGCAGGAAGTGGTTCAGTTATCCTGACTGGGGCGCCATATGACGTCCAGCAGGATAACATGCCGCCCGAGGGGGTGCGCATCGCAGTGATCGGTGGGGCGGTGTGTCAGTCTGACCCACTGCATTAGCAATCTTGGTACAGAGCTTCCATCGGAAGCTCTTTACCATGTAATCAGCCGTGACCAATCATGGCTGGTCACAGTGTAAACAGGAAAAGCCATTTATCAGCTTTTCCATTACTCGCGTCTGCAGGCGCAAGTAGTGGAGAGACGATTGGCTGCTCTCCTGACAGGGGGGGTCTGTGCTGATTGCTTATCAGCGCAGCCCCCCCTAGGATCAGCACCCTAGACCACCAGGGAGCCTGCCCAGGGACCACTAGGGATGTGCCCACTCGGGACCACCAAGGAGCCAATCCTAGACCACCAGGGAGCCCACCCTAGACCACCAGGTAAGTGGCACAGTGCCCAACATGGATGGCCAACCTCAGGTGCCACCCTAGACCACCAGGGAATGGGCCCCTATTAGTGCATCTGTCACCTTCTGCCCACCAGTTCCCACCAGTGCCCGCATCAGTGCCCACCAGTGCCACCTATCTGTGCCCACCAGTGCCACCTATCAGTGCCCGGTGCCACCTATCAGTGCCCATCATTGCCACCTATGAGTGCCCATCAGTGCCGCTTATCAGTGCCCGTCAGTGCTGCATATCAGTGCCACCTATCAGTGCCCGTCAGTGCTGCTTATCAGTGCTGCCTATCAGTGCCCATCAGTGCTGCATATATGTGCTTTATCATCAGTGCCACCTCATAAGTGCCGCCTCATCAGTGCCAATCAGTACTGCCTCATCAGTGCCCGTC
Organism: Glandirana rugosa; assembly: GCA_018402905.1. Taxonomy (NCBI): domain Eukaryota; kingdom Metazoa; phylum Chordata; class Amphibia; order Anura; family Ranidae; genus Glandirana; species Glandirana rugosa. The sequence goes on from BLSH010504628.1 coordinate 426,958, forward strand.
AGTGTAGCCTCATCAGTGCCCATCAGTGATGGAGAAAATTTACTTATTTACAAAGTTTTGTGACAGAAACAAAGAAAACGTTTTTTCAAAATTTTCTGTCTTTTTTTGTTTATAGCACAAAAAACAAAAACCGCAGAGGTCATCAAATATCACCAAAAGAAAGCTCTATTTGTAGGAAAAAAAATATAAAATTTTTGTTTGGGTACAACGTCTCACGACTGCGCAATTGCCATTCAAAGTGCAACGGCACTGAAAGCTGAAAATTGGTCTGGGTGGGAAGTGTTCTAAGTGCCTAGTATTGAAGTGGTTAATAAGGCTTTAAGAGAGAAACTTATTTTTAATGGTATGAGTTATCTGTTTTCTTGCATTTGAGGAATTCTTTCTTGGGAGATTTC
>BLSH010504628.1:434539-461099 GCA_018402905.1 Glandirana rugosa
CTAAAATGGATGTCCATTCGGAATAATATCCGAATGGACATCCATTTTTACTGAAATCCCCATCGTTGGCGAAATTTACTCCGAACAGTATTTTTAAGTATATCAGTATCTATTTTTATTTAGTATCGACCGACTCCTTCCGAGGGCCCGCCCGACTCGTGTTATCCGCCACTGCACGCCGCTCTCGGATAAACTCAAAAAATTGCAGTTCTCTAATACCAGTAGTCAAAAAATATATGAAAAATACGAGCGATGTAATAACAAGTAAATATCTCAACTCGCTTGGAGACCTTCAAGCCCAAGACGACCAGGCCGGCTTGAAGCCCTGTTTCAGGTCCAGGCCGTTCGTTGTCCGTGCGATCGTTCGGGTTCCGTCCGGACCCGGACCTGGACTTTGTCCCGAAGTTCGGCCGGACCAGCAGAACCCGAACTTCCAGAGGTTCGCTCAACTCTATAAATGAACAATAATGTAGCGAGCATAAAAAGTATATAAAAAACTGATGACCATAATCTCTTGACGTTAAAAAACTCAAATAGGCTCTCGCCGCACGTCACCGCCTATTGTGCTCAGCCCGCCCGGGAGCCTTCCTCAGCCAGCTATGATTTATTTTTATCTATGACTATATGAATTTTTATGACAAGCCTCATTTAAAGCGGTTGCTACCCCTAAAGTCATTTTTACCTACAGGTAAGCCTATAATAAGGCTTACCTGTAGGTAAAATCAATATCTCCTAAGCCTGTACGGTTTAGGAGATATTCCACTTGCAATGCAGCCGGTGATGTCACGGCACATGCGCAGTGATGGCCCGGCGCATAGCGCCAGACCCTGCCGGAAAGTCCGCCGTAGAGACGGGTTCCAGCGCGCATTCGCGGGAGTGACGTCTCGCGGCTCTGGCCACTCAAAGCACCAAAACCTGGAAGAATGCACACATCGAAGATGTCCGCTCCCTCTGCAGGGACCGGGCAGCCCTGCGGGAGCTTCATTCTAAGGTAAGTATTTCATAATGAGCTAGTATGCTGTGCATACTAGCTCATTATGCCTTTGCCTTACAGGTTTTTTTTTTGTCGGTAGACAACCACTTTAAAATCCCATGACCGCTCCTTTCCTTTGTATACTATTACATTTTAGGTTCAGAAAAAATATCCAGCATACGTAAAAATACTACTAATAACTGTTTTCTTTATGTGAGGAGTTGGCAATATTTATTTCTTTGATGATGTCATGTGACATGCACTGAACTGCAGGTATACTAACTTGTTTGTCCTTAAAAACATACACTCACCGGCCACTTCATTGGGTACACCTTGCTTGTACCGGGTTGGACCCCCTTTTTCTTCATGGCATAGATTCAAAAGGTGTTGGAGAAATTTGGTCCATATTGACATGACAGCATCACACAGTTGCTGCAGATTTGTCGGCTGCACATCCATGATGCCAATCTCCCACTCCACCACATACCAAAGTGCTCTATGGATTGAGATCTGGTGACTGTGGAGGCCATTGGAGTACAGTGACCTCATTGTCAGGTTCAAGAAACCAGTGGTGAGATGATTTGAGCTTTGTGACATGGTGCATTATCCTGCTGAAAGGAGCCATCAGAAGATGAGGACACTGTAGTCATAAAGGGATGGACGTGGTCAGCAACAATACTCAGGTATTGGCATTTAAACAATTCTCAATTGGTACTAAGGGGCCCAAAGTGTGCCAAGAAAACATCCCCCAAGCCATTACACCACCAGTCTGAACCATTCATTCCAGTGGCGGCCGATCAATAGGGGGCGCTTGGGCCCCCGCCTCCCAGCTGGGAATGAAGAAAAAAAAAGTTAGCCCGACCCCCTAAAGGTGGCACCGGTATAATGATTTTTTTTTCAGCTCCTTGCTGTCTGCTGACAGCAAGTAGTGAGCCTATTGGTCAGTCCTACAAGTGTATGTATGTGCGCCAAAGAAGCGCACTTACATACACTAATTGGCTGCCCTGAGCCAGTGACTGCCAGTGATTGGTGCGGGGAGGGGGGGACGTGCTGGCTGCTGGGCGTGTGATGACTCCACGCAGGCGCAACACTCCTCCGGGATCCCCTCCGCCTGTCCTCCTCGCAGAAGTGAGTCACATGTTGCATATCTGCTATTGCAGGCCGACTCTCACACAGTGACAGTGAGTCTCTCTCCGAGGTGCCAAGTGCCAAGTCTGCCGACCATGGTGCCACACTACTCTCACTCCAGAGTCCAGCCAGTGCAGCCACTGCCAGTCACACTGAGGAGTCTGTCCCAGCCAGGAGCCTGGAGCCGCGGCCAGTGGCCACACGGGATTCAAATCCGGACCGGAAGCCAGCCAGGCCAGCCACAAGCCTGACGTGAAGCCAGGCTGCCTGCCAGGTAGGTACCGTGATGCTACATATACCCCTCTGGTGATGCTACATATACCCCTCTTGCGATGTACATACCCCTCTGATGCTTTATATACCCCTTTGGTGATGTATATACTCCTCTGATGATGCTATATATACCCCTTTGGTGATGCTATATACCCTTTTGGTGATTTATATACCCCTCTGGTGATGCTATATATACCCCTTTGGTGATGCTATATACCCTTTTGGTGATGTATATACCCCTCTGGTGATACTATATACCCCTCTGGTGATGTATATACCCCTTTGGTGATGTATATATCCCTCTGGTGATGCTATATACCCCTCTGGTGATGTATATACCCCTCTGGTGATGCTATATACTCCTCTGGTCATGCTGTATAAACTCCTATCTGGTCATGCTGTATACTCTATCTGGTGATGCTGTATACCCTATCAGGTGATGCTGGGCTGTATACTCCTGACACAATCGGTGGAATCTATAAGGGGTGGGGCTTACAATAAGTGGGAGGGTCAGAAAGGAAAGGCGTGGTCTGGCGCCCCCCATCCTAAAATTTCACCAGCCGCCACTGATTCATACAAGTTAGGATGGATCCATGCTTTTATGTTGTTAATGCCAAATTCTCACCATACCATCTGAATGTTGCATCTGAAATCGAGACTCATCAAATCAGGAATCGTTTTTCCAATTTTGGTGAGTCTGTGCGAATTGTAGCCTTAGTTTGCTGTTCTTAGCTGACAGGAGTGGCACCCGATGTGGTCTTCTGCTGCTGTAGCCCATCTGTGTCAAGGTTCGATGTGTTGTGTGTTCAGAGATGGTATTCTGCATACCTTGGTTTTAATGGGTGGTTATTTGAGTTACTATTGCCTTTCTATCATCTCAAACCAGTCTGCCCATTCTCCTCTGATATCTGATATCAACAAGGCGTTTTTGTCCACACAACCGCCACTCACTGGACCATTCTCTGTAAACCCTAAAGATAGTTGTTCTTAAAAATCCCAGTAGATCAGTCACCTAAATACCCTTTTTTTCCCATACTGAGGCTTGGTTTGAACTTTAGCAAGTTATCTTCACCACGTCCAGATGTCTAAATGCATTGGGCTGCTGCCATGTGATTGGCTGATTAGCAATTTGTGTTACCAAGCAATTGAACCGGTGTACCTAATAAAGTGGCTGATGAGTGTATATGGCTAATTATATAGCCTGAGCAAGGTGGGCATAGTCCAAATGAGGCAGGATAATACTACTGGTTGAACTAACACTTTCGGCTAGCCAGCACAGTGCTACAAGATACACAATCAATGAGACAGAAACATAGCTGGCATTAGCACCAGAGGTTATTGCCAGGGGTAAGTGGAATTTAACCAGGGCAAAGAGCAAGGGCAAAGGTCAGGGCAAACAGAGTAAAAGCAAGGTCAAGACAAGCAGGGTCCTCGACATTATCAATCTGAGGCAATAGAGGTGCACACATGAGCTAAGAAATGCTATGTTCAGTAATTTTTCATAAGGAGGCTAGAAAAATAAGGATGCTTATGTGGGGGCATGCCTGGCCACACCACTCCAGGTGTACAGTGGTGCACACACATGGACACAGGTAGGAACTCTAGCATGCTGTAACACTCAGGGAAGGTACAGAACCTGAAGAGCTGAGCTAAGGAGAGCGACTCGCAAAAATGCAGAGGAAGTCATAGCAGATAAATCATAGTTAAACAGTTACATAATTAGTCAGATTGAAAAAAGACACTGGTCCAACCAATAAAAAAAGCACACACACAAATAGAAACCTTCATATACACTATCCTGTTCTCATAGTTGATCCAGAGGATGGCAAAAAGCCTCAATAAAGCATGGTCCGATTCACTCCAGTGGGGGAAAAAAAAATTCCTGAGCCCCCAGGAGGCAATCAGATATTCCCTGGATCAAATACCCCTAGTGGTATTACCTCTAAAAATGAGTAACCAGTTATATTTTGTGCATTTAGAACTAGAACTAGTTCTTGAAGGGGTTTATTTCACATTTTCACAGCTCTTACCGTGAAGAAGTATTTCCATAAGTGAAGGTTAAAGCATTTGTTACCCCACCACTTCTTATTCCTGATATATGCCTGCTGTACCATGTACTAGTATGAGAAAGTATCCTGTTCCCTTTGTATTGCTTCCTTTATGTGAAATTCCAGATGATCCTGCCAGTCCCTCTGCTTTCCTATTAAAAACTGGCCACACTAAGCAGGAGAGCACACTGTGGCCAGTTCTCTAGCTATGCTGAGAACTCTTGTCACATACCTGGTGGTAGAGCCTGGTCTATGCAGAGGAAGGCCTCTCTTACACGTCAGACTCAGGGCCCCTGGTAAAGTATACAGGTGGCACAGGAGTGCAAGAGTTGCACGAGTGCTGGTAGACGTGCTTGCTGGTGGGCTGATGGTGGAGTAGTACGCCAGATGGCAACGGGTCTCCCTAGGGCAGGAACAGGTTGGTACTTTAGCCGTAGAGCAGGTTCCAGTGGCAGATGGACAGGTGCTGGCAACTTGGTAGCTCCGAATAGGCTAGAACATAAGCAGAATTAGCCGGGTCATACACAGAACGATCAGATCAAGTACAGATGCGGAGGCAGGAGAGTGGTCAAATAACAAGCCGGGGTCGATGCAGGTGGATAACAGGAACAGTCAAGAACAAGCCGGGTCAGTATTTCAAGAGCAGATGCAGGTAACAGGAAAAAGGACAATCACAAAACGCTGTAGGTGAGACAGCACTGATCCAGCTTAAATAGCCCATTTGGTGCCCTCATCTGCCGGGAGATGTGCCGCTCCCATTTCTTTGCGCGTGCGCATATGCGTTTGCATTCCGGCGCACGTGCAAATGCATTTGAATGTTATCACTCGCTTTTTTATATCACTATACAAAAATGTTTTGCCTTTCATTTCTATTTTAAACTGAATGGCTTGCTTTACAAGATGACCGTTTACAATCACTTTAAATTTCTTTTCCTCCAGACATAAAAAGTGCCACCTTGTCCTCTATAATGGCCTGAAAATGAATAACTCAACACCAAGGTTACTATATGGACCACTTATGTTTTTATACATGTTGATCAGATGCCCCTTTAATCAAGAGAGAATAAATTCACTTCAGCTAATCGGTCCTCATAGCTGAGCTCCTCCATGCCTCTTATCAGTTTGGTTGCCCTTCTCTGCATTTTCTCCAGTTCTCCGATATCCTTTTTGTGAACTGGTGCCCAAAACCGAACTGTATATTCCAGATGAGGTCTTACTAAAGATTTGTTCAGGGGCAAAATGATATCTTTCTCTCTGGAGTCCATACCTCTTAATACAAGAAATGATTTTTCTTGCTTTAGAAACCACAGCTTGGCATTGTATGCTACTATTAAATCTATGATCTACCAGAACACCTAGATCCTTCTCGACCATTGACTCCCTCAGCTGTTCTCCTCCTAGAATGTATGATGCATTCATGTTTTTAGCCCCCAAGTGCTTAACTTTACATTAATCAAGTTTAAACCTCATTTGCCACATAGTTGCCCAATTAAATAGTGCATTGAGGTTGGCTTGTAAATTGGAGACATCCTGTAAGGACATAATTCCACTGCATAGCATGGTGTCATCTACAAACATTGAGATGGTACTTTTAATTCCCGATCCTATATTATTTACCAATATGTTAAAATGTGAATGTTCCAACACTGAACCTTGGAGTACACCACTAACAACTGTAGACTATTCAGAGTATGAATCATTAATCCCTACTCTCTGAATACGCTTTTAGACAGTTTTCTATCCATCTATGAAATGAATTAGTATTTAATAGTATTTATTAGTAGTATTAATTAGTATTTAACCGTAGGTAACTTGTCTTGCTGCTATAGTGAGGGGCTTCTTTTTAGGTCTTTTTTAAATGGGGGGTAAAATTGTCTATATGTGTGTATGTTAAGTTTGTTTACATATATGTGGAGCTTTTATAGAATTTCATTGTAACTTGCGTTGCAATGACAATAAAGTATTTATTATTATTATTAGTATTAATTTTCTAAACCTGTAGACTTTAATTTACACATTAGCCGTGTGTGGGGAACTGTGTCAAACACTTTGGCAAATCCAAGTATACTAAGTTCACAGCCACTCCTTTGTCTAAGTTTTTGCTTACTTCCTCCTAAAAAGAAATCAGATTTTTATGACATCTTTGTTCTTTCGTGAATCCATGCTGACGACTGCTTAAAATATTATTTTCTAGCTAAAACTCTTCTATGTGTTATTTTATTAAATTCCCCAGTATCTTCCTGATTGCTGTATAGAAGTGAAACTAACTTGTCTGTAGTTACTTGGTAAAGACGTTAATTCCTTTTTAAATATAGGCACCACATTGGCCTTACCCCAATCCAATAGTATTATGCCAGTCAGTAAAGAGTCTCTAAAAATTAGAAACAATGGCTTAGATACAACAGAGCTCAGCTCTTTGATGACCCTTGGATGTAAGCCATCTGGTGTGCTTTTTTTACCTTTATTTTGTCTAAATGTTTCTAGACCATGTCAATTTTGAGCCACTGTAGATCATTTGGTATCAATACTATCCCCACTTGCCGTCCGGGAATTGGAACTGGGAATATACTTCATTATTTTGATGTTAAATACCATTGTTATGGCAGCAGATAGCTGCCATAACAACGGTATTGTTTTTTCCTATAGCCGGCTGGCTTTTAGATAAAAGTAGTTCCAGCAGCGGCGAGATCACATTTATAGTCGTTTCCGAGCTTACTGGAGCCGTTGGTAAACTTGGAACCAATCCGGTGTGGCCAATGGCTAGGCAGGAAGTCGAGTGAAGGCAAGATAGCCTGCATACGGTTCTTTTGTTCACAAAAGATATTTTATTTAGAAGGTTAAGAGAACATACAGATTTTAGTTACAGAGTGGCATATGTTCACAGTCAATGGTACAGAGTAGACATTAAATTGTTATCTAGCGGGAGAAAAAAGCAAATGAAAAACCATAATATTTTGAGAGAATCAGATTAAAATATTGAGAGTAATGTAGTCGCAAGTATATTTGAGCTTTATCCAACAGCTTAAGAGTTGTCCCAATAAATCCATTTTTTATTAAAGCTTTTTAAATTGTGATTAAGGGTGAAGTGTATATGTTTGGTTCTTCTAATGAGCTCCATTCTAGACAAAACCTGTGACCATGGTAGGATAGAGGATCTCCAGTTAAATGCTATCATCCATTGGATTGCACTGCATAATGAATGGATTAAATTATTGCATGGTGGTGGGATATCGGGTATGGTACAGTACAAAAGACATATCTGAGGTGTTAATGTAATATCTTTGCCTGCTATCTTAGATGCCAGAGTGGTGGCTTGTTGCCAGGTGTATTGAAGATGGCTACAACTCCAGAAGGTGTGGAGCATTGTTCCCGGTACTGTGCATCCTCTGAAACAGTTTGGGGAGGATGTTGGGTAGAGGAAATGTATTTTGGCAGGGGTCATATACCATCTGATGAATAGTTTCAAAGGGGTCTCTCTAATGGAAACCGAGCAGCTGCCCCTTCTAAGATTGCCTATCATACTTTGCCATTCGTTGGTGGTAAAGGAGCAGTTTAGCTCGGCCTCCCAGTGTGTCATGGGTTTGGTTTTGTCTGACTGGGTGTCATTATTAATCAGTCTGTAAAAGGATGAAATTAGGCCTTTGCCTCTAGGTGATGTGATACATTTCTGTTCAAATAAAGTGAAAGGGGTATGAAGGGACGTGCTATAAAATTTTGAAAAAAAAGCTTTGATTAGCCTATAGTTTTCATGTTCCGTTGCTGGGAGTTTGTATACCGACTGAAGTTGCTCAAATGAGATAAAATTATTGTTTATTGTGAGAGAGTGGAGATTAGTTAAATTATGTTTGAGCCATAGTTTCAGGGTGTCTCTATTTTGATTCGTAAGGGTAAATCTGGAATCTTCTATGAAGGAGGCTAATGGTGGAGTTAACGAGACCAGACCCAGTAGGTCTCTGTAACGTGACCAAAATTGGTAGAGTTGAGCTACTATCATATTACGGGAGCAGAATGTTCTTGTATTAAAGTTTTTGGGCCATAGAATCCCTTGAAGATAAAATGGGAATATGGAGGAGGCTTCAAAAGAGATCCATGGAACATATTTTTCTTTGGTGAACCATTGTGTGAGGTGAGTAAGTCTAACAGCTAAAAAATATTCCCATATATTAGGCAGGCCCAGACCACCCGTACTTTGTGATCTGTAGAGTAAACTATTGCTACATCGGGGTTTCTTTCCTGCCCATATAAATTTATTGATGTCTCTTTGTAGAGAGATTAATTTGTATTTAGGGATGTTGATTGGTAATGATCTATAATAGAAAAGTAGTTTTGGTAGAATATTCATTTTGATAGCGCATAGTCTGCCTGAGAATGAGATCTGATATGTAGTCCATAGCTTAAGCAAGGTTTTAATTTGGGTGAAAAGTGGAGGGTAATTAGCCTGATATAATGCTGGGTAATTATTAGTGATATTAACTCCCAGGTATCTAAATGAGTGGGAGCACCATTTAAAGGGGAAATTTGACTTCAAAGAAGCTATAATATTCGTTGGCAGGTTTATAGGTAAAGCTGAGCATTTAGATAGATTTATTTCTAAGCCTGAGATATTATGAAAAATTTTGAGCTCTTTAATAAGGTTTGGTATGGAAATCAGGGGTTCGGATAAAAATATTAGTGCATCATCAGCGTATAAACTTATGTTGTGTTCATTTGGGCCTTTTGTATATCCATTGATGTTTATATTTTTTCTAATAGCACAAGCTAAGGGTTCAATAGCTAACGCAAATAATAATGGGGAGTCCCGCACACGGTTCTATGCCCTTGGAGGACCTCCGACATCACTTCCGGTCCTCGGGCTGATAGACAGTTTTTTTTTTTCTTAAAGTCAAAGTGACTTTTTTTTTTTTTGCTTTTAAAGGTAAATGAGAGATCTGGAGTCTTTTTGACCCCAGATTTCTCAATAAAGAGGACCTGTCATGCTAATTTCTATTGCAAGGGATGTTTACAAAAAAAGTGATAAAAAAATAAATAAATAAAGGGACAATATAAAAATAAAAAGTAAAATAAATAGGAAAAAAAAAAGTACAGCGCCCCATCCCTCCATGCTCGTGCGCAGAAGCGAACGTATATACTTAAGTCGCACCCGCATATGTAAATGGTGTTCAAACCACACATGTGAGGTATTGTTAGGGTGAGAGCAATAATTCTAGCACAGGAGCTCCTCTGTAACTCTAAACAGGTAACCTGTAAAAATGTTTAAAGTGTCGTCTGTGGAGATTTTTAAGTACCGTACTTTGTTGCCATTCCACAAGCATGTGCAATTTTAAATCATGACATGTTAGGTATTTATTTACTCGGCGTAACATCATCTTTCAACTTATACAATAAAATTGGGATAACTTTAGTGTTTTGTTTTCTTTTAATTCATTAAAGTGTATTTGTTTTTTAAAAAATTGCATTTGAAAGACCGGTGCACAAATACTGTAGCCATTTTATTTTCCCCCTCCTGCCCTGACCAATTTTCAGTTTTCAGCGCTGTCACTATTTGAATGACAATTGCGCGGTCGTGCGGCATTGTACCCAAACAAAATTTACGTCCTTTTTTCCCCACAAATAGAACTTTCTTTTGGTGGTATTTGATCACCTCTGCGGTTTTTATTTTTTGTGCTATAAACAAACAAATAGCGACGATTTTGAAAAAAGAGCAATATTTTTTACTTTTTGCTATAACAAATATGCAAAAATAAAAAAACAAATGTATTCATCATTTTAGTCTGATATATATTCTTCTACATATTTTTGTAAAAAAAAAATCGCAATCGGCGTATATTGATTGGGTTGCGCAAACGTTATAGTGTCTACACACTATGGACATTGGTTTATGGCGTTTTTATTTATTTTTTTTACTGGTAATGGAGGCGATCTGTGATTTTTATCGGGACTGCGATATTGCGGTGGACATGTTGGACGTTTTTGACACTTTTTTGGGACCAATGACATTTATACAGCAATCAGATCTAAAAATAGACACTGATTACTGTATAAATGTCATTGGCAGTGAAGGGGTTAACACTAAGGGGGCAGTGAAGGGGTTAACTGTGTTCCCTGGGTGTGTTCTAACTGTGTGGGGCTGACAGGGACATAACAGATCTAACTGATCCCGATCACAGGGATCAGTAGATCTGTCATGCCCCGCCTCACAGAGTGGGGAACCTCCGTGTTTACATCAGCGGTTCCCCGTTCTGGCTCTATGTGAAGGGATCGTGGGTCTCCAGCAGATATCGAGTCCGCCCGACCCGTGGACACGCTCACGCGGCGTGCGGCGGCGGGCACGGGAGCGCACCCAGCATGAGCAAAAGGGGAGGATGTCTATTGACAAAGCAAAGCAGATCCATGCTGTTACCATCAATTGGCTATAGCGCAGATCTGAACTGGCTAGGGTCTCTGCTAAAAAAATATATAATGTTTGGGGATTCTAAGTAAATTTCTAGCAAAAAATACTGATATTTACTTGTAAAAAAACAAATATGAGAAAAGGGCCTGGTCTTAAAGTGGTTAAGGACTTGAATCAAGGGGGAAACCATTAGGAGTCAGTGAATACCGACCTCCAAGCAACCCCTTAATGCCTAATCACCCTCCATACTTCTGACCATGTTGCTGGTGACTGTTGACTGTTGTGAATTCACTGCATGTAAACCTTGGCAGCAAGTCTGACAGTAGGCAGTAAACAGTCGGCAGTAGAAAGTAGGTCTGAAGCCTTTGTGTACTTCTCCTTGTAAATTATTCAAAGTAAAGTTTTAAAAATATTTTAAATTAAATTGTGGTGCGATTTTTTTAAAGGGTACATTTGTGCAAATCGTAAAACGGATTGGCAATTGGACTTTGCCACCACTAATCATGGCAAATAATTACAATACATAAAGTAGTAAAGATCAACTAACTTTTCAGATCAAATCTATTTTGTGGTCAAAGATATAAGAGCCTCAGGCTTTAAACCCAGACAAACTTCAGAACTTTAGAGCCAACTTGCTTGATGTGTCTTTTGTCCCGGGCATGTAAGGACAGGGAGAAAGCTTGCAAACACCATCCAGATCTCTCTACTGTGAGAATAATCTATTGCTAAGCCTATACCTTGAACAAGCCTGCCAAGCTGCTTTATAAAAAGTCTGATGTTTATTGTTAAATCTCAGTATTTTCCCCAGGCAAAGTATGTGAAGCATTATCAGTACAGAAGACAAATAAGACCCATAGAACATTTTTTTTTTATTATTCCACCAAGCAAGCGATGGAATTGAAAGCTGTGGGACACACCAAGGTGACAGAGAACAGAGGCAAAAGGTGTATCCAACACATAATAGAAAATCGGTGTACAGAAGTTTGATGGTAAAGTGACATTGAAATATATCAAAAGGTTACATTCTGTTTATAATATTCCTTAAGCATGGGACTACATGTTTTTCAACGCAGCAATGCTATTGAATGTGAAGAGGATGCTTCTCTACAGAAAGTAATTCAATGCTAAACTTGGTATGTTAGTAATGTTCTTCTATTAGGTGTGCCCACTGATTTAAACAGCTATGACCCCAATTTAAACTCAGAAGCAAAATGCATGTCAAGACTAGAGGGTTTGATTTTGTTGGCCCCTTCTTAAAATCAAGCTGCACCCTCCACAGGCATCTAAAACAATGGCACTGAAGGAGATCAAATAACAAACATTGCAAAATGTTTGGTAAAGCTGCTCTGTGTCTCGTTACACTTGCGCAGCTCCCAATGCCAATGCTGTGTAGTGGAATCATTTCCAATGGCACTTAGCAGCTGGCGTAGCAATGGGAGCTGTATAGACAAGCCAAGAGAACAGTCTGCTTAACCAATAAATGAGAAGTGCCATGACTGTGGATACAAACTTTAGAGAAACACAGGAAATGATTACAACATGAAAATAAAAAGTCACAATTTTATTTTATTACATTTGGATAGAGTAGAGAAGGACTCAAACCCTGTCCCTATTGGGGTGATTCTCCCTCTCTATTAGAATTTTTGGCCAGGATAAAGTTAGCAGATTTTCAAAACAAAATCCAGGGACACCCTCCTGTCCACAACCACAACAGTATTACCTACACCAACAAAGATGCGCCTTATTTGCATTAGTTCCATAGGATTGATAGAAGAACTTTCTTCACCAAATAAGTAAAAACACCAAACGTGATATGAATTAGGCACTCTTACCAGAGTGCCATCGTTTACCCATCTCTAGGCAAACAGTGTACACAGGCAGATAGCCTCTGCGGGCTTTAAATGGGGGGAGCTGAACGGCACCTCCAAGCCACTTCAATTAGATAATCATCTCCGTAATATATAAAAAATCCAAAATAGTGTAATAACGTTTTATTCCAAAGAAAGTAAAAGTAGAGCCAAATGGCTACTTACATTTGAGCAGGGTAAAATGCGCATATAGTTAAAATCTTTCAAAAACGCTGGCTAGTCTGCAAGCGCCCGGTGGTCCTACGCATTGACATCATCGCCTCACGTGACCTGGAAGCACGGGCGCTTGCAGACTAGCCGGCGTTTTTTGAAAGATTTTTACTATATGCGCATTTTACCCTGCTCAAATGTAAGTAGCCATTTGGCTCTACTTTTACTTTCTTTGGAATAAAACGTTATTACACTATTTTGGATGCTGCTTTTGTTTTTATATATTACGGAGACGATTATCTAATTGAAGTTGATTGGAGGTGCCGTTATATTTTATTTTTCAATGTCAATATTTATTTTCTATATTTTGGGACTGTTCATGTGCACTTTGCAGTTGTAAATGATTGCACTTTAAGATTGTTGCTATCACATGTATTATGTTTGTGCACCAGTTCTATTTTTACATTTATTGAATCAAACTTTGGGGTTGCGCAGTTCTCTTTAGTTTATGTCTGTGTTTAGGTGGTATCCTATTTACTGCAGCAACCATTTTTCTTCTATATATCCTTGTTTAAATAATCTAACGTAATACACTAGCACAGTATTCTTTTTACATAACATTTAGAGAATCACCAGTAAATAATAGAATGTGACACATGTAGGGCTCTATGGTTCAATAAAACCTGAGCCTACTGCACAGAATTAACTAAAAGTCCCACGGCCCAACCCAGTCAGCCATATACTGTTGTGCAAGTGTGATAGATAACTCCAATGTGAAAAGGCAAAGCGGTTCCTGAGGTTTAGAAACAATCTTTACTAATTAAATAAATAAAGCATTTCTAGGTTTCCAAAATGCGTGAGCCTCTTTGCCTATTGGTAATGCAGAGTGCAGAGGTCAGGAGTTCATAATAGGTAACGTATTAAAGTATGGGTAAAGTAATTAAATGGGTAAAGTATGGGTAAAGTAATTAAATGGGTAAAGCACAGAGGGTCAGGGGTGCAGCACACACAGTGTGCAGGGGACAGGAGTCCATAACACACAGAGTGCAGGAGTCACCACTGTATAATGCAGAGAGTGCAACGGTCAGGAGTGTGTAACATAGCACCATAACTACCATACTGCACAATTGTCCTCCCAGACACAGGCTAAGACAAGACAGATGCCTGGTGCTTTGAAGGAATGCCTGCCCAAATTGAATAAGCAACAATCCCAACCACCCAGAGCTTATTACAACAACAACCCCCCCCTCAAATATATGACTGTTCTTCTGTCTAGGAATGTAGGCCTATGCCAGCTATTCTCTACGTGCATGCAGCCCAGGGGACATTCATGGGAAATACTGTATATCTACAGGCTGGACCACAGATTCTTTGTCGGAAATCCCAGCATTTAACAGTGCATTTTTAGACACAGTGTCAGGAAATGGTCAGGCCTACCACATCTTTTACTTTTCTTCTATATGTTCTATATCTTCTATTATGCAGCTACCAGTTCTTGTCTCCAGACCTGTAGCCAGAGGCATAACTAGAATCTTCAGGGCCCAGGTGCAAGAAACCATGAAGGGCCCCCCTGCTCCCTCCTTCCATCCAAGCCCCAGGCTTCCAGGTTTTGGAGGGTGTCCATGGACATCTTCCCTGAACCCTGCATCCCACGTGCCCTCTGGGGAGCGCATCTGATGTGCTCTGTGACTGATGTGTCCTTCACTTGATCATAGATCACAGTAAAGGGCCAATCACAGCGGCCCTTTACCATGTGATCGGATGATCACATGTAAATAGACTTGCCAATTATCGGCAGTCCTTTCCTCCCATGCTGTGTCTGTGTGAGCAAAGAAGAGCCATTAACCAGCAAGACATTGTTCACACTGTGTCCATCATTGCAGCCTATCAGTGCCCATCAGTGGTGCCTATCAGTGCTCATCAATGCTGCCTATCATTGCCACCTATCAGTGCTCGTCAATGCCGCTTATCAGTGCCCACCAGTGCCACCTATCAGTGCCCAGCAATGCCACCTATCAGTGCCCATCAGTCCCGCCTATCAGTGCCCATCAGTGCTGCCTATTAGTATCCCCTATCAGTGCTCATCAATGCTGCTCATCAGTGCCCATCAGTACCACCTATCAGTGCTCATCAATGCCGCCTATCATCGCCACATATCAGTGCCTCCTCAGCAGGACTCTGAGCTGAAAACGTCTCTGTCATACAACCCAGAACCTGCAATGACAGTTCCCTCCCTCCTCCTTCACATGGATGGGAGAGCAGAGAGCCAATCTGCTCCTTCTCCTCCCACCCTTCTCCTCCTGTGTGCAAGACGGAAAGTGTGAAGCTAAGCAGCTGAATTTGATCAATCACATATCCCATGGTGCACACAGGAAGAGAGGGGCGGGAGGAGAAAGAGCAGATCTGGTCTGATAGACAGAGAGAGGACAGGAACCAACAGCTGCATAATGAACACTAAATATAGCAGAAAAAGCCCCAGGCAGTCACAGTATTGGGACCCTGAGCACTTGCCAGAGACAATGGCAGGGAATCTCCTTTGCTATGGACAGACCCCTCAAAACAGGGACTGTCCCTGGCAAATGGGGATGAACGGCAACCCTACACCAGGACAAAAAGCAATGGAAGATGTAAACTGCTATGGTTTTCACCAGGAATCGAGATGAGGGCAAATCATCCAATGTGGATACCTGTTCTGGTGACAAGTGGGAAACAGACAGCAAGAATAAAAGCAGGGGTTTTAACCATTCCCTATTCTATCCAAAATTTTTAAAAACAGTTTTGCTATATACAGTCAGGTCCATAAATATTGAGACATCGACACAATTCTAATGTTTTTGGCTCTATACACCACCACAATGGATTTGAAATTAAACGAACAAGATGTGCTTTAACTGCAGACTTTCAGCTTTAATTTGAGGGTATTTACATCCAAATCAGGTGAACGGTGTAGGCATTACAATAGTTTGTATATGTGCCTCCCACTTTTTAAGGGACCAAAATTAATGGGACAATTGGCTGCTCAGCTGTTCCATGGCCAGGTGTGTGTTATTCCCTCATTATCCCATTTACAAGGAGCAGATAAAAGGTCCAGTGTTCATTTCAAGTGTGCTATTTGCATTTGGAATCTGTTGCTGTCAACTCTCAATATGAGATCCAAAGAGCTGCCACTATCAGTGAAGCAAGCCATCATTAGGCTGAAAAAACAAAACAAACCCATCAGAGAGATAGCAAAAACATTAGGTGTGGCCAAATCAACTGTTTGGAACATCCTTAAAAAGCAAGAATGCACCAGTGAGCTCAGCAACACCAAAAGACCCGGAAGACCACGGAAAACAACTGTGGTGGATGACCGAAGAATTCTTTCCCTGGTGAAGAAAACACCCTTCACAACAGTTGGCCAGATCAAGAACACTCTCCAGGAGGTAGGTGTATGTGTGTCAAAGTCAACAATCAAGAGAGGACTTCACCAGAGTGAATACAGAGGGTTCACCACAAGATGTAAACCATTGGTGAGCCTCAGAAACAGGAAGGCCAGATTAGAGTTTGCCAAACAACATCTAAAAAAGCCTTCACAGTTCTGGAACAACATCCTATGGACAGATGAGACCAAGATCAACTTGTACCAGAGTGACGAGAAAAGAAGAGTATGGAGAAGGAAAGGAACTGCTCACGATCCAAAGCATACCACCTCATCAGTGAAGCATGGTGGTGGTAGTGTCATGGCATGGGCATGTATGAGTGCCAATGGAACTGGTTCTCTTGTATTTATTGATGATGTGACTGCTGAAAAAAGCAGCAGGATGAATTCTGAAGTGTTTTGGGCAATATTATCTGAGCATATTCAGCCAAATGCTTCAGAACTCATTGGACGGAGCTTCACAGTGCAGATGGACAATGACCCGAAGCATACTGCGAAAGCAACCAAAGAGTTTTCTAAGGGAAAGAAGTGGAATGTTATGCAATGGCCAAGTCAATCACCTGACCTGAATCCGATTGAGCATGCATTTCACTTGCTGAAGACAAAACTGAAGGGAAAATGCCCCAAGAACAAGCAGGAACTGAAAACAGTTGCAGTAGAGGCCTGGCAGAGCATCACCAGGGATGAAGCCCAGCGTCTGGTGATGTCTATGCGTTCCAGACTTCAGGCTGTTATTGACTGCAAAGGATTTGCAACCAAGTATTGTTAATCTGTCCCATTACTTTTGGTCCCTTAAAAAGTGGGAGGCACGTATACAAACTTTTGTAATTCCTACACCGTTCACCTGATTTGGATCTAAATGCCCTTAAATTAAAGCTGAAAGTCCGCAGTTAAAGCACATCTTGTTTGTTTCATTTCAAATCCATTGAGTTGGTGTATAGAGCCAAAAAGATTAGAATTGTGTTGATGTCCCAATACTTATGAACCTGACTGTATATATATGCATTAAAGAGACAATGGAGAGTGCAAAATCAGGCTTGCTTCTGCATAGAAACCAATCAGCTTCCAGGTTTTAATGCCTAAGCTTAATTGAACAAGCTGAGGTTAGAAGCTGATTGGCTACTATGCAGAACTGAGCCTGATTTTTCACTCTCCAGCTTTAGTAAATAAACCACTTGTCTATGCAGGGCAAAGTGACAGTATACGTGCAAAAACTACCCCTAGACCCAGTTATACTCACCCTACCTGCACTCCCCCACTGCTCCTTCTTCCATTACAGGCAGCAACACTACGCAGCACTTTATGTTATGGGGAAGCATGCCACCTGCTTCTCTGCCAATTGCTAGGCCTGGGCACTTGTCACATGACCATAGACATTACATCATAGCCCCCCTAATTGCTGATACCGGTGATTTCAGTGCCAGCAGTGACAAATAGAAATTCAAGAGGGCCGGTAAGGTGAGCCTAATGGGGTCTGAGGTGTCCTTTGCAAAGACAGTCACTGTACACTGTATGGTCACAGTGTCTCTGTAATCTTCATCAAGGTTTAGTATTTATAAAACCAATAAACAGTGCTGCGCTACTACAAATACTATGTGGTATTTAAAGAATTAGTAAAAATCTGTGTGATATTCAAACGTGATCTGAATCAACATACTTAAAACATGACATTAATATAACAAGTCATAAGTTATTGGTTTTATATGTCTCAAGTGGAGTGAAAACACTTTTTAGTGACAGCAGCTACTGGTTTATAAAAATTTGGGTTTTGCACTATTTATTTAAATTACAGGTTGATTGTGCTGATTGATTTTAGGTTTTTAAGGTTTAATATTTATTTGCTCCTCTAAGCATATGTAAAACAATCAGATTCTCTGTATCCTTTATGTAGCAAGTTGCTATGTTAGGAAGCCATTTTCCAACACAATAGAAGATCCAAGCAGAAGGTCTGGATTACATGGCGTATAACAGAAGTAGCTGAATGAAAGCCAGGTGCACTGACAGAAGCAGTCAGTCATCATATGATTTACATAAAACCATCTGATATTCCAACAAATATTCTAATGCAAAGAATATACCGCGCTAATGCTAAGAAATGCCAAGCTGCAACCCTAAACCCACAACTAGGCAAATAAAATCAAAAAAGGGCTGCGCTATTGTCAAATAGTGACATAAACATGAAGTTCCTATATATAACAGTATAGGTACTATGAATAAATTATTAAAGGTGCAACAACCTGTAAATGGAACACTCCAAGTGTATAGAATAATATAACTCATCAGGTGAAAAAGTTTATAAAGGTGAAAAGTCCAGGTGAGTAGAACACACCAAGTGCTTCTAATAATAGTGCAGTGAGTGAAAATCCTCCACCAACATTAATGCCGCTTAACAAATGTAAGCGCAAGGAGCGCTTGTGGTTTCTCACCCAACCACGGTCCCCGTCAGGGGTATGCAAGACTCCTCTCAATTGGCCGCTTTAGGGCTGCCACGCTCCGCTCAAGGGACCATCCAGCCTGGAAAGGACCTCAGATGTATAGACCGGAGACACCGCAGCTTTGCACTCAACCTGAACCCCATTACATGGTATAGTAACTTCTAGCAGCGGTGGGCGGACTCCATCCATTTCTAGGTTCTCTGACTTCCTGCTTCCTTGCTTTGCCAGTCCTGATATTACATGTCCGATGATCACAGAGGCTTAAAGGATCATCGGACATGTAATATCAGGACTGGCAAAGCAAGGAAGCAGGAAGTCAGAGAACTTAGAAATTCAGCCAGGAGGAGGAGTGACATCACAGATACAGAAACCTGCTGTATACAGCTAAATACGTCTTTCCTTTATTGGATGACTGGTTACCTGGATGGAGTCCATCCACTCTTGCTTCTTTGAGAGAAGTTGCTATACCCTGTAGTGGGGTTCGGGTTGAGTGCAAAGCTGTGGTGTCTCCGGTCTATACATCTGAGGTCCTTTCCAGGCTGGATGGTTCCTTGAGCGGAACGTAGCAGGCCTGAAGTGGCCGATTGAGAGGAGTCTTGCATACCCTTGACGGGGACCGTGGCTGGGTGAGAAGCCACAAGCGCTCCTTGCGCTTACGTTCGTTAAGCGGCATTAATGTTGGTGGAGGATTTTCACTCACTGCACTATTATTAGAAGCACTTGGTGTGTTCTACTCACCTGGACTTTTCACCTTAATGAACTTTTTCACCTGATGAGTTTTATTATTCTATACACTTGGAGTGTTCCATTTACAGATTGTTGCACCTTTAATAATTTATTCATAGTACCTATACTGTTATATACAGGAACTTCATGTTTATGTTATGATATTAGCGCAGCCCTTTTTTAATTTTATTCCAACAAATATAGGATGTATATTCCGTGTAAAGCTCAGGGACATAGAACAATCAATGAAAGCAAGTTAACAACTCTAATACCGTGTAAAAAACCTGGCACAAGCTGAAATAACAACATTTAGGAAACATCAATTATATTAATAAAACTTGGATATGCCCCTTTACAAGCATGGTTTTCTTTTATAGGCATAGAGAGAATCTGTTGTTCCAA
This sequence comes from Glandirana rugosa, assembly GCA_018402905.1. Taxonomy (NCBI): domain Eukaryota; kingdom Metazoa; phylum Chordata; class Amphibia; order Anura; family Ranidae; genus Glandirana; species Glandirana rugosa. The sequence continues at coordinate 454,352 of BLSH010504628.1, forward strand.
CCTGTGTGCCAGTCTGCATAAATGTTTAAACCACAGTCAGCTTACATAGATGTATATATTACAAACCTTGGCTTTCTGAGGCCTGTACACCAATTTGAATGTGCATTCATTCATACCTTTTTTAAAGCCTCAACAGGATACAGTGGAATCTCGGATTGCGAGTAACGCGGTTAACGAGCATTTCGCAATACGAACAGTTTTTTTTTTAAATATTGGTTTGCGAGTGCTGTCTCGCATAACGAGTAGAATTTAGCCTTATTGCATGCAATACCGCATGTGGCCAGATTTGCGGGGACACTGGTGAGCCTCGGAGGCGGCTGTAAATTCTCGAAATTCCCTGAAAATACCGAAAAAACACTTATGGAGCATTGCCGAGTGATTCCGACGTCTTAGAGGCTCACCAGCGCCCCTGAAAATCTGGCCACATGCGGTATTGCATACACCAGGCGCCCCTGGAACTGTGGCCATATACAGTACTGCATAGACAAGCAGTGACTGTGGAACGAATTAACTTAGTTTACATTGTTTCCTATGGGGAAACATGCTTTGATATATGAGTGCTTTGGATTACAAGCATTCTCCTGGAAAGGATTATGCTCGTAATCCAAGGTTCCACTGTATATTGAATTATTTTTTTAAATTTCAATATATTTCCACCTTGAATAGTCTCTATGCATTTCTAACTTTTAATAATACTATATTGGTATTTGTCAGTTTTCATCGTGTTCTGCAAAATGAAAGACAAATCACATGGATCATTTGTTTTGCTTGGTGTATTGATGCATTTTTTGTTATAACAGATTTTATTGTGGGTATTCAAAGAAATGGTACACACATTGGAGATGTGTTCACCATACATAAGTATGCATTCAGTATAGATAAGAAATTTGTTGAATAGTCTTCTTCACATAATTGAAAATGATGTGTACAGGGATCATAATCTTAGATGGAGTAGGATTTTCATTTGCACTTCAACCCATGATGGCACAAAATAGTTTAGGCTGCCTTTTTCACCTTGCTGTTATTATGTAACATTTTATAAAGTTGAAATAAAAGCTAGACTTAAAGCAACCAACCACAGTTCTAAAGGTGATATTTAACCGGTTCACTACCACTGTACTTTTACCAAATGGTGGAGTGGTGGACATGTATTTCTGGAGTGCCATGATAAATGGTCAACTAATCAGTGCAGCTATGAATGACTGTGATCTAAGCTGTCAGTAAATGCCTCAGATCACTGACACAATGTGCAGAGCCAATCGGAGCAGCTTTGTACCCTGTGATTGCTTTGATGACCAATCACAGCGATCTCAAATGTAAACACTCCCTGTATTTACATCTGAGAGCCCTTACCTTCTTGTCACAATGGCGGAAAGGGAGGAATTGGGAATGAAGATTTATGAATGAAGGAATCAGCAGCTGCAGAATCATGGTGAAGGGTTGTAATTATTTGGGAGACTGTTTTTTCTTAACCATTTAATGCACCCCCCCCCCCTCCTGTACATCACCATGCTATTTCTATGTGATGAGTGTAATAACTCCTTTAGCTCCCTTCTCATGCACATTAACTCCTTTACCTCCTTATTCCTCTGTGTATGACCTGGACATTAAAGGAGAACTATCACTTCAAATATTATTTGATGCTCCTGTACGTATAGCACTTTGTCCCGTCTTTCAAGGAGTTTTATAACTGGCCTCCGGTTTTCAACCATAGAATTTCTAGAAGACAAATGTAAGATTTACAGCACTTGTGTCATCCCCCTGTGCTTTCCTGACACAAGCAGCATCACACTGATTGCAATTTGCAGGGGAAGGGGCATGTCAGTTTAACACTGAAAAATACTGGCATGCTCACAGCAGTACTGTTCATGTGCTGCTCACACTTGTCATGTCTGTTAACCATTCATGAAAACCTTGTTCTGACATCACTGCCGCTTCCAACTTGTAAGCAGACATGGGACATGTGAGCATCACAGGAACAGTGCTTCTGTAGTCACGGAGGGGGTTTCCCTGTTTTTTAATTAAGAAAAAAAATGTAAAAATTCCGTAGATTGTAGAACTTTTTGGACAAACCAATCAATATACGCTTATTGGGATTTTTCTTTACCAAAAATATGTAGCAGAATACATATTGGCCTAAATTGATGAAGAGATTAGATTTTTAAATTTTTTTTATTGGATATGTTTTTTAGCAGAAAGTAGAAAATATTGTTTGTTTTTTTTTCAAAATTTACAGTTTTTTTTGTTTATAGTGCAAAAAATAAAAACCGCAGAGGTGATCAAATACCACCAAACGAAAGCTCTATTTGCGGGGAAAAAAAGACATACATTTTGTTTGGGTACAACATTGCACACCCGCGCAATTGTCAGTTAAAGCAATGCAATGCTGTATAGCAAAAAATGCTCTGGTCAGGAGGGGGTGAAACCTTCCGGGGCTGAAGTGGTTAAAAAAATGCTTTGATGCTTTCCTAAATGCACAAAATATAACTGGATACCAATAATTATCAGTAAAATTGGTCCCGAGAATATCAGATTGCCTCTGGATTTCCCCCCTCCCCACTGGAGCAAATTGGATCATGCGTTATTTTATTTTTTTTTATTTTGCCTTCCTCTGTATCAACTATGGGTATTGAATTGTATATGGAGGTTTTGTGTGTGTGTGTTTTCTCTGTCAGTTGAACTGGATGGACTTGTGTCTTTTTTCAACCAGACTAACTATGTAACTATCTCTGATCATTCAGAAATTATTTGCAACCCTATTCCACTCCGACTGCAGTCTCCTGGAAGCTTGGATTTTGTAAAGCAAAAAATATTGACAAAAGACTGCAAAGGATCAGGGACAACTTATATATAACTCAAATTCAAGTTAACTATGTGGACTGACTTTTACTTTTTGTTTGAAATTACTTTTGCCATTGTTTCTTATGTTTGAGGCCTGCACTCCAGAGCTGTCATCATTCTTCCTTTACAACTTGTTGAGCCGATAACCTAGAGCAAGCTGGTGGTAGGATGCCTGATCTGCATATGCATGTTTCATGTCAACATTTCACAATTTATTCAAGCCAGCTTAAGTATAACAATCCTAGAACAAACATCTTAAAAATAAGGCAATGGTGGCAGGTTCCACGTTAATGTCCTGAAAAATTTCCTTTGACATATAGCTTGTCCTAAGAACAAAAATGTACCATACAGTATTGCAGCTTAGCAATCCATAGATGTGGCGGCTGCATTAATTTTCTTATTACACATAATCTCTAAGTACAAAAAAGTCTGTTGATCTGACAAAAAATCCACCGTTCTTTCCACTTCCTGTGTATCAAACTGAAATCTCCAACAATGTTATCAGCTTTCCCATTTCTCTTCTGTGAACCAATAACACATCCTATTTTTATTTTTAAAATAAAGGGAGTGGGGGGTATTTGTAGTCCAAATCAGATATGCGAGGAGGACCCCCACTGTGCCAACGTCCAATTACTATACAAGAGAATTGATGGGGTACAAACCTCCCTGTAACTATAAAACGGACTTTGTAGGCATAACACGAGGCAATCATTTATAAAAGGTATATCTTTATTACAAAGGTTAAAAACAACATATAACTAACATAGCACCCTATAGCTTAGAATAGAATCAACAGATACCCAATATCGCAGTCATGGAGGTATGGAATCTTTTATAAGGTAGATAGAGAGTCCATAATGGTGTATTAACAGTAAAATACTTAATCAAAAGACTGTAGTGTCCATAAATTCCTCCACGCCTGCTTTGTCAACGCGTTTCACAGTTTAATATCTTTCTCAGGACATACTGGGTAGGTTCTGATGTAACAATACTTACTTTGTTATAGACTCAATCATGACAGTTCATTAAAGATTGGGAGTTTCCTCTCCTCTTTCTTTTCTCCATCCTTACCTGACAAGGATTTTATGGCATAAACCAAGGTCAAATAGTTTAGCCTCTGAAGCCGGGCTGGTATCCTAAATTTGCTCTTAATCTGTCTGTCTGTGATTACCCTACCTCTGCTCTCAAGATTCACTAGGCAAGTATCTATGTTATGTAATGTTTTGTATGTGTTTTGTTTGGATGTATATGTAGTCATGTTCTATTGAGGCAGTATATAGATATAAACCATATACTATACAGTTGCATATACATACAGTAAGTAAACACTTTGGATACTGATTGTCTTTGTTCTACCATTTTTTCTTTTAACTTTACATCAGCACCTACCCTGTATGTCCTGAGGAAACTATTAAGTTGCGAAATGCGTTGACAAGCAAGCTTGGAGGAATTTATGGACATTACAATCTTTTGGTATAAGCATTTTACTATTAATACACCATTATGGACACTCTATCTACCTTATAAAATATTTAATTTCTCCATGACTGCGATATTGCAAATCTGTTGACTCTGTTTTGAGCTATAGGGTGTTATGTTAGTTATATGTTATTTTTAACCTTTGTAATAAAGATATACCTTTTATAAATGATTGCCTCATGTTATGCCTACAAAGTCTGGTTTATATTTTGAGGGAGGTTTTTACCCCTGTATAGTCCAAATCAGAAAAGCAGCCAATGGTAACCATGCCGTTGCACCATAGATACAATACAATACAGTGAGTGACCATTGGCACCCGACATAGGAAGTGTGGTACTGGCAGGATTATCAGATAACAAACCAACAAATTTAAGGCCTGTAAGTTGTAATATATACAGTTCCTGTTGAGTTTTAGATTTGCTTTAGGGTTTTGTCACTATATCAACTAAACCAGGGCTGCTAGAAGCAATGTGAGCAGTCAAAAAGAATTTCCCAACAGCCCCAATTGCAAGATTGCAAGGCATCAGTGCACCTTAAATGTTTATCATATTCTAGTAATATCCCAGCAGCATCTGGTGGAGGTGAAATATGATTACTGGAGCTATGCTTGGTGTGCGAGCCTTGTAACAGTTCTGAAGAATGGCTGCCTTATAGAATGTAATTAGGACAGATTTTGCTGTGACATGTTACAGAGATATTACGTGTGTGAGAATTAATAGGGTCGAGATTACAGTAAGGCACACCACTGTCTGCTTCATGACAAGCCGAATCTGCCTGCTGTGCTGCTTTGGATTTCCAAGTCGGGTCAATTTCTTTCTCCGTTTTTTCCTAGCCAGTACTACTAAACGTGTGATAACTACATGTGGTGTAATGGCCATATTAATTATTAAAAGCTTGATTTAATAATGCAGAAAAGACAAACATAAACACACTTTGTGGTATTAGAGTGCGATGGAAAAACGGTAGGGAAGACATGAAGCAATAATGTTGTTTTATTCACACTCTGCTCACTGCTCTGAACCCCAGGACAGCAATGATATCAGAGCTAAGCCGTAATGAATCAAACTCCCAGCACAGCAGGGCTGCAGCCCAAGCAAATACTGGAATAACAGCCTAAGCAAAGAATACATTTTTTTCTACAACAGAGGCAAGAATTGAAAGGTAAGTGTTTCATTTCAGACTGCAAACCAAGGCATTGCCTCAACATTTAACCTCAATTTGTTGTCAAGGGATGACAAAAAATGATAAAATCGACATTGCAGCTGTTTCACAATATGTGTGCAAATATGTATCCCAACTACACCTATCCAAAACAAGTAGGCATTCATTATCCCCCTGGAATTACAGAAATAATATTTTAAAAATTCTAACTCACTTTTATAACTCATAGGGAATTTGCTGTTTCATTTTGTCATTTAGATTTTGTTACTTCTTTTCTATTTTGCAGCTCCATACTGGACTTCAAATTTTACTATTTGCCATGGATGATCTGCAACAACATAGGACTTCAAATTTCACTCGTTGCTATGGATGCTCTGCAACAACATAGGACTCTGGTGTCAACATACACAATAGTTGCAAAAATCCCCCTAATCTGGTTGTAATGGCTAGACATGAATGAGTCAAGATCATGAAGGAAGCAGAGCAAGCAATCCATGTTGAAACGAGCCGAAAATGTGTGAATATATACCTTTTTAATTCTTTAATTTAAGTGGTCGTGTGACTACTTTTCCATTCTTACAATTTGCAGGGCCTAGGTGGTGGGTGAGCATGTGCCTAAGACAGCTTAAGGTCGGAGTAAATTCCCATACATGAATTTTACCTATAGGCAAGGCTATAATAAGGCTTACCTATAAGCATTGTAAAAATCTTCTAAGCGTTCACCGTTCAGGAGATACAGTGCCTTGCGAAAGTATTCGGCCCCCTTGAACTTTGCAACCTTTTGCCACATTTCAGGCTTCAAGCATAAAGATATAAAACTGTAATTTTTTGTGAAGAATCAACAACAAGTGGGACACAATCATGAAGTGGAACGAAATTTATTGGATATTTCAAACTTTTTTAACAAATAAAAAACTGAAAAATTGGGCGTGCAAAATTATTCAGCCCCTTTACTTTCAGTGCAGCAAACTCTCTCCAGAAGTTCAGTGAGGATCTCTGAATGATCCAATGTTGACCTCAATGACTAATGATGATAAATAGAATCCACCTGTGTGTAATCAAGTCTCCGTATAAATGCACCTGCACTGTGATAGTCTCAGAGGTCCGTTTAAAGCGCAGAGAGCATCATGAAGAACAAGGAACACACCAGGCAGGTCCGAGATACTGTTGTGGAGAAGTTTAAAGCCGGATTTGGATACAAAAAGATTTCCCAAGCTTTAAACATCCCAAGGAGCACTGTGCAAGCGATAATATTGAAATGGAAGGA
>BLSH010504628.1:484646-516117 GCA_018402905.1 Glandirana rugosa
CCTGTGTCATATGTCGGGGTTGTAGTGTCCTGTGTCCTGTGATGCTGAGCTGTATACTGCATCCAGTGATACTGAGCTGTATACTGTGTCCTGTGATGTTGGGGCTGTATACTGTGTCCTGTGATGCTGAGCTGTATACTGCGTCCAGTGATACTGAGCTGTATACTGTGTCCTGTGATGTTGGGGCTGTATACTGCATCCAGTGATACTGAGCTGTATACTGTGTCCTGTGATGTTGGGGCTGTATACTGTGTCCTGTGATGCTGAGCTGTATACCGTGTCCTGCGATGCTGAGCTGTATACTGTGTCCATGCTGAGCTGTATACTGTGCCCTGTGATGCTGAGCTGTATACTGTGTCCTGTGATGCTGAGCTGTATACTGTGTCCTGTGATGCTGAGCTGTGTACTCCTGACACAATATGTGGAATACAGGCGACGGAGTGGGTGGATTCTATAAGGGGAGGGGCTTATTAGAAGTGGGAGGGGTCAAAAGGAAGGGGGGGGCCTGGCGCCCCCCCATCCAAAAATTTCACCAGCCGCCACTGCTTATGGGTGTATATATCCCTGATTGTGGGCAGGGCCAGGTGGTTGGCACACAAGCAGGAAGAATGGCAAGCAAAATCCAACAGAGGGTGGTAAAATTATTATTTGGTTAAGTGGAAGATAACAGATAACAACAGAAGCAACAACCTCAATCACTGGTATTCTGTTTGCGGTAACAGTGACAACTACTTGCTTGATAGTTCCAGGCAATATGGAAACAGTGGTATCAGAACACAGGCACACAGGTGTGGAAGGTTGAACAATGCTGACAAACAATGGCAAATTTCCAGCAGCAAGGTCGTCCCTTGAATAAATCTTATGTTACTGGAGCAGCTTCTGAGAAAGGGGTGGCTGATAGGCAGAATGCAATGCAAACAGCAATAGCATACTGGGTGAAACTAGAACTATGTCCCAGGAGTTCAGCAGAGTGGCCTGTGGTGTCTCTAGTTTGTCCCTCCTCATCAGGAAACTTTTCCTAGGGCTAAGTTTGCTGTCCCTAAGCAGCAGGGATCCTGCCCCTACTCTATCCACTTTACAACTGAGCACCAACCATAGTGAATCACTGATATTTATTAGCATTGCCAACACCAAAGATGCCTGGTGGCACTGACGGAGGCTGCAGAAACTCCTCTTATCCTCCTTTCCTTCTATATCAAGGTCTGCACACAGCGCCACCTACACAGAGGAGGGTATGCTGCACCTGCCTACATGCTACCCCCGCCACACAAGGTGGTTCCTCGTGGTGGCTTGTATGCCACTGCAGGACAAACGAGCTGGCAGAAGGTATCACTACGTGCGATGGTGAAAACAAGTATTCGATCATCTGCCTGCAGCGGCTGAGGAGCTGCATCAAAGTGGTGTTTCAAAACACAAGTTGGAAACCGGAAAGGTAAGTATATAGCCTCTTCCTTCAGCAGGTATTACTATTTGTTGTTTTGACCCTATATGACAGGGTCACTTTAAGATATAGGCCATCTTAAAGCTTTGGCCATACTTTTCCTATGGAGCACAGGAGTGCAGTCCTTTCTGCACTCATGTGACTTGTTTTTAGCCAACGTCACTCAGCCAGTCCAGGCTCGGGAAAGATTCTGACCATATGGACGGTTTCTACCCAGAAGCCTGGACCGGCAACTGGCTCAGCAGCTGGATCCGCTGAGAGCCTGAGTCAGCCTCTCCCACCCCCTCCACAGCCCAGCGCTCCAGTGAGCACTGGAGGGGAGAGCAGAGAGCCAGTGACTTACAGAGCAGAGGGGGAGAACTTAGCGATCAGAGTTGTTTGGTCACTCAGTTCTCACTGCAGTGCCAGTGGGGGACAGATGCAGCATTGGTTTGATGCTGCATCCACCTAGATGAGTAAAAATGTTTATTTTTATAAATCCCTCTTTTAAGTAAACCTTGTCAGCTATGATGTGACAGATTTATGCGTTGGTGGGTTCATCTATTTCACGCTGAAAAAATTTAAGTCCACTATGTGAAGAAGATACCAAACTTGCAATTTTATACTTTTTAATAAGAAATGCTTGTAAAAAGCTGTCTCAGTTTTGTTTACCTGCATGACATTCAGCTATCCACAAAAGCTTAATAGCATGAAGAAACTGGATAATGATATCTGCCAGCACTGTCAAGTTCAGACAGGATTGTATTTTTCTACATGTGCTAGGACTGTGATTATATCTCTATTCTCTGGAAAGAGGTAAACTCCTTTATTGAGATGTTCTTAAGAATGCCAGTTATGCCCAACCCTAGATTATATAGTTTGGGCTTCAACAAGCTAATGATTTTTATATATCGTAGAGGACCTGTTGACACTCTTTGTTCATTCTCACAGAGTCATCTTAATTTAAAGTACATGTAAACATTAACATTTAATTTGTCATCATAAAACATTACTGTATTTAAATAAAAGTATTGCTTTCACCCTTTTTTCATCCTTGGTTGCATTTCAATGCCACAGATCTCCTGCAGCCTTTTGCAGCAATTTTGCATCTACATGCATGCACTTCACTGATGGCTGCATGGCATCTCTCAATGTGGGACCCCTGATGGTGACAACAACGGACCACGCCTGTGTAATGTGGATTAAAACAGTCACTTGAAGCCTTCATTGTTGTTAAAAAGGTAATTACCATATTTTTCGTGTGCCTGAGTGATTCCATATTGATTGTGGGCATGAGAAGCCCACCAGGACTCTCTTCCGGGATAAGGAGCATGCTGGCTACCCAGCATGCACCTCCCAATCTCACGCATGCTCATTGTATGCAGAGCGAAGCGCTGACAGTGTCAGGTTACCATCACAAGGGGCGCACTGACTCCTGGGAATTATGACACACATCTCCCAGGAGCCAGTGCACTGCAGGAAGTTGCGTACATCGCCGTGGAGGGGGGCAGCAGGAAGAGATAAAGAAAGCCTTGGAAACAAGGTAAAAAAAGAAAAAAAAATTGCCCAATCCTGTTAATGCGGTCAGTTAGGAACCGGATGATGTAAACATTAAAAAGTCAGTGGAACTCCGCTTTAATATACCATTTATACATTATAGTACTAAGAACAGAAATATCTTTTATATGTGAGCTACTTGTCTTGAACCCTCCTAGTTTGTTTTAAAGGAATTTTTTTCTGAGAAGCTTGTAAGTTATTGCTGCTGAGTGCTGACCTCTTCTGAAAGTGCAGTTGTCCCTGCCTTCAAAACTTCAATGACCCAGATCAAGTATGCAGCAGGGGAAGTTACCATACCCTTAAGCCTCGTACACACGGGCCGAATGTCAGGAGACAACAGGCAGTTGAAAAGTGGGGGAGATCACTGTACTAACCTCGCATGGTTAGTTCAGCGGCTCCAACTGGAGCGGTCACTGTGTAGTGTGAACCCGGCTTTAGGCCTTAAACACATGGCCATAAAAACACATTTACAGACATTTTTTATTTACAGATCTGAACACAGGTGCATTGTTTTCAATGGAGACAATCACATAGGTGTGTAAACATGTACTGCATTCAGATTTGTAACACAAAATCCAAAAATTTGCATCTGAGAACCTGCATATGTACGTATGCCATTGAAAAAAGAAGAGGACAATTTTTATGCATGAAAAAACCTAGATATTTACCAATCAAATACACAGGAACTTTTGTTGCTTGCTTAATGATCAGTGAAAGTTTTATGGCCGTGTTACAGCCATGTGAATGAGGCCTAAAAGTCTTCTAATTCCATCTAGACGTCTGGAGTCTCTATAAAAGTATAAACTATAAAACGTCTTTATTATCTGTTTATGACACTGTGACAGACTACCACTTTTTTTTACTTCTATGTTACCTGGCGATGTTTAGATGGAATTAGCCTACTCGTTATATTTCTTAAATTTTTAAAAAATTTTCTGGAGTTACAAATACAGCGCTCAGCTTTTACAGCCAAAAAAATGTCAACATTACAGATGAGACACACACAATGAGATAGAGTTCATTCATCATTCCCACTTTAACATCTATCTATGTCTGCAACACAGGAAGGTTTGGAGAACCATATGTGGCCCCAAGATTTTGAGTGGAGCATCACTGCTGTACACATGTTACGGTCCCTTGATAAAGCATGCACCTGAAGTCTAACTATATTAACTACATGTGAAGCCCAGTAAGTTATTCTGTAAACAAAAAAAGACATATTGAGCATTCACATTCCATTAAGCTGTTCCATGACACACAAGAGAATTGATTTTTATCATAGCAAAAGAATGTGACTGTTACAATGAGTCAATAATAACAATAATTGACACTATTATCTATTTGAAGTATGCAGCATCCCAGCATGATCCTCTAAATATTACTCATAATTATTGATTAAAATGTCAATCTAGACTAAGAGCACCACAGGAAACAGTATTAACATTACTGGAAACACAGGCAATTTATGTACGGTAAGTATGACATAAGACAAGATATCAGTTACACAGAGAACTTGCTGTATGAAGTCACAAAATTAAACTTTACAATAATAATAATAAAAAACAGGATTAATGCATTTATTGATTTGCATAAACATATTACGCAGATTCATAATTGCAGTGAAGGCATCTTGTTAGCTTCTGCCATTAGGACCAAATAAGAGTCACATATCAGATCCTCTAATTCAGGGTTTCTCAACCAGGGTTCCTCCAGAGGTTGCTAGGGGTTCCTTGAGCAATTGTAAATTTCTACCTCTCAGATAAATTCCCAATGACATCATTGATCTTTTTTAGCTATCTGTAAGGGGGTAATTCTTCCTAATGACCACAAGTGTAAGGAGCATTCTTCCCATTGACCATCACACTAATGTATCATGAGCTGTAGATTATTAATTTTTAGCAGGGGTTCCCCGAGACCAGATAATTATTTCTAGGGTTCCTGGGTGTTGAAAAGGTTGAGAAAGACTGCTCTAATCAATGGAAGAAATACACTCTATACACTAGAGATATAGAGCAGTGTTTCTCAACCTTTTTTCAGTTAAGGCATCCTTTAAAATGATAAAAAAACTAAACTAATTGTTTTACATAACGCAAAAAAATCCTCACATGTAGGACACACAATCACCTGCTAGAGGTGATTTATTCTTCCAAAGCAATTATACTCTTGCACACTAGCACTAACTAGTATTCCTTATCAACCAATGATGTCATTGGTTGTAAGGACTCGGAGGCTGGAAGGTTGGAATGGTGTAAAATGAAAGCCTGTGGCTTTATGCAACTAGAGGGCGGGTTTCATCCACCTGCCAGTTTGTATACAATTTTTGGGCAATTTGTAGGAATTTTGCCAAGGCACCCCTGAAGAAACCTAAAGGCACCCCAAGGTGCCTGGGCACCTGGGTCGAAAAAGGCTAATATAGAGATATAAAGTGTATGCCAGGACAAAAGAAAAACATACGCAGTACTTATAAATGCAATGCATGCACATTTCACAGTGTTTTATCCCTTTAAAGACCCTGTCAGAAATGCACTCAATTCTTAGAGCCCACTCACATTACTGCATTGCGGTAACCCTCTCATGAACACATTTTGAATAGGCTACCTTAACCCATGGTGACATGCGGCATAACATATGTCAACACATCCTGATGTTCTTAAAGGACCTAAAGCTGTGTTGTGGGCTGACAATGCATCGCTTTTTTGTGGACTGAGTGTTGTCAGCTTTGCACAGTTGTCGTTTACTAAACTATTCAAGCATTTCTGCTGTCATATACACTTTAAAGCCTCATACACATGGGCGTATGCAAAAAAATAAGCAAAACATCGGGCCCGATGTCAGGGAAAATTTGGCGTTATTTTCAGCGTTTTGCATTGACGTCATTGCATGTTTTTCCGCGCTAGCTTTCTGCGGCATTTTTCTGCCTCTATTCAAAATCATTGGTTCCCTATGGGAGCCCATTGATTTGAATAGAAGTTGCACCAGAAGTCGAATCATGATGATCCGACTTGCGGCGCGACTTGTGTGCTAAGAATCTTGAAGGGGAACCCCGTCTTCTTTCTTTGGCTCGTTTGCGGGGTCTTCTGTCTTCTGAGGGGTCTTCTGCGGAGTTTCTGTCTTTTGAGGCCTCTTCTGTCTTCTGCTCTTTTGCCGCTGTCTCCTCGGCTAGCTTCTCCTGCTTCTCCCTCTTCTCTTCTCGAAATGTTGACTCGTCGCTCTCTCCCACTCGAATGCCGGGTCCATGCTGCGTGGTTGCCTTATATTGGCATGGGGCGGGGCCACATGCTGATGTCATCCTGAGCCCCGCCCTTATGACATTACATTCTGGGGTGGGCCATCACATCACAGCCCCCCCATACCCCATACTCATTCACATAGGGTGGGGGGCTGGCATCTGGGCGCCCCCTTATTAAAGGGGGTTTCCAGATTCCGATAAGCCCCGCCCGCAGACCCCAACAACCAACGGCCAGGGTTGTCGGGAAGAGTCTCTTGTCCCCATCAACATGGGGACAAGGTGCTTCGGGGTGGGGGGTGCAGAGCCCCCCTGCCCCAAAGCACCCATACTCCCCATGTTGAGGGCATGCGGCCTGGTATGGTCCAGGAGGGGGGAGCGCTCGCTCGTCCCCACCCCCTTTCCTGGCCTGCCAGGCTGCGTGCTCGGATAAGGGTCTGGTATGGATTTCGGGGGACCCTAATGGTAATTTTTGCGGGGGTTCCCCTTCAAGATCCTTAGCACACAAGTCGTGTGGCAAGTCGGATCATCATGATCCGACTTCTGGTGCGACTTCTATTCAAATCAATGGGCTCCCATAGGGAACTATTGATTTGGAATAGAACGCCTGACGAGGCTTAAGACTGTGTATACAACGTTAGGCCACGTTATTGAGCGTTTTGCCGGCTTGGCGTCAAAAACACCATGACGCTGCAACTTCGGAACGCACTGGTCCCGCGTTCTATTTGCAGCTTTTAGAGGGCCATTGAATAACATGGAAAGCTGTATAAAAACGCCCAAGAACGTGACCGTAAAAAACGTCCGTGTGTATGAGGCCTAAGTATTAAGTGTGAGTATCTACTGGAGTTGGATATTCTAGAGCCAGTTTCAGACTGTAGCTCCCTACTAGTTGTTGCTAGGTGAGGTAAATTTAGCAGTTTCTGTAGGCAGAGGCACAGGGATTAATTTGTTTTGACTGTGCAGTGCTTCAAGGCTGTAGCTTCTAAAACTCACTGGATAGTCCTAGAATATAGAGGGTCGAGGAACAGAGGCTGCAGCCTGAATATTTATGGAGTTCTGACAATCCCTGAGGAGGCAAGGCTCAGTAGGTGGGGAACAACCCATAGTCAGAAGTCTGGCAGTCAGGTGCGCAGAGTCCAGGGTCCAGTGCTTTGGAGGGAACCCCTGTGCTGGGGGTCTCTGCCCCTGGGCAGGAGGAAGGCCAGGAGAAGGAGCGAGTGAGAGGAAGAGACAGGAAGCAGCTGGAAACTCACAGCTAGGCTTAGCTGAAGCCGGCCTGTATAGCAGTATGCCCATACAGCAGCCTCTTGGATTCCAGGAACTAAGAAAAGAGTGAGTAAGTTCCATGTCAATTTATCCCAAGCCTGTACAGAGAAGAAAGTAAGGCTGCAATACTTTACCTGTCTAGGATCAGGGAACAGCTTAGAGCCTGTGCAAAGCAACCAGAAGCACCCCCACATCTCTAGCTTGGGACAGTAGTATCCAGGTGCTTAATAACAATAGTAAGAAAATACAAAAAATACACACCATATACCACAATATATACATGGAACTCAAACCATTTAGTACAACAAAGACAAACCACAAATTATAATAATAGTTGCTAAACAACACATTCAAGAACAAAGACTAAGTGTAGCATTAAAATGCCATCTTTAATTGCACAAGATTAAAAACACTTACAGGAAGCAAGAGAGTAACACGTCCATCATGGTACCGGTCAGTCCTGATGGTCCTCGCCATCCTGCAGGCTCCACAAATGGTCCAGGCTGGGGAATATGGAAGCCAGATTGGGTGTCTCTCCATCCAGGGATAACCTTTTGGTCCTCACTTCCGCCCTGTCCCGGTGACATCACTTCCGCTTCCACATCCCACGCTGCTTAGCGTGGAGTCCCCGGCCATCCCTGGACAGAGAGACACCTGATCTGGCTTTCATCTTCCCCAGCCTGGACCATTTCTGGAGCATGGAGGACGGCGAGGACCACCAGGACTGACCAGTACAATGATGGGCATATTACTCGTTTGCTTCCTGTAAGTGTTTTCAATCTTGTGCAATTAAATATGGCATTTTAATGTAACACTTATTTGGCACGGGGGGGGGGGGGCTTGCTTCCCACTGTTTTATGGAGTTGCTGGACACAATCTGAGGATAGCTGCCTCCTTTTAGTCCCCCCCCCTCCTTTTTTACTCATCCACACGGACTAGTAGACTTGTATTACCCATATATTAGCATTTTGGCTCACTTGAGAGACATATACCACCTGGGATGCCAGATCTACACCTTGTATTTATTTCAAGAAGAAAGACTATCTGGCACTCCTCTACTTTAAAAATCCAAAAAATAATAATATATACAAAATTATACTTGTATAAAAGGGTAAAGATAATCATTCCCTGTTGTACATCCAAAGAAATTAGAATATCTTCCTCTTATTGGGGTGCAAAAAGTGCTCCTAAATAAAGGCTGTAATATGCACGGAAGACAAATGCAAATAATAAGAAGGGCAAGTTTATTAGGGATCAAGGACAGGATGGGTAAACATACCCCATCAAGGAAATCTTACCAGTACGTAGCGCTACCTATCAGTAGTTGATAAGCCAATTCCTGCACTAGGGGCCTATGTGAGATAATTGCAGCAAGGCTGTTTAGGATCCTATGGCCAATGATCTGACTCACACTCCACAGACTTCTACTATGTAAAGGGACTAGATGAGACTTCTTCTAGGAATTTCATAATTTATGCAATGAATAGTAGTAAACAGTACAGCTATGCGGTCCCTGTCCCAAGGTAAGTATGGACAGTAAGGTGCTTCTACATTTCTGTAACAAGGTAGTTCAATTATGCAGAACTTACTTTACATCTGACACAGTGCTCAAGGTTTACTGCTTTAAACAGTTCCCCCTAGGCTCTACAGTGAACTCATAGGTAGGGTGCTGTGCTGGCAGTATAGAAGAAGGATTGTGCCACTCCAGGTCACAGGCTGGTCAACAAGGTCCTTCCCCACACTAAAGAAGTTTACAAGGGTGCTTTGGACCATTCCTATTCTGGGACTGAAGTGTCGCCGCCCTACCGGGGGAATGTTATGAAAGCCCCCCTCAATCACTCAAACTGTCCGAGAAGCTGCTCTCTCATTGATGGTAGCTGCTCCGGGACCCAGTGCTCTGGCTGCCCTCCATGGCCACGGTAGGGCCCACCTGCGCACTCTCATGGAGGAACCCCCAGGGAAGAAGACGCCAGAGACGAGTAAGCCCAACCCAGGTGAGGGCAGCATTCCAGTGGGGGAAGTAAAGCCTGTTGGCAGTGAGGGGGATAAGGTAGCTACCTCAAATCCTAAGCAAACCTGATTCCAGCATAAGAAGGTTCCACTATATCCAATTCGGATATCCCAAATGATCAGATTTCTGAGTTATGGTCAGAGACTTTGTCATGGGCTGAGTGGACAGATAGTGAAGACGAGCCAATGTGCGAGGAGGAAGATGAGGCCCTCTCTACCTTGGTCGCCAGTCTCAAAGTTGACCTGTCTATGGGTACAGCCCCACTGTTGAACACATTTAAGTCCTTTGAAGAGGAACACTGGGCTGCTTGGGTCCCTAGATCTGTCGCCCCACAAGCTAGACAGGTGACCAAGCTGCCTTTCAAAACTGAGGTGATTGTTGGATGTGTGATCTGGCGTGCTACGAATACTAGAGTTCTGCCTGGGTGTGGAGACCCTAAGGCCCTCACTAAGTTGTCCAAGTTACAGCGGATCATTGCCAGAAAAGTGGCCAAGGAATATGGGTACCTATACCGCTACATACCTGTTAGCTCTGAGGAGGAAATACAGAAGAAGGGAGCTCAGTGGATAGACATTGCTATTCGAGAGTTCTTAAAAATCCCTCTGCACCTCAACTTCAAGGAGTTATCTGCTAGATAAGCTGCCAAGTACGCTCATGTCTCGCGGACCTGAAACTATCGCCGCCACATCTACCTGGACTGTGTTATAATCCACAGGCATGAGCAAAAAGACTGTCAGGGATCTGCTCAGCTCTCCCTTCTCAGACCAAGCTGCTCAGCTGAGGGTTAATTGCCAGTCCCAGCTTCCACTTTGTCTCACCTGATGACCATATCCTGCCCTGTGCATGGTACCACTGCTGTTGCTACGCAGCCGTGCACCCCATCCCTGGGAGTTGTCCCCTATGAAGAAAGGGGGAAACTGCTGGGGAATAAGAAAAACAAAAGAAACTGAACTAATAATGTTGTTAAATCACTGGACAATGAAAAAAAAGGGAAAAGAAATTGTTAGTTAGTCAAATAGGATCTATTTCTATGTGTATTGGATCAAAGGAGCTTTTGTTTAAAGAACTGTACTGACCACCAGGTGGAGTGAGAGTGCCAAACTGTGTGTGTTACTTCCAATTTTGCTTGAATTCACTTGTTGCAAATCTTTTGATATGATGGGAAAGGGGTGTCACCCCTGAAGGGGGTGGGACCCAGCTCCAACTATTAATACATGGTTACTATGCCCTTTTTGGTGACACTGATTTCTGATTAGTTTAGTGAACTAGGGGTGAGCAACCAAGTTCACTAATGTAAATAGAGTGTATAGGTTATTATGACAATAAGATGTACTTTCTTGCTGTTGTATTCTCTTCTAGGTGTGCCTACATCCGCTTTGCTCTCCTTGGCTAAGGAGACATGATGATTCCAGCAAGAAGACCACTTAACTATTTTCTTCTCTCCTCTTACAGGTGTAAATAATAGTTAGATAGATAGGTATTAGTGAGTGGTTTATTCACAACACACTTATGATGATGATGTGGCACGCCACCCCTTCAAATTGTAAATATCAGTGTAAGTTGTTACTTATGTGTGGACTAGAGATTTGTTATTACTACTTGTGTTATATTTTTTGTAGTATGCAACATGTTCTTGTTACCAGTTGCCTTTCCCTATTAACCCTCCTGTCCCTATTTTGCCAGGACATCCGTTCTCAGGCTTGAGAACAAATATTTTGTCTTTGATTAGTCCGCAAACTCCGAGACGTAGTTCTGTAGGCAGGAGAGAGTCAGGATGCTGACAAATGTAGTTTTGCTAGGTGGTAACTAGCTTGGCTGAATTGTTGTGGGATACTCTGTTTTCCTCTCCAGTTCTAGGTTGATGCATCTCTCTTCTCTTTTCTCTGCCACTGGATGGCATTGCCATTCCTGGCACTGTATTGACAAGGTGCAAATAAACCTGGAATGTAAGTGGATAGGCTGTTCTGGCTTTCTTCTACCCCATGGCCTACTGGGGCAACCTATTTATTGGAGAGAGATTAGGTGATCAGGGTTCTGTGCCACCTGGACGGCTATCTGGGTGGACATATGCTAAAAACTCCCAACTGCTTGGCCAGAAGCATAAGGCCTATTCGGGAGTTCCTGGGCGTTAGGCAGTCTGAGGCCTACCCAGGAGAGGAAAGAGTTGCAGAGGTTGGGGCTCAGCGCAAGGCAGTCTAACCGAATCTTGCGGGTTCTGCCGGTCGGAGAACCCCTCTTTGCCAGAGGTGAAAGGACACAGACGCAAGTTGGGAAAGGACTGCCATTCCTGTTGCCAGCGGCAAGTTGTAAGCCAAGGCCAGGGGTAAAGGGGAAATTATTACCAGCGGAAGGGACAACACTCTTCTTGTTACAGTCTGGAAGGCAGATTAGAGAGAGAGAGAGTACCAGAGCAGCCCTTTTCGCCAGCCGGGGACGGTGAAGAGGTGGGAAAATCTCAGTGGAAGTCAAGCTAGGGACCCAGGAAGCTACAGGGATGACACTTGCAAGAAGGCTCAGCAGGCAAGCTGAGTTTCTTGAGGAAAAGGTCCAGCAGGATAGCGTGGGCGAAGTACAGAAGACATGGTGGTTGGCTGTGTGGAGCACTAGGAAGCCAGTGGCAGTGGGGAATAGAAGCTGAAGCAGGAGGCTGTGAGATGGAAACTAGTTCTGCACAACAGGGATACCAGTTGGTATATGTTAGATCTGAGTTGAAGTAAAGTACAAGTTATACCAACTAAGGATATTGCTCCAGAGTCACTCTTTAACACCATGGTTTTGAACTGTGAAGCTGTTATATCATTCTGTTTGAAGTATCGAAGTCTGCAGAAGAGCTGTTGCACTAGTTCAAAGGGTGTCTTGGCCCTAGCCCTCTCTCACCAGTTCATAAAGAGAAAAATAAATCTCTTTCAGGATTCTCGAAGTGTCTGGCGCCTAACTTTATTCCGCATTGCACCACACCCACTATGCCTAGTAACCCACACTGTAAAAATGGATGTCAGCTCTCCCTGACCCTGAAGTTCTCCATCAGCTCTTCAGAGATTAATTTTCCAGAATGAATGAGCAGGATTATCACATGGATCAGTTTGCCATATCGTTACAGACGCTCCTGAATTGCACTGCTCACCTGGTTCCTCCTTCGGTGGCCGTTCTGGCACAACCTGTGTTGCAGGGCGCTGCTGCTGATGCTCAAGTCTCTATGCAGGCAACCGCCTCAAATATTACCTCTATAAGAGGTATGTCTGGTTCTGCTCCGCTTCTCCCACGATTTGGGGGCGATCGAGTTCATTGCTTTCTGACAGAGCCTTGGCTGGGCAAACCCTCTATGGGAGATGCAAAAACCTGTTGTCCAGAGTTACCCAGAGTTTGTGACCTCCTTTAAAAGGGTATTTGATGTCCCTGCACGCTCCATGCTACAAAAGCCTCATGTCCATCAAGCAGGGTACGAGAACGGTTGCCAATTATGCCATTGAATTCCGTACTCTGCCAAGAGAGGTTGCTTGGAACAATGAGGCTCTTGTGGCTGCGTTTTCTCATCCTCGCACGTACATGCTCCTGTTCTCCTCCGTGCTTTCCATAGATATTTTCCCCTCAAACCTGGTGGCCCCCGAGGGGGGAGGGTCATTGAGGAGGGGGTACTCTCAGGGCTGGGCTCAGCTCTCCCTTCTCAGAGCAAGCTGCTCAGCTGAGGGTTAATTGCCAGTCTCAGCTTACACTCTGTCTCACCTGATGACCATATCCTGCCTCATTAAGCCAACTCTACTGCTATATAAACTGCTTGGATCATATCGCAGATGCCTTTGCATTGTCAGCATCTCTGGAGAAATCTCTGCTGTGTTTTTCTGTGAAAGACTTTGCCTGATTGACGTTCCCTTCTGGTTCCTGGATTGAAGATCCTGCTTGGCTGACTCTCCTCCTGGCTCCTGACCCTGCATGCCATTTGTTTGACCTCACTGATCTCTGGACTCCTGTTTCACTGGCTTGCTCTGACTATCCACTCTAATTACCGAACCCTGGTTTAGTATTTTCATTGGCAGGTATTTCCTGAACCCTGGTCATGTTTTGACCATGTTTACTCTGTTTATGTCATTTTACCTTTTTATTAAAAAGTGTGATTTTACTAGTAGGCGAAGGCCATGAATTCAGAAGACGCAGACAATTCACTAGCTGGTAATATTTTTTCCACATTGGATGAGCAGGATCATCACATGGATCAGTTTGTCATAGCGTTACAGATGCTCCTGAATCGCACTGCTCACCTGGTTCCTCCTATGGGGGCACAGCCTTGTAGGCCGCTCCTGCTGATGCTCAAGTCTCTGTGCAGGCACCCGTCTCAAATATTACCTCTATAAGGGGTATGTCTGGTTCTGCTCTGCTTCCCCAGTGATTTAGGGGTATTCCAGTCCATTGCAGAGGGTTTCTCAACCAGGTTGGGATATACTTTGAGATGCTGCCTCGGGCATTACCCATAGACAGAAGCGAAGTAGGCTTTGTGATTTCTTTGCTTTCTGACAGAGCCTTGGCTTGGGCAAACCCTCTATGGGAGACTCAAAAAACTGTTGTCCAGAGTTACCCAGAGTTTGGGACCTCCTTTAAAAGGGTATTTGATGTCCACGCATGCTCCACTACCGCTGCCAAAAGCCTCAAGTCCATCAAGCAGGGTACGAAAACAGTTGCCGATTACGCCATTAAATTCCGTACTCTAGCAGCAGAGGTTGCTTAGAACAATGAGGCTCTCGTGGCTGCTTTTTCTCATCCTTGAATGTACATGCTCCTGTCCTCGTCCATGCTTGCCATAAATGTTTTCCCCTCAAACCTGGTGGCCCCCCCGAGGGGGGGTCATTGAGGAGGGTGTATTGTCAGGGCTGGGCTCAGCTCTTCCTTCTCAGAGCAAGCTGCTCAGCTGAGGGTTAATTGCCAGTCCCTTATTCCACTCTGTCTCACCTTATGACCATATCCTGCCTTGTTAAGCCAACTCTACTGCTATATAAACTGCCTGGATCAGATCGCAGATGCCTTTGCATTGGTCAACATCTCTGGAGAAATCTCTGCTGTGTTTTCCTGTCAAAGACTTTGCCTGTTTGACGTTCCTTTCTGGATTCAAGACGCTGCTCGGCTAACTCTCCTCCTGGCTCCTGACCCTGCATGCCATTTGTTTGACCTCACTGATCTCTGGACTCCTGTTTCACTGGCTTTCTTTGACTATCCGCTCTAATTACTGAACCCTGGTTATGTTTTGACCATGTTTACTCTGTTTATGTAATTTTACCTTTTTATTAAAAAGTATGACAGCAAAATCACATAGTCAGCAAGCCAACCAGTAGCGCTAAAGTAGAGAATATGAAGATATTAACAAGTCCGTTTCTATATACAAAGGTCATGAAAACAGGGTGTCCCAGTCTGCAGAGTCCCAAGAGATATATATATATGGAGGTCTATATTTCAAAGTCCATCACCGAACACCACGTGACCATCAAAGAGCGTCCCTCAGGACAGGTCCTTACCAAAAGATGTGTGCTAGGCACTCTCATGCACTAGCAAAACTCACGTGTTGTGCTTCTATATATGCACCAGCTGGTCTCAACCTCCACTCAGACGGGTCTCCACACATAGGATAAAATATAAGAAAATCGCACCATAGTGTAAAATCCTTAAAGCTTTTTATTTGTAAAATATTTAAAACTGCAAGAAGTTCACATATATATAAAGCCTTAGAGGTAACCCCCCAATGTGCAGACTCTTACCAGATGCAGTAAATCAAAGAGCATATCCCACAGGCTGTATAACTCTGCAAGCACACACCGTCCCAGGACATCTTCACAGCCCTTCGGCGGCGTTCCTCCCCTCCACTCTAATCTCCCCGTCCAGCAGTGAGCATGAGCGATAGGAAGTCTCACAGGTGCCTGAGATGACTGACGGCCGTCCTAGCCAATCACGACGCGTTTCGTCGTATCCCGACTTCTGCTGGTGATATATATCTCTTGGGACTCTGCAGACTGGGACACCCTGTTTTCATGACCTTTGTATATAGAAACGGACTTGTTAACATCTTCATATTCTCTACTTTAGCGCTACTGGTTGGCTTGCTGACTATGTGATTTTGCTGTTATACTTTCTGTTTAAAGTAGCTGCTTAGGACTTATTCATTTAGATACACCTGGCGCGGATTGGGACTACTAAGGTGACTAGGTATCTGGGTTCGCTATTTAGTACCTTGCTGTGGCCTAGAAATTTTTGGAATATTAAAAAGTATGATTTTACTGCACTTCTGTCTTGGTCTGATTCATGGTCCCTGATAAAGACCTACGCTATTTTATCACCACAGTAGATGCAAAGGGTAAAGACTTTCAATTGCCTGACCCTATATACTATTGGTAAATCTGTTAACCTGGAGAATTCTATCTACCTGATGGATTACAAGTTGATCCAGGGAATGTTACCGCCAGTGGATTACAAATGAGAGTTTAGTGGGATATGTGATTCTCTTCTTCCACTCCACTCAAGATTTACCGAGGGGACCTTTCCTGTTGTGGCAGTTGCTGACTAATGTGCTGAGATGTCGGCAAAAACAGGAGGGGGTTTGTCAATTGATTTTTCAAGTTCTTTCTTTTGCAAACATGCTGAAGGACAATAAGGAGCTTCAGCGTGTTTTTTTTTCTTGCCTCTCAGTGTTGGAGAAACAGGTCTCAGTTCCCGGCTGGAATAAAGAAGCCTGAGACCATAACTGTTGTGTGCAAGGGGACCCAGTGGGCCGAGAAAATGGAGCAATTGCTGCCAAAGTTTGGTCCCTTGCCTGTGCATGGTACAACTGCTGTTGCTAAGCAGCCGTGCACCCCATCCCCGGGAGCTGTCCCCTATGAAGAAAGGGGGAAATTGCTGGGGAATAAGAAAAACAAAAGAAACTGAACTAATAATGTTGTTATATCACTGGACAGTAAAAAAAGGGGGAAAGAAATGATTAGTTAGTCAGATAGGATCTATTTCTCTGTGTATTGGATCAAAGGACTCAAAGTTTTTGTTATTAGGTTATATTAGGTATTAGTGTCTTGTGGCTTGTTCACAACACACTTATGATAATTATGTGGCACACCACGCCTTCAACTTGTAAATATCAGTGTAAGTTGTTTCTTATGTGTGGACAACGATTTGTTATTACTACTTGTGTTATATTTTTTGTGGTATGCCACATGTTCTTGTTACCAGTTGCCTTTCCCTATTAACCCTCCTGTCCCTATTTTGCCAGGACATCCGTTCTCAGGCTTGAGAAAAAAGATTTTGTTTTTGATTAGTCCTCAAACTCCGAGACGTAGTTCTGTAGGCAGACGAGCACAAGGATGCCTATCCAAATCTTGCGGGTTCTGCCGGCCGGAGAACCTCTCTTTACCAGAGATGTAAGGACACCGTCGCCAGTCAGGAAAGGACTGTCACTCCTGTCACCAGCGGCAAGTTGTAAGCCAAGGCCAGAGGTAAAGGGGAAACTGTCACCAGCGGAAGGGACAACACTCCTCTTGTTACAGTCTGGAGGGCAGAGTAGAGAGAGAGAGAGTACCAGAGCAGCCTTTTTCGCCAGATGGAGACGGTGAAGAGGTGGGAAAATCTCAGTGAAAGTCAAGCTAGGGACCCAGGAAGCTAAAGGGATGACACTTGCAAGAAGGCTCAGCAGGTGAGCTGAGTTTGTTGAGGAAAAGGCCCAGCGGGATAGTGTGGGTGAAGTACAGAAGGCACGGCGGTTGGCTGTGTGGAGCACTAGGAACCCAGTGGCAGTGGGGAATAGAACCTGAAGCTGGAGGCTGCAAGATAGAGGCTATTTCTGCACAACGGGGATACCAGTTGGTATGTGTTAGATCTGAGTTCAAGTCAAGTACAAGTTATAGCAACCATGGATATTGCTCCAGAGTCACTCTTTAACACCACGGTTTTGAACTGAAGCTTAACGCGAGGGAGGTCCCCCACCATGCCACCATTCAAAATTATATGAAAAAAGGATTGAAGGAGCAACTCCCTCAAAGAATGGATAGGACTTTGAAGGCACACCATGGGCCAAATATATAACTAAATATAGCTTTATTCATATTTAAACCAATTGAATACATACATGACATACAGTATACCAACATATACATAAAAACACCCATAACTGAGCGAGAAGAAGCACCACCCGTATACCCAGCTGCTGGGAGGTAGAGTTCTGTACATACAGTGACTATAGTACACTACAAATATAGCCTCAGATTGGTAGACGTAGAGAACTCTGTGAATTTCCTCCACACTGGTGTGTGTACTGGTTTATGTATATGCTGGTATATGTCATGTATGTATTCAGTTGGTTTAAATATGAATAAAGCTATATTTTGTTATATATTTGTCCCATTGTGTGCCTTCAAAGTCCTATCCATTCTTTGAGGGAGTTGCTCCTTCAATCCTTTTTTCATATGAACTGTGAAGCTATTATATTGTTCTGTTTAAAGTCTCAGAGTCTGAAAAGGTGTTGTTGCACTAGTTCAAAGGGTGTCCTGGCCCTAACCCTCTCTCCCCAGTTCATAAAGAGAAAAATAAATCTCTTTCAGGATTCTCAAAGTCTCTGGTGCCTAACTTTATTCCGCATTGCACCACACCCACGATGCCTAGTAACCCACACTGTAAGGATGGATGTCAAGTCTCCCTGACCCTGAAGTTCACCATCAGCTCTTCAGAGGTCGGGGCCATGGCTACACAATTGCTGTGTTTACTTCTGGAAGCTAACCAAGAAGTAAGTGGGTGACCTGCTTATTATTGCCTCACTTTCTGTGATGGCACCCAGTCAAGCTGTATAATCACTCACTGAGATCAGCAGCACACACAGCACCCTCCTACAAGTGCACAGCTGTAGCAAGGAAGTGATAGAGGAGGCTGCAGACTAACAAGATTTCCATGATGGGGTACGCTTACCCTTCGCGTCCTTTCTCCATAAAACAGTCCCCATCCTCATTATGACCATTTGTTTTCTCTACAGTCTTACAAGCTTTAGTTTAGAGATTTTTTTGCACCCAATAAGAAGAAGACATTCTCTTTCTATTTTCTTTGGGCTTCCAACAGGGTATAATTGTCGTTACCCCTTTTACAACTACAATTTTGTGTGTACTTTTGTATATATTATTTCTTTTAGAATTTTTAAAAAGGGGTGCCATGTTGCCATTGTTCCTGGGTGTGTGGTAAAGTAACTACTATTATAACTTGATTTTGTGGTTTATTCTTTGTTGTACTACAGTATATGGTTTGGTCATTTTTTTTTTATTACAGTATATAGTGTGTATTTTTTGTATGTACTTACAATTGTTGTAATTTACTTTAGATAAATCAATAGAACACTCAACATTGACCTTCATAAAATAAAATGCTCACACTGCTCCTGAAGAAGCAGAGAAGCTCTGTAGCTACTACAAACCACTGTCACAAAACTGCTTTTGTGGCATGGCGCTAACACAATATGAATGGCATCTAAATGGAAAAAGCATCATCTCTACATTGATCTTATCAAAAAACCTGCAAGGTAAGGAAGATTCACAGCTTACTTATTTTTATTTCAGATACTTATATAGCTCAGTCAATTTACATATATATATATACATTCACATCAGTCTCTACCCTCAAGGAGCTTACAATCTAAGGTCCCTAACTCACATTTATACATACAGTACACATACTAGGGCCAATTTAGACAGGATCCAATTAACATACCAGCATGTCTTTGGAGTGTAGGAGGAAACCCATGCAGGCACAGGGAGAACATGCAAACTCCAGGTGGGTAGTGTCATGGTGGGAATTCGAACCAGCGACCCTTTTGCTACTAGGCTAAGTGCTAACCACTACACCACTGTGCCACCCCAATTAGCACCAATTAATTAGGTTCAGTGCTCCTATCTTTCTCAGGGCTCCTCTCTTTTTTTGTATTAAAAAATGTACTCAAAATGCAGCTCCCTGATGATTTTTACAATGTGGCCTGTCCATTGCTGTACAGAGACACTTCAAAATCTTCCCAGGTTAGTACCTTTTCCCCAGCGCATGTGTGAACTGAATTCAATTTACTTTAATAATGAGCTGCTAATGGCCTTTTCGTTGGAGTGGATTACATTTGAGCTGTACATGCGCCAGGGACAAATTGTACAAGTGGGAACATTTTAAAGTTTTGCTGTGCGGTGTCAGGAGAGTCCACACTGTGGAAATTGCTGAGACGTTGCATTTTGGATAAAAGGTTTTATAACAAAATCTTGGAGGAAGAGCAATGGGCCCTGAGAAAGATAAATGCACTAAAATACATTTATCCATTAATGATTCATCAAAAGGGTTGTGTGAATCTCAAGGCAAAGTGAATGGAGTTTCAAATCTTTCAGCAGATAAAAGAGATCACATATATGTATTTACTTTCAATCATTTTTATTGAAGAAATATGCACATAAGAAACAACACATTGCACAGATTGTCAAAAGCAGTGGAGAGCTAACAGAAAAGTAAATCTAAGGGAGGTAGTCCAAAACCTAAACCATAGCATTCTATGCTTCCCCAAAACAGAGTTAAGCAGAACATAATGTAGATTTTCATTTCATTTACCAAGTGTACTGCTAAGTCATAAAAATCTACACCATAGCTCCAATTACTAAGCAAAGAAAATGTCAGGGTTCTTAACCTTATCAAATTGCAGGGCAGTGCTCTGGTTACAATGTAAAACAGAAAGGACAGGAAAGAAGAAAAGCAAAGGAAAAACAACAGGAGAAGAGAGGGAAACCCAGAGAGAAAGGAACCGTGGAGACCTCGTGGAGCAGTGGTTCTCAACTCCGGTCCTCGGGACCCACTAACAGGCCAGGTTTGCAGGACAACTGAAATACATCACAGATGATAACATTTGCTGCTCAGTGATTGCAGTATTCTAGTCTGCATCTCCCCAAGGTAATACTTAAAATCTGGCCTGTTGGTGAGTCCCGAGGACAGGAGTTGAGAATCACTGTCCTAGAGGATTAAGCTCAATGTGACCAAGACGCCTAGAGTTTGACATGAACATAGTCGGCCCAAGGACTCCACACTACCTTGCATCATTTAGTCATGTTATTAACCACAGTAGTAAGTTGTTCATTAAGAATAATCGAAGACACCTTTTCCCCTATACAGAGGCATACATACAGAAGATTTCTTCCACGAACGGGCTATGGTAAGTTTAGCAGCCAAAAACCTGAAGAACATCAGTCTTTGTTTAAAACGAGGCAGGTTCTCTACTGGTTCGTTTAATAAAGCAATATGAGGTTGTTGGGGAACCGGAATCCCTTAGAATTTTCGTATCAAAGCAAATACCTTATTCCAAAAATCCCATAACTTTGTACATAGTACCAAATTATTGGCAGCCACAGAAACACAAGAGCGAGGAAGTCGGGTATAGTCTTGAGAGACGGAAGAGAGCCATATACTATCTGGTCATTACTTTTACATTCGCATTCAGTAAACCCTTATATGCTGAGTGGAAGGAAGAATGTCATTACTCCACGTCTCTCTCAGAGGCCAAATCCGGGTCTCTGTGGGATCTTTAGTAACTGGAGGGGAGAGATTTTCAACTTTGACCGACAGTGTGCTAGGGTAAAAGGACCTTGAGGGGTTAAGAAGTGACAGATTCTGTACAGTCCTTTATTCAGCCACCAACGAAAGGCCTCTGGGTCCTGACCTGGGGGGAAAGTCAGATTGTTAAAGAGGTGAGATAATGGGTGAAAGAACGAAGCTAACTTGTAGTTATTTTGCACTTAACCCCAAACAGCTAGAGAGTTGGATAAAGTAGGAGCCAAAATAGGCACCATGTTTTTTGGGGGTTGCCATTTGACGAAGTCCAGCAGGACCATATTAACTGCCCTCCTTTCCATAGTTATCCAATCTGGTTTCTCTGAGCGGGCATAGACTGCTGACAGCTGGGCAACCTGAGCGGCCTGATAGTATTGAGAAAAATGGGGAAAACCTAACCTTCCCACTGTTTTGTGGGTGAAAAGAACCTGTTTCGACAGCATTTGACCCTTTCCACACCTATCGTAAAAGCTTAGAGTGAAATTTAGAAAGATTTGAATGAACGATCGCTATAGGTAGGGAGAGAAAATAATAGATACAGGGCAACAGCGTCATTTTGATAGAGTGGATCTTACCCAAGCAGGACGGATCATTAGTCACCCACCCCTGAAGGCCCTCTTCTAATTTCTTATAAAGAGGGGGATAATTTGTCTTCTATAGGGAAGATAGGGAAGGCGTCAGACGAATCCCGAAGTATGAAACAAAGTCAGTTCTCCGGGTGAAAGGAAACACGTTCTGTAATCGAGAGGCTAGGGGCTAAGGCAGATTGACATTCATTGCTACAGACTTGTGTTCATCCACCCGGAGGCCTGAGACCTATCCAAAAGTATATAAAAAGTGGGTAAAAGTAGGAAGACCGATCAGGGGAGAAGTAATGAAAAGAAGTAAATCATCTTCAAATAATGCACATTTGTGAATTTGTCCATCGCAATCTACCCCATGAATATTCGAGATCATATCTGATTGCAATCATTAATGTTTCAATTGCTATGGCAGATATCAGGGGAGAGAGGGGGCACCCTTGTCTAGTGACCCTCGCGATCAGGATATGGTCGGAATAGAAGCCCTGGAGCCATACCCTCATCACCGGGGGGGGGGGGGGGTAAGTAAAGCATCCATAAAAGGGTGAGAAAACCCGCCCCCAAAACCCATGCCTCCAACCAATCAAAGAGGTATGGCCAGGAAACCAAATCAAATGCCTTTTGAAGATCAACAGAAAGCAATATACCTGTCTGAGGCTGTCCCCTGGCCCACCCTGATTGCAGTAACTAAATAAGGTAAACAGCACTTCAAACTTGTTAAGGGCCCTGTCTGCCAGGGATGAACTCCACTTGGTCCTTATGAACATAGGTATTTATAAAGGAAGTGAGTCTATTAGCTAAAATTTTGGTCAACAACTTAAGATTGATATTAATCAACGATCAGCCTATAATTCTCAACATCCATGGGGTCTTTTCCTGGTTTAGGGATCACGGAGATAAATGCGGTATTCATAATTGAATCAAGATATGTCCAGCCCGCAGGGAGTTAAAGAACCTCTCCAAATTGGGGGCTACAAATTTTTGATAGCACACCACCGAAAACCCATCTAGGCCAGGCATTGAAGAGCCCTTCATCTGCTTAATAGCCTGGAGAATTTCCTTTACTGAAACAGGTAAGTCCATCATCTCCATGTGGACTGCGGCCAATCTAGGCATCTTAACTGAATGAAGAAAAGACAATGAATAATCTGGGTCCACAGGAACTGTTACCTGGTAAAGTTTGGTATAAAACCAGTGGAACTCCAACAAGGCCTTCTGCAGGTCATGAGTGTATGCTCAGATGAGCGGCGAATTTTAGGGGGGCCGAGCACAGTGTTTTAGTAAGTTTCGCAGCCAACATATGCCCAATTCGATCTTTCTGCATTTAGAATTTTGCCGCTGACCAACATAGACTCTTTTCAGCACGGTAGTCAATAACAGGTTAAAAGATAACCTAGAGAAACTGCATGCATCATGACATCACCTACAGAGAGATTGGAGCTCCTTATCTAACTAGTCTATATCTACTCTGCGCTCCCGCTTGACCTGTGACACAATTTGAATAAGTTTACTGCTGAGAGTATGGGCCTTTATGCGAGGCCCATAAAGTGACTGGTGAGATTGAGTTGGACTGGTTCAGCTGACAATATTCCACAATATGGATCAGAATACTGAAGAGGGATTCATTCAAATGCCAATTAAAGGCGCAGTCCCCAGATGCAAAGCCTGTAAACAAGACTGACACGATAGTGTGATCAGACCAAACAGCTTCCCTAATACGGGCTTTATGTTTGCATATATATGTATTTAACTGTAAACTGTAACTAGCTGTTTTTCTGATGTTCTGCTTTATTATGTCATTTTGTTTAGATAGCCTTCCAATGTGCAAGGCACTGCATACCTGATTACTATGGACTGTATCATAAGGAGACCAGATCTTTTAAATGAAATCTGGGTAGATCCTACTGACTATGCATCTTTTAATGGATGAGGCAGTGGTGGAACATGGATGGGGCTAATAGCCATTGAGCACAGTGGTCCAGAGTAAGCAGTGCCCCTTAACCCCCCCAATACAACCCAGATGCAGTATTGCATCTGCTGGTAATCCCCAGGTCCTAACCTTATGATGACTGTCCACATTTTTTACTTCTATATGGAACTGCCGTAATTAGAATACATGGGCAACAAATGGGTAATCGTGAAAATACACAAGCAACACAAAGGTAATAGTGACAATATGTAGTTATATACAGGATACTGAGGGCAGGGGTCAGTAGTAAGTAATGCAGAATCTGGAGGTCAGTAGTAGGCAGTGCAGAGTGAAAGTTAGTAAACTATTGTCTATTATTACCCCAGTCATCCACTATAATGTAATAACTATAAATAACTATATATTTATATAGTATAAATAACTGTACAGGTGTGCCTTTAGTCTGTGCTGCAGGAGCAAGATGGCAAGATCACCTCTATTTGTAGAATGAACAAGTTATGGGTGATGTCATCATGAGACCAGGACACAGCTAAGAAACACACCCAACCCTCCCTCCTCCTCCTCTTGCTCTTCCTACTTCTTCTTCCTTTAGGCATGGGCTGCAAATTAGGAAAATCAGACAAAATGTTGCTAGGCAGATTATCCCGTGGCCCACAGGCCTGTGATGCCATTGGAGAAACTGGGACAATTTGTTTTTACCAGGGGCAGATACCTGAAATCAGGGACTGCCCCCAGAAAAAGAGGATGTCTGGTCACCCTACTGTATCAGAGACTGACAGATGTTACTATTGGCATATTTGTAAAAGGACCATGGACTATACATTCATGGCTGATCAATCACCAATACAAAACAATTCTTTTTTCAGTAACATTCACTGGCTGTCTTTTGGGTGAGGCCAGGAATTGGGTGCCCAAGGAGGAGGAACAACACACAGAGCTTAGAACAGGGTTCAATA
Organism: Glandirana rugosa; assembly: GCA_018402905.1. Lineage (NCBI taxonomy): Eukaryota > Metazoa > Chordata > Amphibia > Anura > Ranidae > Glandirana > Glandirana rugosa. The sequence continues at coordinate 509,168 of BLSH010504628.1, forward strand.
ATTCTTGTGTTGTAGATGAACAGTCAACAGAACAACAGTAATCTGCAATCACTAGCACTAGTACAATGGCTATTGCAACTGTGGCACACACTTGATGTAACGGTTTCAAACAATATGGTGTCCACAAACACAGCGACACTGGCAACATGGCTGAAAAGCTAGTATTATTGCTCTCAGAGATGCTGACAATTCCTTGACAGAATCCAGCAGCATGGAAGTACTTAGGTATAAGTTACGCTACCAGGGCGGCATCTGCATAAGGGGGGCTGACAGGCAGGGTAGCTATGCAATTTCTAATATACAACATGAAATGTGAGCAAAGAACATATATCTGTAGTGTTTACTTATCTCTCTCCAAAGCTCTAAGTATCTAGTGCTTCTTTGTTCCTCTGTTATTAGCATGAGTCATCTCTGAGAAGTTTTCCCGACACATGAGATACATTTGTGACTAGGAGGGAGATACGCACACAGCTTGTCTATTCAGAATACAGCTCTGCATGTTCCTTCATTCCTCTGCCTATGTGGAGGGGGGGGGGGGGGCCTTTCCTCCAATGCAGCTCTCCACCCCCTCCTCTGTAGTCCTCACAGATGCAGAAGGGATTTATCACAATTGTGCTCTTTTGTATCATCTGAGGCCATTCACTTCATTGGGTATATAAGAGGGTGTAGGACCACTTTAAAGCAGTTGTATACTCAAGTAACAAATAAGAAAAAAAAAGTAAGCCAAAGGCATAATGAGCTAGTATGCATACTAGCACATTATGAAATACTCACCTCAGAATGAAGCTCCATCAGGAGCAGCGAGACGTCACTCCCGTGCATGCGTATGGGAGCCCTTCTTTCCAGCAGGGTTTCCAGGGCAGAGTCTTCGCCGAGACATCACTGCACATGCACCTGCAAACACTCTATAGCTAGGCTCTGATCAGTGGAACACAGGTGAATCTTGAGAGTGATGTCTTGGGTGCCTGCGCTGCAGTGCTCTCCCATACACCATGATACCAGATACTCGTCAAAAACAGAAAAACAGCCGGCTACTCCACAATCCTCCGATAATATGAATTCATTCATACACCATCCCAGTGAGTACAAAAAGAAGCAAGGAAACGCGTTTTGGCTGGCAAGCCTTGTTCAGTGCAGTGAACAAGGCTTGCCAGCCGAAACAAGTTTACTTTCTTCTTTTTGTACTCACTGGTATGGTGTATGAATAAATTCATATTAGCGGAGGATTGTGGAGTAGCCGGCTGTTTTTCTGTTTTAACGATCACTGCGCTTGCGCCATGACATCAGCGGCTGCATGTAAAGTGAATATCTCCTAAACCGTACAGGTTTAGGAGATATTCATTTTACCTACAGGTAAGTCTTAGTATAGGCTTACCTGTAGGTAAAAATGATATTTTAGGATATGCAAACGCTTTAATCAATCCCACCTTAAGCAGAAACCTTTCCATAAGGCTAACTCACCAGTGTGGTTCCTTTACCTACTCTAGCCTGTTTATTAGCACTGCCCATGCTAAGGATGGTTCCCTAGGTCACTCATGGCTGTTGTGTCCAATCAGACCACAGTTCCCTTGATGACCCCTACAAGGGCTGCAGAGGAACAATGCTCCTCTAAGGCAGGCCATACATGGGTCGAATTTCGAAAGAATTTTATTTTCAAAAATAGTTTATAAGAATTTTTGTTCAAATTTCGCACCATTAGTGGGCTGCAGCAACAGCCGATTATCGTGCGGCAATCAAATTTGAGAAATTGGGCATGTTGGAAATTTTTGGAAAAACAAACGATTTTCAAATCAATGATGGGAGAATTGTGCGAGAAATGTAATAGATAAAGGAATGCACATGAGTCCAAGAAAAGAAAATGCCCGTAAATAAAAGAAAATTCCCAGAAAGAAAAGAACATTCCCAGAAAGAAAAGATTCCCAGTCGAATTTCGAAAATCAATGGTGGCACAATCAGATCACAAAACACACAAAATTTCTGATTTCGAAAAGAAAATTTGTTTGGAATTCGACCGTGTATGGCCTGCCTTAGTCTCCACTTCCCCCTGCACAGTGGCACAGCACAGTGCCACCTATAGCATGGAGGATATACTACACCTGTCTAACACGGAAATGTAGAGTTTTCTAAAACAAAGATAAAGCCTAGTTTCACTAAAAACATAGGTAGCAGTGAGGCCTATTGTGTATTTAGTAAATCATAAAGTAAATCATTGTAAAGTTACAAGGTAGATCTGGAAGTACATAAACACCATCATGAGCGTTCTGTGTGTTCCTGTGCACTGCCAGAGAGTAGGCACTGAAGCAAGTCCTGACAGTGATGCTGATTTCCAGAAGCTTAGACTGAGAAAGGCATTCAGCTCCAGCTGTTTATTCCCATCTCACTGAAGCCCTGTCATATCCAGACAAGTGAATCCCTTCAACTCCGCTTGCTACTTCTGTGACTATAGCAGCAAACAGCTGTGTGCAGAATCTAGCAAACTCAACAAGAAGGATGCCAAGCCTGCAAAGGCGCTAGGTTTCACCCAACAAATGGTTAACAGACGTGAGCTATAAAAGGAGGCCATACTACTTAGGTGCAGGGAGGTAAGCTGGAACAGCAGTGCATAATTTTACCATTTGTCTGTACTCTCATAATTGAAAGTGATGAAAGACAGAGGATGGTCTGGTCCCTTTTACATATGATAATTTACACGCTCTGATTGAAAGCATGCGCTGAGATTCGATGCTGGAAGTCCTTCGCCAAGCCTCTCTGATTGAAGTATGAGCATGTATTTACTTTGTATGATTGCATATAAGAGCTATGCTTTTTGCAGAGCCTCTGTGTTGTATTATAATGAAAACAAAAATAAGTAGACTCTCAACCAGCAGTGTGAAAATAAGCCATCTTGTGAGTCTTTTAGGCTGGCTGCTGTGACAACAGATAATAGGCAGAACGCTGTGGCAGTGGCTAAAATGTGTGTTACAAAGCAACTTCAGGCAAGAAGTGTAATAAACCAGTTATGGTCTTTTCACACCAGTGGGCGGGCAGGTATTATGCACCAGTAATTCAGACATGTTGAATTTTGACTAACGCACAACACTGCACACATATGGCATGAATAAGGTACATAAATTTTTTTTTTTTCCGATGTGCCCTTGTGTTGATCAATGCTGAGCAATGCAGCTTAATGAACCTGAACGAGCCCTTAAAAGGTAAGTTTACCTTTACATGGAAACTGAAAAGGCTACAAACATTCCAGCCACCATGCTGGTGAAGTGGTCCATACACATACACATCAATAAACAGCTCCTGAAGCAAGTATCTTGATGCTTGCAATGGTAAGCGCTTATTTGGTCAGTGCAACCATGTGACCATTGAGAAGTGCTTCTTTCTTTTGGGACACCTTGCCCAAAGAAGTCTGAGATGTTATTCTCATTGGCAGCATGGAGCATCAAGGCCACTATGTGCAGTGAGGTCCAGAGGGGTGGCCAGAATATTTGGAGTTCAATTACCTTTTCCTTTTTTTGTGAAAACATGAACTTACCTTTTAAAGGCCAACTGAACTGTCAGATAAATTAGCTGAATACATTTCCAGGTGCATCAAAACAAAAGTTGAGCTAAGTCTCATAGTTCACTGTCTTTATAAATCAGCCACAGCATTATTAGAAAAGCCTATCCTATGCCAGCATGTTTTAAAGTGGGATCCTTGCATTCTCTGGAGAAGCAGGGATCTCTGCAGAGGTCTGAAACGCCCCCTGCTGAGATCTCCAATCAACAGAGAGCATGAGCTTTGCCTATTGAGGAGCTATAGGTCTGAATCAGTAGAGGGGAGTAGACATACCTCCCAACTTTTTGAGATGGGAACGAGGGACATCTATTAGCAAATGTATGTAGGCATAGGAAACACCTCCTGCCACGTCCCCTTAAAGGAGAATTGTACACAAAAATTATTAGTTAAACCCACAAGTGCTTTGTTTTTACCACTACTATTCCTTTATATTGGCTTTTTAAATGTACAAATTCAGCAATTTAGTAATCGGGTGCAAAATTTAGCACTGGGAAACACTTTTTGAAGGATAAAAAGTGCATTTTATATACAACTATATAGATCAGACCAAAATGAGGGACAAATGAGGAGGAATAAGGAACAGAGGGACATTGTTCCAAATGAGGGACAGTCCCTCGAAATCAGGGACAGTTGGGAGGTATGGAGTAGATGCAGACCTATGAAATGAGGCCACTGCTTCCACGCTCAGCTTTTGTTTCAGTGTACTTATTAGGACCTCATTCACAGGGGCGCTGTGGCCCATACAGCATGAATCAGCTGTTTGTTTATGCAGCTGAAGCCACAAGGAGCGTGTGCACAGGCAGCCTATGTATAGACACAGCTTCTTGTTCTAATTTGACAGGCATGCATGGGTGGGCGAGCACCTCTGAATGCAGAGAGGGTGCATTCGGGGCCTCACACCTGCCCCTCCACGCCTGTTAAATCAGAACGAGTGGAAAAAACAAAAAGCTGCGCTCAAATCAGAACGAGTGGCTGTGTCCATACAGCCTCTGCACCCACACAAAGTTACACAGGATGTCTGCATGCAGCTCCTGGTGGCTCCAGATGCATAAACAAACAGCCAATTCATGCTGTACAGGCCAGAATGCATGTGTAAATTAGGCCTAAAACTGAAGGTTGAACTGGGCTTTAACTACTAATGCTATTCAGGAAATAAGTGAGAGTATCCACTGAATATTCCTTGACTGCTGAGGCGCAAAAGGCCTAGGCATAAACCCTGCAACCATAGTGAACATGCTTCCCCTTGCCCCAATCCCATTCAATGAACACACTTACACCTGATTAAGGTTGTAAAGGGCAAGGTCACAGCATTTATTTAAAATCCAACACAGAACATGAAATTCCAACACAGAACATGTGAACCCATATAAACAGTGGCAGTCACAGTTGTGCTGTGAGCACGCTTTAACCTCACTAGCTGGCTTCCAGAGGGGAGACCTGTCCTTACCATGAGTGCTGGACAGACAGTCTCTTTCCAGCTTCCACACAGGGGCATAGTCTATTAAAACAACTTTAATGCTGGCAAGGTCAAGAAAACGGCCGCACGCTGTGACATGCCTTCCAGAAAATGGGGGCGGGGGTGGGCAGCTCTTCCAGCCACGTTGCTCCAGATGACCCAGAATTCCTTGGGGTCATCCCTTATAAGAGCTCAGGTCCCACCCCATCCCCTTGGCTTCATCCCTGACTAGCTAACACCCAAAAGCTTGGCCATTCCCCCATCAGTCAAGGCTCTCTTTCCCTAGGGGGCTCAAGAGGCCTTCCTATTCAAAGTTTAAAAAAAGGCAGACAAATTTAACAAGCTGCTTAACCGCTTCCGGACCGCCTCGCATACTTTCACTGCTGCAGAGTGGCAGCATAAACGGCGATTCACGCATGCGTGGCTAGAGAGCGTGAGTGTGCCCGCGGGTCGGGTGGACTCGATGTCCGCCGGCGCCTTGTGATCGCTAAATGCAGCAGTGAATCGGGGAACCACCAATGTAAACATGGCGGTTCCCCGCTCTGTCAGGCGGCATGACAAAGATCTATTGATCCTTGTACTCGGAATCAGTTAGATCTCTCATGCCCCTGGCAGCCCAGCCCCCATACAGTTAGAACACACCCAGGGAATACAGTTAGATCGTCTCCTGAAGGTTAACCCCTTCCCGGACAGTGACATATACACAGTCATCAGTGGATATTTAAAAATCTGATCGCTGTATAAATGTCAGTGGTCCCATAAAAAGTGTCAAAAATGTCCGACATGTCCACCGCAATATCGCAGTCCCGATAAAAATTGCAGATCGCCGCCATTACCAGTATAAAAAAATATATAGTAAAACACCATAAATTAATTCTCATGGTTTGTAAACGCGGCAACTTTTACGCAAACCAATCAATAAACACCGATTGCAATTTTTTTTTACCACAAATATGTAGAAGAATATATATCGGCCAAAACTGATAAATACATTTTATATTTTTGTATTAACCACTTCCGGACCGCCGTACGTCGTTTGACGACGGTACTTTGAAGTGGAATACCGTTGTTATGGTAGCAGATAGCTACCATAACCCCGGTATCATTTTTTTCTGCAGGCGATTCCCTGCAAGATAAAAGTGATCTTAGCGGCGGGAGAGGTGCCCCCCCCCCTCCTGCCGCTTTCCGGTCATCTCCGCCGCTTACCAGACCCGCCGGCAGCGGCGGAGATGATCGCGTCCTTTCCCTGCAGTGTCCGTGTGCCGAGTGAGCGGCTGAAGCCGCTCACCCGGCTCCATAACAAGGCTGGGCGGAAGCTACGTCACAAGTAGCTTCCGCCCAATGCTCTTAAAGGGGACTTTTTTTTTTCCCCTGCCACTTTTTTCAAAATTTTTTTTTTCTTTTTTTATTGCATTTTAGTCTAAAAATGAGATCTGAGGTCTTTTTGACCCCAGATCTCATATTTTGGAGGTCCTGGCATGCTTTTTTCTATTACAAGGAATGTTTACATTTCTTGTAATAGGAAAAAAAGTGATCAAAAATTTTTTTTTTTTTTAAAAAGTTGTAAAAATAAAAATTAAAAAGTAAAATAAATAATTAAAAAAAAAAAAAAATTTAAAGCGCACCGTCCTTGCGAGCTCGCGCGCAGAAGCGAACGCATACGTAAGTCCCGCCCACATATGAAAACGGTGTGCAAACCACACATGTGAGGTATCGCCGTGATCGTTAGAGCGAGAGCAATAATTCTAGCCCTAGACCTCCTCTGTAACGCAAAAATGCTAACCTGTAGAATTTTTTAAACGTCGCCAATGGAGATTTTTATGTTGCAAAGTTTGTCGCCATTCCGCGAGCGGACGCAATTTTGAAGCATGACATGTTGGGTATCATTTTACTCGGCGTAACATTTTCTTTCACAATACGGAAAAAAATTTACCTAACTTTACTGTT
>BLSH010504628.1:525855-543017 GCA_018402905.1 Glandirana rugosa
TCTCGGCGTCCAAGGGATGGGGACGGAATTCGCTATTTTTCAGTAATGGTGTATTCGTCCAAATACCGTCTTTACTATTTTACCGAGACCAGGTATTCTGTATATGTTCACACTCGTGATTTCACAAATTGGTGAACGGCTGGCGGCTAGCCGTAGACTGCCGCCGTTTCACCGAGCAAGGGCGTTTAGCGGCAGTATGCTGCCGCCGACGCCCTTGCTCAAATCACTCGCGCGCGGCGGCCTCCGCGTGGGCGCGCGAGTGACACAGGTCCCCCCGCGCTCACTAAACTCGTTCCCGCAGCCGCCGTCGTATGACGGCGATTTGCGGGAACGAGCCACTTTGCCGCCGTCAGATGCCGATCGGCGGTCGGCAAGTGGTTAAACACTTTAGTGCTCACACTTGTATATGTCTTATGGACCAGAGCCATTTTATCATTTCTGCCATAAACCTGCTTATGTGGTAATGACTTTTTATCGCTTAAGGCAGGGGTAGGGAACCTGCGGCTCTCCAGCTGTTGTAGAACTACATTTCCCATCATGCTTCTGGGAGTAATTGTATCCATCAGCCTTGCAATGCCTCATGGGAAATGTAGTTCTACAACAGCTGGAGAGCCGCAGGTTCCCTACCCCTGGCTTAAGGTAATAATATGATACATATTGTTTTTTCAGGTCAAGCAAAGCTTTTTTTCTCTTTCTTTTATTGGTGGTCACAACTCTCACAGATCTTTACAAAAATGAACTATATTTAAGCAGATCTACACTGCATCTGAGCACCACAAACTAAAACCAATTGTAACAGCAGGCAGGTAAAATCGCCTGGTTGCATCCAGGATGGTAGATATGTATGTCCCAGATTTAGGTTTTATGCAGATTTCTACCACAGGGGAAGTGCTGATAGTCTTGCAGGGGTAGAGGTAATAAGTCCAGCTGAGTTAAGTTGGCTCATTTAGACTCCTTTCACAGGAGCGGAGCCCATTTTGCCGGGCTCTGCTGCTCAGCGGGCATCCATCCGTTTATCCCCGCTGAGCCGGGGGATGACAGGACCTGTCACAGCTCCATTCTCCTCTATACAGGATCGGATGAACACGGACTGTTTGTCCGTGTTCATCCGATCCAATCTGCCAGACGGATGGAAAATAGGGTTTCCATCCCTCTGTATTTGGCGGATTGGATGTCAGCAGACATGTCACTGCTGACATCCGTCGCTCCATATAGGACAATGGAGCGTCTGTTCAGGTCCGCCTGAAAAACTGACAGGTGGACCTGAATGATCCGCTCGTGTGAAAGAACCCTAAGGTCTCTAAAAAAAACTCTCAGCATGCTTAGTGAGTAGCTCCTTCTTGGAACCAGTTCTGTGCCTGTTTAGACTGGGGAGCGTGGCACCTGTCTGTATGGCAAGCCTCTTTAACAGGGAAATAGGTGCTGGGGGCAGCACAAGGCTGCACCTAGATGATAGCCAGGGAACCTGTGTGTTTAGTAGGTGGCCAAGTTGCCAAGGATTTATTTTCATGTTTCTATTGTTTTGCTTTTTTTCCACTGTAAATAGTTTAAATAAACCACACCGGTATTTTTCACCTTCACTGCTGTTTGCTGTGCATAGTTTTTTTGTGTAGTGAACTCATCTAGGGGGTCACACACACCCGCTGCCGAGTCAACCCCTCACACAATATTTAACTAATTTTTAATTTTCAAAGCAAACTCCCCCATCCATCCATGTCTCCATGCGTTATTTTGCTGAGAAACTACTTTAACAAACATCCCCCTAACATTTCTGGCCACGGTCATCTTAAGTGAGGGCAGATGATTCATGTAGCATTTACTTCCTGGAATGCATTTTCCCTTAGCTCAGCCATGTATGCTGGAGGGTATATTTGACTGAGAAAACCCCCCTCCCCTTCTGAAGACTCCTGGGATGTAAGACATCATTTTCATAGTCCTGGACATCAGGAAGAATAAATGAAGAAATGTAAAAAAAAGTTTAAAACAAGTAAATATTATATACTTTGCTATCTATTTACTACTCACTACCACTCACTGCATCTGGAGTAAAAATAATCAATGACGATTGATAGAGTGAAGTTCCGCTTTTAAAAAAAGGAGTACCCCACACTGTTTTTAATACTAACTTACTCATTCTTTGGAATGTTGTCCCCATAGTCACCAAGTCTCTATAATCACCAAAAACCAACAGGACCTTTAGATAGGTCACATAAAAGAGGTTACACATTTGGACAAATGCAGTATAGCAAAAACATATATACATTTATTAATACATTATTATTGTTGTTATTATTATTATTTTTAACATATTTTATTATCAATTATTATTATCCATTATAATTTTAAAAAGTAGGAAAATTGTAAAATTAACTTTTTTTAAATAATTTTAAGACCCTGTTGGAATTATTTAAAGTGTAACTCCACGTTTGTTGAAATCTGTTGATCTTGCAAGGATTATAACAACCTTTGTTGCAAATTCCTACCTTTTGTTATTCTGAAGAAATCACTGTTTGTTCCTCTGTGCCTCTCTGCTAAGTGGGTCTAATTGGAGTGGTTTCATAATTAACAGTCTGTTGTGGCAGCAGCAGAGCACTAATGAGGAAATCTGCTGGGCCTGCATCCCTTTAGACATGTTCCTATTGAAAGTATCTCACCAAAAATGACAATTTTGTTGCAGGGGATGCCTGAAATCTGACTTGTATCTCAGGCAAACTTCTGGGAAAATTGGTGAGCCAATCACACAAGCAGGAAATTATGTTTCTGGGGAGTGGTCAGTACACACTCTGTGTACAGAACAACTCCAGGTAGCCATATTACATTTCATTTATAGAAAATTACAGTGGCTACAGATTGAAAAGGAACAGTGATTTTCAATACCATTCAATTACAATATGACTTGTATCGCAATTGTACACGCTATATTATGTTTTCTTTGTTTGCTATTTTTTTTCCCCACGAAAGTGGAGTTACTCTTTAAAACATTTTCATTTCCCAGTTTTTCTACTTTTTTCTATTAACACATTTACATACTTTTTGCTATACTGCATTTGTCTGAATGTGTAACCTCTGTTAACTGACCCATCAGCCCAGGAGTAACGCCTGTTGGTGGCCAACCTCTCTCTTCAGGATGTTAAACATCAATTATAAACCTAGCATGAAGAAACATAACTTAGAGATTTCCTGCTTTTAAATATTTTTTTCCATGGTTTTCTTCTTGGAAAATTTGCCTGAGCTTTGCAAAGGGGGTCCACTTGTCTCTCACTAAGAGGAATTACAGGTGCCAGCTGCTGGATCAGTTCACTTCCCAGGAAGAGGCCTTCAGTACACCTTTGCTGGTCAGCCACATACTGTCACAAGCTCAGGGAGTAGTGGTGCTGGGGTTGGCATGCCAGAGAGGGGGAGTCCGTCTGCAGGACAAGGATTCCTTTCTCTGCCCCACTTTTGGTATGATGGTGCAGGGAGCTTCGAGGGATCTATTTTGCAATGTCTGTAAACTGCCACTGAGAGCATCGCTTTCATCCTCTGGTTCTCCACTTCCACTATTGGGTATTTTAGGGAGATCCTCATCCCTGGACTTCTTGATGTCAATTTTGGAGGGTTTTGTGACATTGGTAGAAAGAACTTTTTTCAGCTGAGGGTAAGTAAAAAACAGTCTCCTTCCTATGTGTCCTCATAGGGGACTTCCCAGTTGGTGGGTGCAGTCTTGGCATCCCCCATTGCATTAGATTTGGACAAGAGAACAAAACCCTCAACCTCCCCAGTGGGAAAGCACTTCTAGCGGCCCAAACCTACCAAGCCAGCGCTGAAACTCTAGTTTACATGAAGTTCTGCCCCAACAGTTTAGCTCAAGGTGAGGGGATGGGGGTGGGCAACGTCTATCATCATATTATATTTTTGTCTGACCTGTGAGGGACTCCTGGCCCAGGGGGTGGTGATCTCAGTTCTGGCTGTGGAAAGGTTCTACTCCAACTGTTTCCCAGTGATTATGAACTGAGGAATATGACCTGTCTTTGATCTCAAGGCATCTTTGTCAAAATCAACAAATTAAAAATGAAATTGATTAGCTTGGTGGTTACATCCTTGCATCTGTGGGACGTCTGGCATCCCCTGATATCAAGGATGCAGTATACAATGTACCTACTTACCGGGGGCACCAGTGGTTGTTGCGCTTCATGGTAGGGGACAAGCACTAGGAGTTAACAGCTTTGCCCCTGAGCTTAGCTGCGCATACAATACTGATTGTACCTGGATGACCTTTTATTGCAAGCCTTACTTGAAACTGCAGTCCAAGACGTCTATCACCATTCAGAGTCTGGACCATCAAGCATCAGTTTCTCAGGTTTGTATAGTGGTCAGTCGGTCGTCCATCCATACGTCCACTAAGTTTTACAAGGTGCATATGGCAGCATCAGCTGATGTGGGTTTTGGTTGTAAAGTTTTGTTGGCCTGACTGGCCTGCATCAATTTATTTAAGATGAATAGTCACGTTCTCAATTGTTTTCATGCCCTCCTGTTCATTGTCCTCTGATTTTGATGCTGCTAGTGAGTTACATTTCTTTTGCTTTGCTATATTAAAGACCGAATTTGTTGCACAGTGTGAGAGGGTTGACCAACCAGTGAGGGCCACCCTTGAGCTGTCTTTTATTTAATAGATGAACCTAGCATCCTACTCCCACTGGTGGCATAATGTCAAGCAGTAATAATGCAAAGCAGAATCATGTCCTCCAATAAATAGAGTGAAAATAATTTTAGCGTGTGTACAAAAAGTTTTTGGGTGATATTGTTTTTAAAAATTATTTTAGACAACAAAGTAACAAAACAAAACAAAAAATCTACTTTAATCAGTGCTAGCTTTAAAAAAATCTGTGTTGCGGTACATAAATATATACATTTTATTTCCCTCATTTATAATGACACAATGTTTCTGGTACAAAACATTGCTAGGTTATTTATAAATGAAATAAATAAAGGTGTTTTTTTAGTTTTGAATTTTAATTTTTTTATGTGTCCTAAAAAGAAAATAATGAACAAAATGAATAAAACTTTAAATATGAATAGTCAAAAGAAATAGAAATAAACCAATGATTCAGAAGGAAATAATCCCTTTGATTTGCAGATGAATGGAACAGACTAAATGCAAAGTTAGCGGCTGCTCTCCCAATTTGATACGTGTGAGGGGTAGGGTTGCCACATCATCCCTTTAACCCAGGACACATATCAATTACACAGGTTCTGTGGCTGATTAAGGTGGTAATTAAACTCACTTGGTGCCTCATCTGCATTAAATTAGTCTCAGAACCTGTGTAATTCATATGTGTCCTGGATTAAAGGAGTGATGTGGCAACTCTAGTGAGTAGAGTTGCCAACTCATCCCTTTAAAACCGAACACATATAAATTACACAGGTTCTGGGGCTAACTTAATGAAGATAAGGCACCAAGTGAGTTTAATTACCACCTTAATCAGCCACAGAACCTGTGTAATTAATAGGTGTTCGGTTTTAAAGGGATGAGGTGGCAACTCTACTAGTGAGGGGGCGGGTGAGTGGACTCATACACACTAACTATAGTATATGTGTTTTAAATTCAAGTAATTGATTAATCTGCAGTGAATGTTTGGTGAATGTTCCATTCACTGCTTTATAGAGAGAGTATCTGCAATTTCCAATTAAAACAACCTACGTGACGTAGTACCGGCACCCAACGCACCTTCTCAACCACTTACTTGCAGTGTGCAACAAGACACTAACATTGGTTATGTTGTGGTTAGAGTTGCCACATCATACCTTTAATCCAGGACACATATGCATTACACAGGTTCTGAGACTAATTTAATGCAGGTGAGGCACCAAGTGAGTTTAATTACCACCTTAATCAGCCACAGAACCTGTGTAATTAATATGTGTCCTGGATTAAAGGGATGATGTGGCAACCCTAGTTGTGGTGTGCTGCCAAAAATGTGCATGCAGGAGATTTGGTCCATTGTGATGCATTGGACAGCCCATTCAAATGCCATAGCTGTTAACGTGTGAACCAAGGCAGGTTAATGAGCACGAGTTTGACACACCACGGCCGAAACAGGCTGGTATAAACAGGCCCTTCTTATTTTATACATGTAAACTTTAAGCTTTAGGTTTTGGTCCTTCTTTGACAACATAATTCGTAAATAATAGAGGGAGTAAACTGACCAGCAACTCTCCTGGCACAGACAACGGAGAACAATCCTCAGAATAAACATTGGTTTTGTCTACTCCGAATAAAAGAAAACACCTGCAGTCCAGTTATTTTCTCAGCACAATGAGTGGTCAGGTGCTGAGGAATGGCACTGCTTTCGTAAGATAATATGTGTCCATTGCCACACAAGATGTGACAACAGATGAAATGCTCAATTGTATAGTCAATCACATGTAATTACACCCAGCATTTCCTCCCTTTCTATTCAGCAGATCACATTTCAAGACAGATAAACATTTCATATAATTTCACACAATGTACACAAATTCTGTGACAGACAGCTCCTGAAGGAGACTTATATTAACGTGCCAGATGCCCCAGCAATATCATTAGAAGATTCACGGAGGAAGCTGTCAACCAATCAAACAAAATAAGTGCATGCCATTGTGCAAGTTCTATTACTATTTTTAATGTATGTCTAAAGCCCGTACACACAATGCGAAATTCGTATGGGAATTGTCGTACGACAACTGGTCATCCAAAATTCTTACCATTAGTATGGTCCTTTCGACAGTCGATTTTGATTATTTGGAAGACATAAAGCTAGATGTGCAGATGATAAAGTTTTTTTCGTACGTCAACTCAACGTCCGGTTTTCTTTCTAAAACAATCAGAAGAGCACGACTACACATGCTCAGAACCAAAAAAATACATACAAGGCTATTTAACACATTAAGTCACTTCTGACGTTGAATTCGGCCGTACGAAAATTTTCGTATGGTGAGTAACCTCCGCACTTTCGGGATGAGACAAGCATCCAACAAAAAAAGGAGCGTTCGGTCGTCCGAAAATCTAAGCACGTGTACGAGGCTTTAGACCCCTGTACACACTATCCAACTTTTGTTGTCAGATTTCCTTCAGATTTACCAAAAAACATGTAGTGCAAGGGCCTGCCTGATTACATACAAACTGAAACTCCAAAGGTTTGACCTCATATTATATGGTTTTGGTAAATCTGAAGGAAAAAATCTACAGTAAATTGGATAGTGTGTATCCAGCTTAACTCAATGCAACAGAAAGTAGTCAACTAACTGCGTTTATGTGGCTCCAATGTAATCATAGTACCTTACATTAAATCATCCCAGTCTTCTACAGTAACTCTCAAATCTCTTGTTTCCCCAGAGTTTGTTAGGGATAAGCTGTGGCTGACTGACCTCCCATCTTATGGTGTATCCATGGTTCAAGGTCCATCGCCACTGAGCAGAACCAATGGTATTACACCAATGAACATTTAGCTGTCTGTGGCATTCTGAAAATCACTGTAATTTACTGCTCACCAATGTCAGAGGCATTGTTCCCACTGACCCCTCATGAATTCATTAAAATAAAAATTACTTCAAGGGTTCCTCTGGGGCAAAATGGTTGAGGAAGGATGGTCTATTAGATTGTTATTAGGCATGTAAGGGCAGCAGTTTTGTAATATGACATTACTATTTTTAATTTATGTCTAACACAATGCAACAGAAAAAAAACAGCTAACTCCATATATGTGGCCACAATTTTAAGGCAATAGTACCTTACAATAAAAATTTCACAGTCTGTTAGATTGTTATTAGGCATGTACAGTATCTCACAAAAGTAAGTACACCCCTCAATTTTTGTAAATAATTTATTATATCTTTTCATGTGACAACACTGAAGAAACGACACTTTGCTACAATGTAAAGTAGTGAGCGTAGTGAGTGTACAGCTTGTATAACAGTGTAAATTTGCTGTCCCCTCAAAATAACTCAACACTCAGCCATTAATGTCTAAACCGCTGGCAACAAAAGTGAGTACACACCTAAGTGAAAATGTCCAAATTGGGTCCAAAGTGTCAATATTTTGTATGGCCATCATTATTTTCCAACACTGCCTTAACCCTCTTGGGCATGGAGTTCACCAGAGCTTCACAGGTTGCCACTGGAGTCCTCTTACACTCCTCCATGACGACATCACGGAGCTGGTGGATGTTAGAGACCTTACGCTCCTCCACCTTCCGTTTGAGGATGCCTACAGATGATCAATAGGGCTTAGGTCTGGAGACATGCTTGGCCAGTCCATCACCTTTACCCTAAGCTTGGAGGTGTGTTTGGGGCCGTTATGTTGGAATACTGCCCTGCAGGCCAGTCTCCGAAGGGAGGGGATCATACTCTGCTTCAGTATGTCACAGTACATGTTGGCATTCATGGTCCCCTCAATGAACTGTAGCTCCCCAGTGCTGGCAGCACTCATGCAGCCCCAGACCATGACACTCCCACCACCATGCTTGACTGTAGGCAAGATACACTTGTCTTTGTACTCCTCACCTGGTTTCTGCCACACAGGCTTGACACCAAATGCACCAAATAAGTTTATCTTGGTCTCATCAGACCACTGGACATGGTTCCAGTAATCCATGTCCTTAGTCTCAGCAAACTGATTGCGGGCTTTCTTGTGCATCATCTTTAGAAGAGGCTTCCTTCTTAGACGACAGCCATGCAGACCAATTTGATGCAGTGTGTGGCGTATGGCCTGAGAACTGACAGGCTGGTCCCCCACCCCTTCAACCTCTGCAGCAATGCTGGCAGCACTCAGATGTCTATTTCCCAAAGACAACCTCTGGATATGACGCTGAGCACGTGCATTCAACTTCTTTGGTCAACCATGGCAAGGCCTGTTCTGAGTGGAACCTGTCCTGTTAAACCGCTGTATAGTCTTGGCCACTGTGCTGCGGCTCAGTCTCAGGGTCTTGGCAATCTTCTTATAGCCTAGGCCATTTTTAGGTACAGCAACAATTCTTTTTTTCAGATCCTCAGAGAGTTATTTGCCATGAGGTGCAATGTTTAATTTCCAGTGGCCAGTATGAAAGAGTGAGAGTGATAACACCAAATTTAACACACCTGCTCCCCATTCACACCTGAGACCTTGTAACACTAATGAGTCACATGACACCAGGGAGGTAAAATGGCTAATTGAGCCCAATTTGGACATTTTCACTTAGGGGTATACTCACTTTTGTTGCCAGCATTTTAGACATTAATGGCTGTGTGTTGAGTTATTTTAAGGGGACAGCAAATTTACACTGTTATACAAGCTGTACACTTACTACTTTACATTGTAGCAAAGTATTATTTCTTCAGTGTTGTCACATGAAAAGATATAATAAAATATTTACAAAAATGTGAGGGGTGTACTCACTTTTGTGAGATCCTGTAAGTGCTGCAGCTTTGAAATATTATAATTACTATTATTATAACAGATCAATATCCTTGTGTATAGGTCACCCTGGACAACCAAAGAATCTGAAAACATTGGAAGGTACACAGGGACACAGCAAATGACGCATTTTTAAAAGTGGGACAGAAAGCTCAATTACAAAGAGGAGGCTAACATTGTGCAAGCTAGAGGAGGGTCTGCTTTTATAGAGCCTATGCAGTATGGGGTTAATTTACTAAAGGCAAATAGACGGGGCACTTAGCAGGGTGCAGTTGCTCCAGAGCTTAGTAAATGAGCAGAAAGAGGCTCTGCTGACTTGCATCATCCAATCATGTGCAAGCAAAAATGCGATTTTTTTTTTATTTACCTTGCACATGATTGGGTATCCTTTGCAAAGCAAAGCTTTACCTCATTTACTAAGCTCTGGAGCAACTGCACTTGCAGAATGTAACTAAACTTGCCAAAGTGCACAGTCTGTTTGCCTTTGGTAAATCAACCCCATGGGGTTGATTTACTAAAATTGGAGAGTGCAAAATCTTGGTGCAGCTGTGCATAGAAATCAATTAGCTTTCAGGGTTTTTTTTGTCCACACTTAATTGAACAAGCTGAAGTTAGAAGATGATTGGCTACCATGCACAGCTGCACCAGATTTTGCACTCTCCAGTTTTAGGCCCTTTTCACACGGCCGTACCGTTCAGGACATGTTCGCTGACACCAGCCAATCTGATCCTGTACTGTAAAGCCAGACGGATGGAAACCCTATTTTTCCATCCATCTGGGGATCGGATGACAACGGACAGATGGTCCGTTGTCATCCGATCTCCCATAGAGGAGAGCGGGGCTCTGACAGATCTGTCTCGGCACAATGAGCATAGACGGAACTGTCACCCGCCTGCTCAGCAGGGATCAGCGGAGCCATCCCCGCTGAGCAAAGTTGACCCAGCACACGGACACGCAGACCCCTTTCACGCCAAAAAAATTTTCAGGCATTTTTGCCCTAAAAATAGCGATAGAAAAGCACCTGAAAAACTCCCCCCAATACACCCCAGTGTGAAAGCCAGAGTGCAGAACGGTAAAAAAGTCCTGCAAGCCGCATCTTTGCAGCTGTTTGTGGGAGTGGTGTATACACCGCTCCTATACCAACCCTGTACATGGAAAACAATGGGGCAGCGCCCCTGAAGCGATGAACACCGCTTCAGGAGCGCCACTAACCGGTACTTTTAACCCCTGTTTAGCCCCTTGTCGGGGGGTTAAAAGCGCACCACCGCCACCTGAATAGCGACGCAATAGTGCCGCTATTATGAGCAGTAAAGCGCCGCAAATTAGCAGTGTTTTACCACTAATGCTAGGGCGGCCCTGGTGTAAAAGGGGTGTAAGTAAATCAATCCCTGTGTGAGCTGGAGGGAAATCAGATTTTATATAGCCTGTTCAGTCAGTGTTTACTTCTGTTAGGACTCAATATACTAATCTGCCCTGATAAATAATTTTGTGTTTCTACCAAGACTCCTCAATACTCATTATACCCTGCGAGCATAATAGTAATGGTTACTGTCAAATTATTTTACAAGTTAAAATTTGTGTTTCGCCATTTCAAATACCTTTAAGCAGAATGGTGATACAAATATAATTTCCTTCACTGTATTTCATTATTTCAACCATATACATATTATTAGGAACCACAGCCTAGCTTCTTTATCTGTCTTTTGGATGAAACCATGGGGAAATATTTATTCCACTGCTAGGCCAGCATGACATTTTATTAGCACATTACGTTTGCATAAACAAGTACACCAAGTATTCTTCCTGATATTTCCTAGAATAGCATATATTTTATACCAAAGGATAAACTCAGCAGCAGCCAAAACAGCTTAATTATTTCAAGCTAGGATTCAGCTATGCAAAAAATAGAAGGTAAAACCGGAATCAACAAGGACCAAATAGAGAAAAGTGTCAGTAGATTATCTGCACATATAGAGTGGGCACCTTTTACTATAAAAAGGAGAGAAAAAAAACACAGACGTTGGTTATTGTAGACTTGAACCTTGTAATCAAGAACTTCCTGAAGGCCAGCTGAAGAATTGCTGCCCTTTTCTTCACAGTTGCAAACAATTAGTGATAATGATAGCACAAAACAGGCAGTCTGAGGGATGTGACTGCATGCAAGGTGATATCAGGGAGAGAGAGAACTACATTATCAGGAAATATTCAGTAAGGGCTCCATTACACTTGTGGTTTGGGTTGTAAATGCATGCAGCTGAGCCTACCATGCTTTTTTCGTTTCCCTAGTTTTCTGCCTGAAGGCTGCATCTTCATTAAAGAATAATTTTTGTTTTCTTCTCTAAACAGCAGTTCCACCCTTTGGCCATGTTATCATTCAATCTTGTTCATGTGCTCTTGTGTTTTATTGTATTGTAACTGTATTGTCTCCCTTAATGTGCAGGCCGGAATAGACTGATCGTCACTTTGAATGCAGAGTTTGCAATGGTGCTGTGACATGTAGTAGCGTCAGAGGCATAACTAGAACGTTCAGGGCCCCGGTGCATGAAATTATGAAGGGCCCCCTGGCCAGGGCCCTTCCCTCTTCCCACTGATCCTGGGGCCCTTTACTCCCATCACCGGTCCCTTTAATACAGTCCCACCGAATAAACGAATAGTTGTGTACCGAGCCTCCCATTTATTTAGAAACTGCAGTATAGTAAATACAGGGTTCTATGCTTCAGTTATGAGTGAACCAATTGGTATCAATCATTGGCTCTGTCCATTCAGAAAAGGAAGGAGGCGGTAAATGACAAATTACTGACCCAGTCCCATCTATCCATCATGACACATCTTCTACAGCAGCTGGCAGGAGAGAGGGGGGGGGGAGACTGCAGCTTTGTGGGGGACCAGGGAAGCACACAGGGACCCTGGGAACAGCAGAAGACAAGTAAACTGGATAGGAGGGGCAGCGGGGGCAACATATAGAGGAACCAATTTCCTCCATTAAGAGAAAAATGGAGGGGATTGGTTCCTCTAAATGCCGCCCCAGCCATCCCTCCTATCCAGGTGTACAAGGGAGGCATACGGGCCCCATGGAGCACGAGCCCGGTTGCAATTGCAACCCCTGTAGTTACGCTCCTGAGTATCGTCACATCAAGGACAGTGAAAAACGCCTGTGATGTTAATAGTCAAACATTTTTTCAGAAAGTAAGGAGCCACCCAGAGTCTACCAATATGTCAACACGGCAAGGCAAATACAAATAACGGGTGGTGTAAATGTGCCACACCCTCTTATTAATTGCATTAGAAAAACACCTGAGCACATAATAAAAATTACAACCATATGTAGCAATACCCCCACAGGGGCTGCTGGCAACTGGTTCCCCTAATCCTGCTCAGCCAGGCAGCACACTTTTCCAACTTGCATCCACAAGAAATCAGTCCATGGGCTTGTTTTTGTTGTTTTATTAAGGAAAGCAACTTGGACAGAGTATAAGGATTATAGAATGCCCAACTTGACTTGAAGAACAACAGATGAGAACAACTTCCTTCCGATGTACAGAGAAAAGATCCTAGACTGCTCTCCTTGTTAGAAATACCAAGTCTCTTGGATCAATGGCAAAGTCCCTTAACCTCCCTGGCGGTATGATTATTTCAGATTTTTGGTGCTGAAAGCGGTACAATTATTTTGCATGAAAATTTGGCGTTTTATATTGTAGGCCTGTAATTCTTAGGAATAACTCACTTAAATCTGTCCAAACAAGAGTCTAGTAGACATCCCGGGTATGAAGAAGTTTGAAAAATGAAATCATAAATTATAATATAATAAATAACTAAAAATAATTATCAAAAATAATAATATAATAGTAATAAAATGTATTCAATAATGTAATCAAACCAAAAACGCAGAAATTTGCTCATTTGCAGAATTGTCGCTGTCGTCACTTTCAGTTTCTGATGATAAATTCCCCCAATAATCAGTATCACTCAATTCTGCAAATTATTCTTATTTACTATCGCTGTTTTCTAGCTGATCAAAAACCACTTTTGACGCAAAGGGACACTTTTTGGTTGCTATGGACATTCTCAAGTTTCCAGGCAGAAAGCATGACATTTATTATATAAAAGTGCATGCAGGGCACTGGGCAAACCACTAGGGACAAAGGGGATGTGTAATGTTTTCATACAGTAATGTAATCTATAAGATTACAATGTACTGTATGTGCTGTGTGTGTTTCACTTTTTGAATTTCCCGCCGGTCTCCGTCCCCATGCGACGCTCGCAGGGAACGGAGCCCGGCACACAGGAGTCATCTGGCGGCGGAGAGACACGCTGACACCGTGGGAGGACATCGCTGGATCCAGGGGACAAGGTAAGTAACATTGCCTGGATCCAGCGATGCAATCCCGAGTGTGGCTTGGGGTTACCGCTCTTGGTACTGAAAATCCACCCCGAGCCACACTCGGGAACACCGCCAGGGAGGTTAAGGAGCTCTCAGCCCCTTTGGAAAATAACACAAAAAGTTGAAAAGCTGAATGAAGGAGTTTCTCCTCTCCTCTTGTAGAACTGCTCCCAGCATCACCACCTGCAGAAACCACCAGCCTTCCCACCTGCTTGACTACCGGCCTTCCTGGGTGCTTTTCTATCAGCCTCAAACCGGATGCTGAAAGGATTCTTCCAAGCCAGCCCCATCCTGGAGTCAGAGCCCCCACCCCCCCAATAGACCTCGGGGTCCCCTGCTAGGCCATTGACAGCCTCCTCAGCACTCCATCTTCCACCCAACTCCCTTACTGGCATGACTCCATATTTAAGGGCTGACTCAGCACCCTTTCAGAGCATTCTGCCAGGGAATTAGCCAATTTACCTCAAGTATGCAGATCAGCCCTCCTGGCCTCTGCCCACTAACTTCTAGAAGTTTCTCCATACTTCCAGACCCAGTGGGGAGGCACCAGAGACCTGCCTCTGTGAGTCATCCAGTCTGACCTGCAGTAAACCCTGATCCAATTTCAGACTCACAAGCTAAACCATGAGTCAAACATAAATTTGCCTGCAGTCACCTAGTAGCACACTAGAGGGTGCTACACATATCAAAACATCAAAAAAATGTATATAAAAGAACATCTATTACTTTCTACAAAGTGGTTCTGAAATTCATTGATGTTGGTGTACCCAAATCAAATATCCAACCCTCTACACACTTATTACATGATGAACCACAGTAATAATAATAACTGCTGTGTCCCAAAAATCAGCCATAAATAATACTGTAGGCAGATGGAATATTCGCAAGGAAAAGGAAGGAGAAAATAAGGATCACTAATGAACTATATGGGCTTCACAGCATAGCAAGCTGCTTCTTCAGGAGAATAATATATCAGAATCTGTAACAGTAATGCATGATCAAAATATGAATACTATAGCCAAAAGTTTTATACATATCATGTTTTCTTACCCAAGATGAATGTAGTTATCCAGGCATAACCATCGGCCCATAGACCACCGAAAGGGGAGCATCACCCTGGAACTATGCACAATCTCCAAAGTGAGACTACCAGAGCTCACAGGGCACAGCAAGGCAGATCATGACACAGACAATGTGCGATGAATGTAGAATAAAGTGTGCATGTAACAGTGACATATTTGCAGAGGCGTAACTAGAACCTTCAGGGCCCCGGTGCAAGAAATTATGAAGGGCCCCCTTGACCCCCGGCCAGGGCCCTTCCCTCTTCCCACTGATCCTGGGGCCCTTTACACCTATTGTGGGTTCCTTTATTACGGTGCCGCAGTGGGGCCCTTTCACAAGTTCTGCAGCAGGCCCCAGGGGGGCCAGGGAAGCACACAGGGACCCTGGGAACAACAGAAGACAAGTAAACTGGATAGAGGAAAAAGGAGGAGATTGGGTCCTCTAAATGCCACCCCCGCCATCCCTCCTAACCAGGGGTACAAGGGAGGCACACGGGCCCCCTGGACCATGGGGCCCGGTTGTAATTGCAACCCCTGCAACCCCTATCGTTACGCCCCTGCATATTTGACCTAAACAAACAGCAAAATCTCAATAATGGCACAGCATTGGGTAATTTTGTACATGTCCACAAGAATCATGCATACTATGCTTGCAGTTAAGGGAAAGTAAAAAAGAATGTAAGTGTAATTATGCTTTAAAGTGGAACTAAATTGTATCTGCACACCACAAACTGAAAACACAATTTACATTAATTGTAATATTCAAAGCAAACTCACCCATCCATCCATGCCTCCATGCTTTTGTGGATAGGTGCTTGGCTAGAAAGAGAAAGCGATTTAGGACACTGTGTTGTAGTGCTTTCTGTGTCTCCACTGGACTTTAGGCTGAATGGGTTAGCACTACCTCACCTCCACCCACCAGGGTGAGCTGATAAGAAGAAGTAGTAGAAGAGTCTTTAATGTTGGCCGACGTGAACCATGGGAGTTTGAGAAAGGAACTCTGCTGCGACAATTAATGGTATAACTACCATTTCCAGAGAAATCCTGTTTGAGGAGGAGAAAGGGCTGCATTTTCCCGGGCTGAAGATCAGACATTCCTTCTCTTTGCTGTGAGGAGATCAGGATGATGAGCACATCTCTACTCCTGTGTGCACATCATCCTGCTACAAGCCTTTGGCCTGAACCAGAAATCAGAGAGCTGCTAATCAGGGTGCTGAGGACCAGATTCATTCCAGGCAAACCAGGAAGCTGACACCTGAACAGCAGGACTAATGTAGCTTTATTGCTGTGATTGGTGAAAGGACACTGCTGCCATTAACCTGTTGCTGCTACCAGAGACTGAGCACATAGATACTTGACATCTAACTAGTAGCAATGTACTTGAGTGCACCATCATAAGGACTGGACCACAACACTAGCCGACTGAAAAACTAAAACTAAAGACTGTCTCCTCAGATAGGTGCTCTACAAGAACTTTGCTTGCTGTCCATTGAAAGAGTTTTGAATCCTAGCATAGCCATTCACACAGAGTGCACTCTAAACCAGGGGTCTCAAACTGGCTGCCCTCCAGCTGTTGCGAAACTACAAGTCCCATGAGGCATTGCAAGGCTGACACTTACAATCATGACTCCCACAGGCAGAGGAATGATGGGACTTGTAGTTGTGCAACAGCTGGAGGTCCGCCAATTTAAAACCCCTGCTCTAAACAGTTATAGTTTACTTCCTGGTACTGAACCATAGTGTATTCAGGATATTTATATTGCTGCTCTTAACAATAGTGCAATATCCTCTTTGTGTAACCTGGTATGTCAAAGGGGCTTAAGTTGTTCACCAAGTCAAGGCCATAGAACAGAGAACCAAATTTGCGAAGCAGCTCCTGCAAGGGTAGCGCTACACTTTTTTTTGAGGAATCACATTGAAAAACATTCCCCTAGCATTTCTGGGCATGGCCATCTTAATTAAGGGCAGATGATTAATGTAGCATTAGTCCTTAGGCTAGGCGTGCCAAAATGAGGGTGTGCTTAGCTGGAACCCCCCCCCTTCCCTCCATCAGATGAAGAAAAAATGCCCATGAAGACTCATGGGATATATGACATAGTTTCCCTGGCCTTGGCGTGGAAAACAGGAAGTAACTGAAGAAATGTAAAAAAAATGTTTAAAACAAGCAAATATGATACACTTTCCGATCTATTTATTAATGCCAGCAACATAAGGATTAAAATAGTTAATGTTGATTGAGAGAGTTTAATTCCACTTTAATAAAGTGCTTGCCAAATCCTACACCTCCGCTCAGCATTATGAATCAGATCAC
>BLSH010504628.1:563817-637037 GCA_018402905.1 Glandirana rugosa
TCTATATTCAGTTTTTTCCAGGGCCACTGTTTAATCCTCGTATCATAAAGTACTATCACTAAAGGCTTAGGACTTTCCACGGGACGTTATCGTCTATGGACGACAGTCCTAGCCGTTAAACGAATCACGTTGACTAACCTTGGCTGAACGCCTTCCGTTACTCCTGGTGAGAAACCAACCCGGTAATCGAACTTTCTGAACACCTATTATACGTAGTTTTATAAACCCCCTTCTCCAGCACCCTTTTACCCAAAGAACATTCGTACGATATAGATAGACAACAGAGAATTCCATGAACTTTTATCCTGACAGCAGGTATCTGCTATTGCAGGGCACCTTTCAGGATTCGGAAATCACTATCATGAAATACTATGCTCCTAATTTGTCACCGGGACCTTTTTTGACTTATATCTGCGACCTCCTAGTAACCCACTTAAAGGGTATTCTTCTTCTTGCTGGTGACTCGAATGTGGCCTTGAGCCCCCTCCTGGATAAGTATCCCCCTGTGCACACAGCACCCTCTCCCGATGCTAGCAAATGTTCCCGCTCCTTACGACTTCACGACCTAATAGATCTTTGGAGAGTTTCACCCCTCAGGCAAGGATTATATACACTACTCCCACCCCCATCATTCTCATTCTCGTATAGATCACATGTTTATGTTACAAAAACACCTCCCGTTAGTTGTGTCAACATCCATTCTTGCCATGCCATGGTCGGATCAGGACCCTGTTTTAGTGGTCTGCCGCTCTGTTCTGGACAAGCCTCCGCATTCTTCCTGGGTGTTGAATGATTCGCTCTTATCTTTTAAAGAGGTCCATGCAGACGTACTGCAGACCTCAGTGGAATACTTCAGAGAAAATGCGGGCTCGGTTTTTTCCCCTGTGACCCTTTGGGAAGCTTATAAAGCGGTCCTTAGGGGCCTTATAATACAATTGGCTTCAAAGCGTAAAGAAGAGCACACCCGATGCCAGAGGGAACTGGAGACTCGTTTAGAGCAGGCAGCCGCCACGTTTAAACAATCTCCTACGCCTGCTCACCGCAGGCTTTTGGACCAGGTTCGTTGAGAATTGGACCTTTGCCTCACAGATGGGGCTGAGCGAGTTTTACGATGGTCCCGTCAAAAATGGTATTACAAAGCTAATAAACCAAATCGAAAGTCAGCTAACAGGCTACGCACGTCTGCTCCCAAATTTTCCCCCATCACAATCCGTACTTGACACAATGTACTTACAGGCTACCCGGTAAAAGTCTTAGAGGAATTCCGCCACGGTTTAGCAAAATTATATTCAGCCCGGACCCCAGCGCCACAATGCCATGTAGAAGGTTTCCTTGGTAGCCTTTCACTCCCCACATTGTCTAAGGCTCATGTGACTCTTATGGACAAATAAATACAGGTATCCGAGGTTCTTCAATGTATTTGAGATTTAAATGTGGGCAAAGGACCGGGACCAGACGGTTATACAGCATTATTTTATAGGAAATTTGCGGATGTTGTCGCCCCCCATTTGACAGCTATGTATAATTCCATTCACAAAGCCAACCTTTTACACCAGACCTTCTAACAGCCAATATAGTAATGCTACCCAAACCAGACAGTGACCATTCTTCTTGGGCTAACTTTATCTTGTTAATAAACATTGATATGAAAATCCTAAGTAAAGTTTTGGCTAATCATTTGAACTCCTTCCTCCTCCCTCTAATTAAAAAGGATCAAGTGGGTTTCGTCCCGCAGAGACAGGCAGGAGATGCTATCAGACGGATCTTACAATTGCAACAAGTAGCCCATAGTCGTTCATTGGAGTTGATGCTCCTGTCTCCGGATGTGAATAAGGCCTTCGATACTTTATCGTGGCCTTACCTTTTGACTATCCTCCGTCATTATGGCTTCCTTCTTGAGATGGTTATCTGTCCTTTATGA
This sequence comes from Glandirana rugosa, assembly GCA_018402905.1. Classification (NCBI taxonomy): domain Eukaryota; kingdom Metazoa; phylum Chordata; class Amphibia; order Anura; family Ranidae; genus Glandirana; species Glandirana rugosa. The sequence goes on from BLSH010504628.1 coordinate 565,739, forward strand.
CTCGCCCCAGGCAAAAATAAAGTCTCTCTCGGGACTCAGTGTTAACACTTCTAAATCTAAGGCCCTGTTGGTTAGCCTAGCCCAGTCAACCTTGTTAGACCTGAGAACATCCTTCCCCTTCCAATGGCTCACCTCCCTACCCTATCTAGGCATACGCCTGGCCCCAACATACGCTGGTTTATACCAGGCTAACTTCCCAGCCCTATTCAAAAAAATAACAGACATGTTAGCCTCCTGGTCCCATATACCCCTATCATGGTTCGGAAGGATAACAGCAATCCACATGTTATACCTCCCTAAACTACTTTACGCTTTTCGGGTTTTGCCCGTACCAGTCCCATCACATATACTATGCATACATCAATGGAAAATCTTATGGTTTATATGGGAATCCACTCGGCCATGGATCAAAAAACAGATCTTGTACGCTTGACGGATTAACAGATGCCTTTCAGTCCCTAACCTGCAAGCCTACTATTTGGCGGCAAATATAGCTCCCCTTTCCCATCTTCATGAAACGTACCAACTGCCATTATGGGCCACAATTGATATGGTGGATACTAATCCAATACCCCTTTCCTCTCTACCCTGGCTTCCCCCCGCATATCGACCGGTTGGCATTGGGTCATGTTTGGCTCATTCCTTAAGCTAATGGGATTCGATCAAATATTAGGCAGGCCTAATCTTCCCACATCTCCCCCTGTTAAAGATCCTTCACTGCCCTATTTTCCCCCCGGGCCAAGAAAACTCAGCTCAATTTTCATGGTGGACCACACACGGGTTAATGGACGTATACTCGTTCTTTACCCCCACGAGAGTGTTAACCTTCGACTCCTTACGCTCCTCTCATGATATTCCTCTACGAGAACATTTTCGGTACATGCAGTTGCGGCACTTTCTCCAACATCTCATCAGATCACGCCCTCTCCCATATACATTCCCCGGGCTTGATATCCCTGATATATTCCACTATACTATCCATAAATAAATCCCAGCTGAGACTTTTTCGCTCTCAATGGGAAAAAGAATTGGGGGGACAATTAGACCCAGAGGATTGGCAGACTATGACCATAGCTACTGCGAAGAGTTCGAGGAATGTGCTTATATTGGAGAATGCTTACAAGGTACTATATAGATGGTATTACACTCCGGCTAGACTGGCCCAATTTATTCCCTCCTATTCCTGCTCTGCTTCCGGGGATGCTCCCAGGAGGGCTCAATGGCCCACATTTGGTGGTCGTGTCCAAGGGTGCGCAGATTGTGGAACAGGGTTTATGCCCTTCTACGCAACTTATTTCATGTGAATTTGAAAAAGGACCCTTATGAGGCCCTTTTAAATAAACCGATTTCCAAACTGCTACGCCCGGAACGACAGCTAGCCCAGCACCTTTTTACCACAACTAAGTTAGCCATAGCGAGGGCTTGGAGGACCCCTCTACTTAGCTTTGAGGCAGTCAGAAATCGCATGAATGATATCATGGGGAATGAGAAGTTGACGGCTGTCCTGTTGGACTCACATGATATATTCCTTAGAGTTTGGCAGCCGTGGCTTTTCCAAGCCTTGCCCTCCAGATTTGACAGCACACTATTACGACTTTAGGATTTCCCCCGGCGTGCGCCCCGTGGACCCCTTTCTCCCTTTTTTTGCTTTCCTCTCCCTTTCTTTTCTGATCTTTATCTCATTCTTCCTGTTCTTTGTTCTCTCTGTGCTTCTTTCTATAACTCTGATTCTCTCCTTCTTTTTCTTTTTTCCTCTTTTTTTTCCATTCTTTTTTTTTTTTCTTTTTCTCTACCTGGATAATGTACATTTTCTTTTTGGTGTGATAATATGCATGAAACCCAGATATGCCCCGTACGCCGGGTATACCCTGGAAGGAAATGTTATGTTATGTGTGCCCTGACAGGCCTTTTCTTTAACCATAGCTTGTTATGCTCTACCCTTTTTTCCCCCTCGTTCTTTGGAGGAAGCCGATACATATGCCTCAGTATCAATACCACTAATCTTGATAATTCTCTGGGGGGGTTCCTGTTTTCTATTTTTTTTTTAATTATTTTTTATTGAACTCCAGGAGCCATGTACATTGTGACTCACCTTTATATACTTTGTATGCTTTCCGTTAATTTTATATGTCACTGTGTCAAATATTGTGCATATTTGCTCTATGACATGTACAAGCATTGTTTTGAGCCTGTTACATTGGTTTTCATGCTAATAAAACTTTTGTAAAAGAAGAGTTTGGACTTTAAAGGCAATTTTGGACCCAATGAGTTATAAAAAGATATATTTTATTGTCTACATATAAAAATAAAAAGTAGCAAGAGCAAAACACAACAAAAAGAAAAATATAAGGATTAAAAATATGCCATCACATAAGTGTGGAATATAGACTGTGATGGCCATGCATTGTAAACAGTGTTATTACACCATCTTAGATGAAGGTTAGATCACATTTTAGGAAGATATAATGTACATGCAAAAAATTATGTCATTCCAAAGAGTTCACAAAATTGGTGTCATTCTGAAAGGTTCAAAAAAATGGCGTCATTCCAAAGGGTTTGCAAAATTCATATCATTCCAAAGGGCTTTCTTGCAATTGTATTTTGTATTTGTATTTTGCATTCAGTGTATAATGTCCATGTTGGTACACTGTAGCATTCAAAAGGTCAACAAAGTTGACAGTAATATAGACCTACCTTAATATGACATAACAGTGTAACTAAAAGGCTATCTCTATAGACAACACACCACGACTGGGCCACACCTGAGCTTATCTACAGATCTGTCTTAAGTCCTCTCTACTTAATGCTTTGATGTTTATGTAATATGTCATTTTTAAACGCCACTAAATAGTTCCATGCTAGGTCCTTTTTACCATGTGGCAGCAAAAAGAAGTAGCAAACAGCATAATAGTAAATAAAAAACATTTTACAGTATAGTAAAGATTTAGTCTACACAAAATACCGCTGACTAACTCTAACTGAAAAATCAATGCATGCTATGTTTAAAACTGAACTCCAGGCTTTTATAAAAACCAATCAATGGATTGATTAGAAACTATTAAAAGACATTAAAAAAAAAATAATCGAAACTGCCGTTTTACACAAGACCATACATTTCTGTGGTCACTTGCCCTGACCTTCCTTCTCTTGCCTTATGTACCTTACTAATGACTAGGGTTTGCCACTTTTTATTCAAGCCAAACCTGAACACTTTAGCGGTGCACAGTACATTGCTCCCTCACCCTCCTGTTAAGCCCTGTTCCCAAGCCACATGCTTGTCTGAACAATGTGTTTGGGTTTCAGGTAGGGTGAAACTCAGACACCTGACTCAAAACCCGGACTGTCTGGGTGAATCCCAGACAGGTGGCAACCCTAGGATGGGTGGCTTCAGTAACCAAAAGTAAAATAAATGTGATGGTCGTGGGCAGGCCAGAACCAATGACCTCAGAAGCTGGTCAGTATTTGCATTACAAAAGCACTGAAGAGTTTACTATGATGGTCTTTTCTACAGTGAATCAGAGACAGCATGTATTAATTTGCAGTAATCGGTTGTTCCAACTTTTTGTTTCATACAGATGTAGTTTAAATTTAGAGATAGAGCCTGTATTTGTTCTTATATTGGATTTCTAATAATTCCTTGTATAGCAGTAATCAAAGTTGGAAGGAGAGGGCTGACACCAAGAAACAGTCCCTACCCTGCTGCAGTGCACAGTGCTGTCAATTTAATACTGTGAACATGCACAGAGGAAAAGAAAACAGAATGTTGACTCATCATTGTGCTTCCATTCATCACTGTGGACCGAGAGTGTGTCCAGGACCAAGCTGTGCAACAGCCCCATGCACACCATGCACTTACCCCCAGTGCATGAGGCTTTGGTGTTTAGGTACAGTGGAAGGCATAGGTGAACCCCCAGCCCTGATGCTGGGAGCCTGACATTTGTGTCTGGACAGGGCTGGATGGTGCACGTAGAGGTACTTAGGTTTAAATCAGTATTTGCTCAGGGACAAGTGCTTTGAAAGCAAACAGTCTGCAGGGCTGAACAATGCACTTGTGCCCTCTACCTGCATCTAAATCTGGGAGCTAAATGCGAAGTGTGCTTGGGGCCTATCTGTGGTCAGGGTATTGGTTCTGCTGCCTGACAGGGATGCCTGGATCACAAAACTGTCTAAACAGAATAACTAATCCCCTGGCAGTTAACACAGTTCACATATGCCTTGTATTTATGTTTATGATAATGTGTGTTTCCCAAAGTTAATCTTTAATATGCATCTACAATTTAAAAGAGATGTATGACCAAAGCTTTTTTTATCTCTTTTAACAGGTAACAGGAGTACACTTACTTTTGTTATCCTGTGACCCAGAGCCTGCTGAGCCACTCCAGGCCCTGGAAAGATCCCAACAATATTGTCAGCATCCACATGGCTGCCTGATTGACAGCTGGCTCTGCCTCCCAGGCAGGGCTGGATTAAGAGCATCATGGGCCTGGTGCTGAGGAAGTTACATCCTCCTACTGTGCTTGCACTTGATTGGTTGCTAGGATGCTAGGCGGTCCAAGCAACCAACAATTTTCACAGCAGTGGACACTGGGCAATGGTGTGCAGTGGCGCGACCGCGGTACCAGGGGGAAGTTCTTGGGCGTCTGGGCCTATATTAAGGTAGGGGCCTGGAGCTGCAGCTCCAATAGCCTTATGTTAATCTGGCCCTGCTCCCAGGACATGGATGGGAGCTGGAGCTAACTGCACTCACCCCCTCCCTAGTCCAGCACTCCAGTGAGTGCTTGAGTGGCAGAGCGGGGAGCGGTGACTGACAGTCACTGCTCTTTGCTCCAAGCAGACTGAGACCTGTGTAATCAGACTTGGTCTTAGAGCTACCATGGGATAGCTGCAACTCCAGCATAGAGGTGAGTATAAGGTTTGTTTCTTTCATAACCTCATACCTCTCCTTTAACAAAAGATGTAGCAATAATTACAATATATCCACTGATATTCTCATATTTTTGCTACAGCACCAGGGCATTCAAAACATAAATTAGGCTGAAGTAGCCAAATAAGAGTATAAGAGTATATAGTGTCCTTGCTGGAAGCCTATGGTGATAGAATCTCCTCCATATATTTCGAATATTATAGCAGGTGTAAGATTGGGGTTGATCAGACTCAAGCGGTAGGTGCCAAGTCGCCAAGAAGACATCAATTAAGCTCATCTATAAAACATTTTATATGCTAAAAATAAATGTATTAATTTAGCGTAACAAACATCATTCAAAAAGTGCTTGTTTATGCTGAATCTGATGTTAACTAGGCCAAGACGAAGATTGGAACAGCTCGGACAAGAATGAGATAAACTACAATATTCCTATACCCTTGTGGAGACATGCCTGAAACTAGATAAGTGTGGTTAGAAACTATGTGTGATTAACCTAGATGTATAAAAAAAAAGAGCCTGTACTAACTAGAACAATTTTATTTTCTTTTAGTATGAAATTAAGAGCTTAACTACATCAAAGTGTGCTGCAAGTATGTGCAATACGCTCTCTAACAAACAGGTATTAAAATGATAAACTTAGGAGGATTCCTCCAAGTAACACAATGAAGAATAAGAACACTTAAAAATGTCTAATGTTAGAAGTTGAGATAAAACACATTATATGCTCCAATTTTGTTAATGGAAACCTGTCACTTCCTTACGTGTTCAAAAGCAGGTACCTAGAAGTGCCTTTATTTATCTAATTCAACATGCAAATTCAAGCTTCCAGCAAAATAATCGTAGCTCCTCCATAGCAACAGTTAATGCAATCTGCCACGCCTGTCTGACCTAAAGAGAGGCATTCATTGCGGGAGGAATATCCTAGCTTTACTATGTGCAAATAGAATCCTGGCACATGACTCAAGGGCTGCATGCGGCCCGCCAGCACGCACAGTTTTCCCACACCCAAGGAGGTCCAGGTGGGGGGTACAGCCAGCCATAGAACTGAATGTGTACCCATGTGTGCACATACAGCATACTTTCCCGAACGCAGAAGAACAGAGGCATACATCCCCTCACTTCCATGGCCACCTGCACGCCCCATCTGTGGCTCCCCAGGGGCAGGAAAACATTTTGTTTTTCATAGTAGAGAAAACAAAATTCTGGACGGCAGCACAACATGCAATCACCTTTATTGTGGAAAAGTCTAAACAGTAGATGGCGTACATAAAAACATCAAAAATAGGAACAGCAGGAGTGGGGAGGGTAAGCTAACGCCTTTCATGCCAAATCACTGGTGCTTAATCATAGCAGTGATTTGGTGTGAAACGCGTTAGCTTACCCTAATAAAGGTGATTGCATGATGTGCGGCTGTCCAGCATTTTGTTTTCTCTACTTCAGCATGTAGAGCTGCACCTGCAGTGGAACCAGCAATCAAGGCATGTGAGAGTGGAGGGCTATAACCTGGAGCGGTGTGCTTTTCTTTGCATTCTGTTTTTCATGTTAGGCATATCTTATGCCTTAAGTCCTAGCAATGTTTTTAAAAGGTGCTGGTATAGCAGCTATTAGTATAAAATATAGTAAGAATCCAAACTTTTACTTTGAGCTTTACTAGAGTCTATCTGTATACAGTAGATAGATTTAAAGTACAGAGGCAATCGTGCGACATATTTGGGGCTGCACTTGAAGCTTGTTTAGCAAATTGCCCACCACATATACAGACCAATGTGCATTCTACAGCTCCCAGGATGCTCACAAACATAAGAGATGAATGTACAGTCAACCTCTAAAGGCATGTTTTTAAGTGTCTATATCTGTGCTCCCCCTTTAATGACTCCAATCTGGTATCTTTTACCTTTCAAGGCTGTGCAGTCATTCTATGTTGCTATTCCTTTCATATGTTTTTCATCTGTTCTGTGTTATGGCTATTTAAGGGCTCTACCATCACCAGACAAGTCTGGTGCATCCCTCCGAGTTTGTCTATTCTAATCCTCATGATTCAGCTATATTTTTTTCAACATTTAGGCTAGGCCCTTCTATTTTGTATATTCAGGTCTGCCTCTGTATTTGAATTCTGTTCTTGGTTGATTGAATGTATATATCATTGATTCTGGTTATGACTCTGTCTGTCTGTCTGTGTACTAGTGTTCTGTCCATTCCTGTCTACCTGCAGTTGCCCAGAGGGCAGTCCCTTAGATTGTATGTTGTGAGCTGTCCTGCTTCAAAAGTTCTATCTGTACTTTCAGTGGCTCAGATGAGGATCAGACGTGCCTGGTCCCTGCACTCCAGCCACACTCCATCACTCCATCAATTGGCAACACTGTATACTCCTGTCTGTCTTGCCAACTCCTTACCTCTGCTCTGATTTTTCATTTTGCCATGCCCTGGGTTTCCATTACGTTCCTTTACTGTGACACAGAGGTCAACAGAGCCCGCCACCCCCCCCACCCTGAGCAGGAGGCCCCCTCCTTGCAGGAGGTGAGCAGGGTTCTGGGAGGACATCTATGGATGCCCTCCCAGAACTAGGCAACCACGTATCCGTCTTTTGGCTATAGCACTCTAATTAAGTGGTTAAACTTCATATGAATGTAATAGTAAATACAATGTGACAATGCATTGTTACGCTATATTACTGTATGACTTTTCTGTCTATCTGCAATTTGACAGCCACTCCTGCTCTGTAATATCATAACAGATCAGTGCCGCTCCAAGCCTGCAATATCAGTCTCTGAGGTTTACATTTTATATTCAGGTGCTGGCAGACATAGAGCACATCTCACTCTATAATTTATTATGGCATGCAGGTACCGCCACACACTATATTCAACTCCAATGTAAGGTAAATGAAGACAGGCTTCAGCTCAGATCCCAGCCCATTGGTCACGCCCCTCTGACATGTTTCACCCACATTGGTATGTAATACAGTTAGCAGTAATGGGGGAGAGCAGCTGAACGTAGTAGAGATGCCAAAGAACTTTGTTTTTAGGGCATATCTCCGACTATGCTTAAAAATTTCAAATAAAATGTAATTAATGATATTGGCAAATAACTCAAAATGTAAATGAACAATAAACACAGTGCTTCCTTTTTTAAACTATACATAATCTAGGTAGGTGCTATAGTGGTAGAATTTTTGTAGCACAGGCAAATTTAAATTTGTTTTGATTATGTGGGCCGAGAATGACCTAAAGTAGCAGCTAGTGACTCACAGGCAGCATCACTGAGACCTCCCCTTTCTTTCCAGAGGCTCCTGGAGTGTTCTAGAAGGAGAAAGGAGGGGAAGAGAGGTGGAGCTTGACCAATCCCCTATCTGGATTGGCAGGGGGCAGGCCTCCTTAAATGCCTAGGGTCAGCCCAGCTGGGGAGAAGTTTTTCGGGAGGAAGAGATGAAGCTGGAGTACTGAGGCTGTCGGGGCCTTTGAGGGAGCTCCCCAGTCTGGGCCAGGGGCTCGGGGGCTTCCAGGAGGAGTGAAGAGATCCTGGAACTGTGGCACAGGAGAAAGCATGAAAAGGACAGCAGGAGAGAGTACTGCTGGGCAAGTCTTCAGGAGAGGAACAACTGGTCGCAGCCAGGAGAGCTGGTGAGTGACATGCTCAGTCAGTGAGAGGACTGGGGAGCCACACCTGGGAAGACTGGGAGTTTGCAGTAGGGAATAGGTGCAGAGCCAGAGGAGGGGACTGTGGTGTCATGGGCAGTGGAACAAGGCAGCTGCAGCCAGGAGGGCTGGGAGGGCCTGGAGAGGACTCACTGGGAGTAGTAGTCCACCAAGGGCAGATAGCACTTAATTCTTTCATCTAATTGCTACACCATAGGGACCCGCTGTCCCTGCCCGAAAAGACAGTCCAAGAGGCTTGGCCAGAGCAAAAGGCTGGTCTCACCATGTGGTAGCTGCGCCTGAAAGCAAGTTTGTACAGGAGGAAGAGTGAGAGGTTCCTCAAGCAAGTTTGTGCAGGAAGAGATTGTAGTCAGATGTACGGGGAGTGTACATAGTGGTCCCGTTCTAAACAATTGAAAAAATTCTTCTGGCCATCTCATAACCCACTTTCCTCATCCAAGTTAAATCCCCTAATAAAACAACAAAACAAAGCCCTTGGATTGATTCCTGACTCCGTTGTCTGTGAAGAGTGTGGCTGGTTGGACAGGGTGACACCACTACTTTCAGCAACCCCTATGGGGGCATGGCTACAAGAGCAATTATTCATATTTTGAATAAAAGCTTACAAAGCATTGCAACCATGAACAGTGGATTGCTGGTGCAATGAAAAGGCTCCTGCAGTCTCTACCTACAGCTCCATATCCATATCAAGGTACAGAATTTCAGTTACAGAGAGGGAGAAAGTGTCAATGTACTAGTAGTGTGGAATCACCACATTTGTGTTCCATTGACAACTACAAATCTGACATAGTGTTTTATTCATTCACAAATTGTGTAAGGCTCCATGTACACTGGCTTAAAAAATGCTGCTTCTACAGGAGTTTTGTGTTCTGCCTGTAGAAGCTGCTCAATGTTATCCTATGTGTCCATGGAAATAGTATGGACCCTCCAACGAAAGGGACTTTAGGCATACATGGACTGGATACGCACAGGCACCATGAATAGTAAATTTTAAATGTACAATTTATTGATACACCTGTAAACAGAATAAAGAGAACCTAAAAGCATGACTCAAGCACTAATGAACACTGATGGACCACATGGACAGAACATAACAAAAAACACTGAACAATAACATATGGTGTGATCGTAGACCCCCTGATGTTGGAAAAGAACTGCAAAACATCCAACGCGTTTCGAGATAGTAATAAAAAGCTCTTCTTCAGGGATGTTGGAAGTGATGCAGGAGTAGTTCGTTTGCAGACAAGTAGACCAAACAGATCACCATATGACCCTCCCAGAATTGGGGGAGAGAGGTAAATCCTCACAAGAAGTCATAAAATATAGTGTTCTAATTGTGTTGGCTGTACCATACTATGTCTGTGAGGGTTCATACGGAAATAACAGCTGAATGGCCAAGTTGCCACTTTGGAGTGTAGCCACTCGGGCTTGAACCCAGAAATGGGAAAAAAGGGAGGAAGGCCCGACTGGATATGTCCGGAATATATACACGGTCTATAGAAATGCGTTTGGCTCAAGCATACCAAGGGCAGGTTCCCTTCATCTATCTGGGTCTGAAGAAAGGGGAGAAGAAGCATGGAAAAGGGCCGGGGCTACAAGCCAGCTAGGAGTGCTGGAGAAGGAAGTGCAACATACCAGTTGCACAACGGCACTTAGTTCAGAGCAGAGAGACTGCCCGCCAGCACATATCCAGTTAACAAACACTTTAAGGTCAATGGCCTTTTGTTCACTTCAGAACTTCTTTTCTTCCCATAGAAGTCACTAGGAATGCAAAAGTGGCTTGAAACACACTGATGCAAATGCAGATTAGAAGGTATCAACTGACTCAGAATCACCCAAGAAGCATCTCTAACTGATGTCAAATGCAAGAGGAATGGACCTGAAAGCAAGCTGCATTTCCTGACACAAACCTTTGAAGACCCAAATGAAAAATAATGTTGGAAGAACAGAGAGTTGATATACTCTATCACTTTTGCAGATAGTATCTAACAAATACCTACAGTCAAATAAATCATCTCAGCTATATTCAAAATGCACCTCCAGGGTAACACAGGAAAGACAAAAGTGAATGTCTGTGCAATTACAGCTTGATGCTCGGAATGATGAAGCAGGCGTGAGTAGCTGATTTATTGTCTGCATTTACTGTAAATATTGTAACATGTCATAAAACACTTAAATGCACAACACAATCTAATGTAAGACTGTCAATTTAGTTCTAGCTGTCATGTTCAAGGTTGAAAAAATGTATGCAATATTTTGTGCTGAAATGATTTCAACAATTGCCTTCTTTAAGTTAAAATTCTGACATGTCAATGTCTCTTATTTTTAAACATCCATTTTAGTAAGTATCTTCTATCTGTGTACTGTACAATGTCCCATTGTCATTACTATAATCTTTTTATTCATAGAATGTATACTGCACTCTTAGCCAGCAATGTAAAGCTGATCTCCGAGCTCCCCTCACCCCCCTATAACTAATTACTAACGTAGAAAATAAATAACCTTAACCCTAAATGCCCCTTACACTCATCTAAATATATGGTCATTAGGGATGGGCGAATGGTTCAGCACGAGCATAAGTTCGGGCCCAACTTTCGTTGTTCGGTCATTCGGCAAACATCCGAACAAACGAGTCATTTGACCGTTTGTTCGCCCCCCTGAACTGACCAAAATGCATTGCAGCACCGAACAGTGCATTGCAAGCCCTGATTGGCCGAAGCAGTGAAAGCTTCAGCCAATCAGGGCACAGAGCACTGTCAGAGTTATGATTGGACACTGTCATCATGACTTTATCCAATCATGGCTCATTCCCGCCCCACTGTATAAAAGTATTCTTTCAATGGCAACCATTTTCAGTGTGATTTCGGCTGGAGAGAGAGAGAAAAGGGCTCTGTTCAGTGCTATTCGTTAGCTAGTGTGCTATACTGTGCTATTGTGCTTCAATTGTCAGTGTAGAATTTTCGTTTAGTGTCAGTCTAGGGATAGTGTGAGTGTAGTGAGGATCATTATTCAGCTTTGCATAGTGTGCAGCTAGAGTAGGGACAGCTCAGATAGTTTCAGTGTAGTGTAGCGAGACCGTGTCATTCATACATACATTAGTGTATATGTAGAGTAGGGACAGCTCAGATAGTTTCAGTGTAGTGTAGTGAGACCGTGTCACTAATCTTTACATTAGTGTATAGCTAGAGTAGGGACAGTTCAGGTAGCGTCATTGTAGTGACGGTTGAACACCGCATATTTGATTGCGTTACTGCAAGTTTAACACAATATATGTCTATGTGCTTTACTGCAAGTTTAACGGCATTTACTTCTGTGTGCATTACTGCCAGTTTAACGCCATATAGTTCTGCATGCCTTAGTGCCAGTTTAACGCCATATAGTTTTGTGTGTGTTACTGCCAGTTTAATGCCATATAGTTTTGTGCGTTACTGCCAGTTTAACACCATATAGTTCTGTGTGCATTACTGCCAGTTTAAAGCCATAGAGTTCTGTGTGTCGCTGTACTTTTGACGCATTATATTGCAGTATATTATAGTGTATCTGTGAAGTGTGTCTGTGTAGTGTTACTACTCAAATTAAAGTGCACCAAACACCACATTACATTGATTAAAGTGCATCTACGTACAGATTTCCAATTCTTCTTTACATTTGCTAATAAGCACCGCCCCATCCCTCCCAATAATGTCTTGGAGGACAACAAGGAGAGGCAGACATTCCCTTGCCACTGTAAGGGGGCCAGCAACAAATTTGTCCGCAGGTAAAGGTTGACGTGGTGGTCAGTCCTCAGGCAGGGCATCATTTCCTCTGTTTAGTGAGTTTGGCCATGCTATCCAGCCACAGCATGCAGGGGATGTGGTGGACTGGCTTACTAAACCTTCCTCATCCTCCTCATCCTCTGTCACGCAAGCAGAGACAAGAAACAAGTCCCCTGCAGTTGCCAGAGTGGATAAACCTGCCTCCTTGTCAACATCTATTCCTGCCATAGCCCCAACATCAGCCATGGAGGAGTCAGCTGAGTTATTTGACCACAGCGTCAGCCACTTGCTCCTTGATGATGCCCAGCCATTACTGGATTCAGGTGTTGGTTCTGAGGTTGAAGATGACAGGAACATGAGCCAATTTTTTACAGCAAGGCCAGTTCTTGCTTTCATCAAGAGTACCTCTATAGGGTTATGGTGGGAAGGTGCCACCGACACCCAAAGCCTAATTTTTCTGCACCTGTTTGACAGGTGCATATCATTGCAGTTTTTTTACAGAAAGGCCAATTCTTGCCTTCATGAAGAGCCCCTCTATAGGGTTATGGTGTGAAGGCACCACTGACACCCAAAGCCCAATTTTTCCGCACCCATTACTTCTATCCAAAATCAAAATGACACCAGAATTTATCCAAAAAATCTATAATCTTGTTCCCAGTACATTCATCATACACACTGGCTCCCCAGCTGTTGCTGAGCAAAATAAAGGCAGCTTGCAGGGAAAATGTCTTTTTTTTTTTGCTTTATAAATGCAATTATTGCTGCAGCAGATTCTAGACATGGTACAGATCTGCCACTTTACTGGTAGACTAAGGGGACCCCCCCAGGCACTATATTGGAAGGAATTTTTCATTTTTATGCTTTCACTTTAAAAACCTAAAAAATCACTGCTCATTTAAAAATTACATCTTTTACAAACTTTTTTCTCATTGATACATGTCCCCCAGGGCAGGACCCGGACCCCTATAACCATTGTATGCCCAATTCCTTGCATATAAGCCTTCAAAATGGGCACTTTTTATTTTTGACGTTCGGGTCCCATTGACTTTAACGGGGTTCGTTATTTGGGTTCAAACTTTCGATGTGTTAGAAAGTTCTGGTGCAAACCCGAACAGGGGTCAGTTCGGCCCATCCCTAATGGTCATGTGAAAATCCAAATTCAAGTCTTCTTTCTTCTTCTGTGTATAGGAGGCAAGGTACTTCTTCTGGTGAAATTGGCTGCCCATACCCCTAGGCCTAATGTTAAAACAATTAAAAATGACATATAAAAAAGCAAAAACACACACACACAAAAACAATTCCTCCACCTGCACAACACCGGGTGTATTTCAATCTGTAGTGCCATACACAATAATGTACAGCTATGTGCAGTAGCCCACGGCCTATTAATTTTTATCTTGTTTTATATTGTTATCTTTGACTGAAGTTTTGTTTTAACCCTTAAATATACTTGGATAAAGCTCAGGCATACTTATTATTTATCCACCATAACCCATCGAGGCATGGACTCCACTAAACCTCTGAAAGTATACTTTGGTATCTGCCACCAAGCCATCAGTAGCAGATGCTTTAAGTCCTGTAAGTTGTGAAGTGTGGCCTCCATGGACTTGTTAAAAGCACATCCCACAGATGCTCGATTGGATTGAGATCTGGATTATTTGGAGGCCAAGTCAACACTCCCAACTTGTTGTTGTGTTCCTCAAACCAATTTTTTAACTTTAAAGTGGTAGTAAACTCTGTTACACCACTTATTCCTACAGGTAAGCCTATAACAAGGCTTACACGTAGGTTCTGTGAATATCTCCTAAACTTGCACTGTTTAGGAGATATTCAGAGTGCATGCAGCCGGTGATGTCACTCGCACATGTGCTCTGAAGGTCTGGCATACTGTACCGAACCTTCAGAGCTCGTGCCCTAAACAGCGGCTCCAGTGCGCATTCACAGGACTGACGTCATTGTGCCCCAGCCACTCAGGTAGCTGGACGCCACAAACCCTGAAGGAACCCCGGGGAAGATGGAAGCCCTCTCAGCAGTGACAGTGCAGCACTGGAGGGCTTTGTTTTAAGGTAAGTTTCCCATAATGTGCTAGTATGCAATGCATACTAGCACATTATAATATTGACTTGCAGGGAAATGTTTTTATTTTTTCATCAACTGTGGTTTACTACCACTTTAACATTTTTGTAGTGTGACAGGGCGCATTATCCTGCTGAAGGAGGCCACTGCCATCAAGAAATACTGCTTTCATGAAGGGGTGTACATTTCAAGTAACAGCCACATAAATGTTTCAGCAGAACATTGCCCAAAGCATCACACTACTTCTGCTGGCTTGCCTTCTTCACACACTGCATCCTGATGCCATCTCTTCTCCAGGTAAGCTGGAGAAGAAGGATCTGGGGGTTTTGTTAGGTCATAAGCTTAATAAGCTTAATAATGGCATGCAATGCCAAGCTGCAGTTTCCAAAGCAAGCAAAATCCTTTCCTGTATTAAGAGAGGTATGGACTCCAGAGATAGAGACATCATTTTGTCCCTGTACAAATCATTAGTAAGACCTCTGGAATATGCAGTTCAGTTTTGGGCACCAGTTCATAAAAAGGATATCGGGGAACTGGAGAAAGTGCAGAGAAGGGCAACCAAACTAATAAGAGGCACGGAGGAGCTCAGTTACGAGGAAAGATTAGAGGAACTGAATTTATTCTCTCTTGAGAAGAGGAGATTAAGGGGGGATATGATCAACATGTACAAATACATAAGTGGTCCATATAGTGAACTTGGTGTTAAGTTATTCACTTTAAGGTCATCACAAAGGACAAGGGGGCACTCTTTACGTCTAGAGAAAAAAAGATTTCATCTCCAAATACGGAAAGGTTTCTTCACAGTTAGAGCTGTGAAAATGTGGAATAGACTCCCTCCAGAGGTGGTTTTGGCCAGCTCAGTAGATTGCTTTAAAAAAGGCCTGGATTCATTCCTTAATGTAAATAATATAACTGGGTACTAACATTTTTAGGTAAAGTTGATACAGGGTGAATCCGATTGCCTCTCGGGGGATCAGGAAGGAAATCTTTCCCCCGCTATAGCAAATTGGATCACGCTTTGCTGGGGTATTTTGCCTTCCTCTGGATCAACTCTGGGTGAAGGATTGTATAGGGGATTGTATGGTTGTATATAATTTTTCTATTTTCTTTTTTTGTTTGTTTTTTTCTTTTTTTTTTTGGTTCAACTAGATGGACTTGTGTCTTTTTTCAACCTGACTAACTATTTAACTATGTAAGCTAAGCACACGCACCCAGCCACCCACGATGTAATTGACCAGGCTACCTTCTTTTATTACTCCATAGTCCAGTTCTGCCCATTGTAGGTGTTTTTGGCTGTGGCCACGGGTCAGCATGGGTACCGTGGCTGGTCTGTGGCTACACAGCTCCATAGACAACAAACTGTAATGTCCATGTTTTCTGCTTTCAACGCAACAACTTCAGGGAGAACATGTTTTCTTGCTGCCTAATATACCCCATCCATTTCCAGGTGCCATTGTAACAAGATAGTCAATGTTACTCATTTAACCCATCAGTGGCCATAACATTATGACTGATTGGGGTATACTTAGATGTTTATTCAACTGCCTGTGTATAAATGAAGCACAAGACAATCTAGCTACAGAAGTTCTTCATGTAAGCATTGCAAACAATGTTCATCTGAATGAAGCATACATACCTATCCATGCCAAGGTAATGTGGGACAACTAAGCCCACCTCATGGAGTTAGGCATGCGATGTCTTAGCAAGCAAATCATGTTTGTGGGCCCAAAGTCACAGAATTTGAGGAGACAGCAGGTAAGATGAGATTGTACTCACCAACAACCCATAATCTGCTTTATGTGTAATGAGTCTGGCAGCCATATTATTTATGTGCAGTGGAGGTATTTATACCAGCTTGTGGGTGGGTGCAGCATGATGCAGCGGCAATAACACACACTCAGTCCAGATGCAAATAATGGAACTTGTATCGAAGTAAAGGAAAAACAGTTCACAACCGGTAACACGCACAGCGTGTAATGGTGCAGGTTGCAGCCGAACTGACAGCGTCTTAAAAAAATGGGGATTTAAAGATTACCAAGAAACCTTATAAAGGAACACTATGGGCTAAAAAATCAACTTTATTAAATGTGGTTAAAATGAATTAGTGCAAACAACTACCACTGATACAAACATTAAAAATTACAACGTTGTCAAACAACTGCCGGCTAGACATGTGCAGAGCGAAAAAATGTGTTTCGTTTCATTTCGTTTTGTTATTTAAATAAGTTTGTTTAGTTAGATTTGTTTCATTCGTTTAATTTGTTTTCGGAATTCGTTTCGTTTATTCGTTTTCAAATCGATTTGAAAAGTTTTCGAATCAAATTTGAATAGTTTTCGAATTCAAATAGTTTTCCAATTTCCAAGGAGAATGGGGTGGAGTGGAAAGTGGAGGAATAGAATGGAAAAAGATAGAATACAATAGAGGGGAATATAACAGAAAATGAAAGAATATAATGTGGTGGAGTGGAACAGAGCTGTTTTACTCTGTTGTATTCTATTATTTTGTTTTCTGTTATACTCTTTTCTAGTCTATTGTTTTTTTTCTGTTCTATTCCTTTGTTTTCTATTCTATTTTGTTCTCTTTGGAAATTGGAAAAGTATTCAAATCTGAGGACTTTTCGAACTTGAAAACAATTAGAATTTGAAAACTTTTCTAATTCGAAAATGATTCAAAAACGATTCGAAAATTATTTGAATTCAGATTTCGCCCGCATGTTTTTTTTTTTTTCCTTATTTCGGATTCTTTTAAATTTGGTACTATTGTAATCGGAATGAAACAAACTTGTCTACTGCGGGCAGCACTCATACAACAACCACATACAGTCCACACTGCAATAAGTCTATGGGGATACACGGGAGGGAGGATGATGACTATTGGCCTGCAGCAAAGTATTCGCCAGTTCTGTATAGTGTGGTCACTATATTAGTCACTGATTTATCTATATGTTCTGATTCGCTCTCAGATGATGACGCCCCACTTTTAGAAGGCCTACTATTTTTACCCCTGCCACGTCTGGATCTACTTCTACCACAAGGTACAAAGAGGTCAAAGATTAGATCATTCTCCCAGTCCCGTATGTTTTGTCAAAATTTTTCCTGTTTGGAGGTCCTGAGATTTTTTTGTACTCTCTCAACCTCCCTATTTAAAAACACATTATGTTTTCCAAATTCCTGATCCTGTTTGAATGGTTCCAGTAGTGCAGCACTATCATCAATCTCAACCTGAATCTCATCCAGTTGAGCTTTCTCCTCCTCCACAATCAATCGCATTATATCAAGTCCTCTATCCACACAGCTCTTTTTCCATTTCTCAATGAATCTTGTGGTTTGCAGGTGTTCTGCAGGGATTACTTTCTCCGAGTCCCCTAGGAATAACTCTCTGGGCAATATGGGAACTCAGGGATGAGATATCCCACTTCCTATTGAGATGTTTAATAATGAGTTTTTTGTGATTCTTACACAATTTTTTCAGAGATTCATGAGATGGATCTGATGCTGTTAAATGCTACTGATATTCTTGGTCACTCCCAATACACCTTCCAATTAAAATTGCAAAAGTAGTAGATAATCAAGCAATATTGAAAAATTTAGGTTGTCAGATGACTGGGAAGGAACTGACAGCGTCTGTAGGGGCATAGTGTGGCCTGGCTGATCCAAGCCCAAATGGGAAGGTATCCAAGCAGAGTGGCAGAGGCCTAAGCTTTCTATACTCATCTCAAACCTTTGTCTACCACTAATACTGTCCCTGACAGACATGTAACCTGTCCCTACACTACCCACACATAAACGTGTGCCAAACCCAGGAGCCAGGGTCCAAAATAGACTCTGCCACACCCAAAATGGACACCAGAGTCACATGGGTGGCCAGCATACAACCGGATCACTGCCCTATGCTCTTCTTGACTTCCTCTCCCTCTGCACTGCCGCTGTAGGTGAGCGCCACCTGCAAATGGAGAAAACAGACCTGCCTGCAAGCTGCTAGTCCAAGATTATGATTATGTTAAAATGCAAGATTCTGAACAAAGTGTGACGTGCTGCAGTAGGACACATTTTAATATCAGTAAAGTGATGAAAAAGGTGAATTATTTGAATGACGAAAACTACATTCATACGACCACATTGCTGCAGCCAGGGGCAGTGCTGACCTGAACTGGAACATGACCGCAGAATACCGGAAGTTCACAAACCTCTTTTTTGTTAGCCTGAAATGAGGACCGTCATTTCAGTTCCATAGTATAGACCAGGGTTACTCAACCAGGGTTCCATGGAACCCTAGGGTTCCCTCCAGGGATTGCTAGGGGTTCCTCAAGCAAAGAGCAATTTCTACCTCTCAGATAAGGACCCACTGACACCTTTGATCTTTAAATTTATCTTTAAGGGGGTAATTAATCCCAATGACCACAAATGTAAGGGACATTCTTCCCAATCACCATCACACTAATGTACCACGAGTTGTAGATAAAGTAACTTTTAGCAGGGGGTCATTGAGACTGGAAAGGTATTTCAAGTTTTCCTCCATGTTAAAAAGTTTGAGAAAGACTGGTATAGACGATACTCATCATCCTTATCATAATAAAATTCATGTAAGAAGCAGTTCATCATAACAGGACAACACAGCTGCGGAGAATGTCATTGACAGCGAGGTTAAAATGGGCCACGTTTCAGCAGTACTGTTTTCATATCAGTGAAGTAAAACATGACAAACAGTAAAAATGTATTATATAGTCATAGAAAAAGAGTCTCTGGAGTTTATAAGTATCAGGGAGATGGCATAACCCCGGTACTAGATGACAGTATTATCTCTATTAGCAGGCCTTCCTGAAACAGCAGCTACCATTATGATGTTGCTGGACAGAAGTGAAGGAGAGGTTATAAAGGAGGGGATTTATGAATAACATCCTCATCCTCTCTGAGGAAGGATATGACTTGTTTACATAGAGCAGTGCTGATGATAATAAGAAATGACTTACAAAAAGGGTCTTCATTTCACTCTTCACTCATCGGTCAAATGATTCACAAGTGATCATCTGGCCAAGCCCTGAATGTATCCTGTGTTCCATACCATATACCTGGGAGAGATTCTGACTCCGCTAGCCACAGATCCTGTTTTGAAACTCAGTTTTATCTGTATGCTCTGTACACATTCAACTTACCATCCCATCATCTATGACAACTTACCATAGCATTTTTTGATTGTTAACTGTGTGTACCTCTTGTCCTTAATTTTTGTAAGCAATAGCTATCTGTAGGTTTTATGGCAAGATGGCTGACCTCATGTACTTGGTATGTCATACATATCAAACAGATTTGCTTACATTGTAAAAAATAGTCTCCTTGTATCTAAAATACCACTTTGCAGAATCTCATAGAAAAGCTGAAAAAAAAAATAAAAAAAAAAAAATTTTGTGATGCTCCCCTGGGCCTAGGCCAGGAGGAATAATTTGTTTGTTTGTTCCAATGCATGTTAATTGCTCCTTCTCTACAGCCATACTTGAGACCAGGAAAAACCTCAGCTTTATGATACAAGCTGAGCCTTTCTTGGTCCATCCTATGAAAGCGTTGCTGTTAATTAGCTTGATGCAGTGGAGGGAGTGTACGTGGGTGTCAGGTAATGCATATGGCCCAGTTCACATCTGTGGGGTGCATTTTAGGTGTGTTATGATTGAACTCTATATAACATGCGTTGTAATGAAAGTGTATCAAAGATGCAGAAAGTAGGACTTTTTATAACCGCTTGTGACCCGTACAGGCACAGCAGCGTACTGGAACGCCGCTGGCTGTTTCCAGGTTTAGGATGCGTGCATGCGTCACGGTACTGCCCAGGGGCCCCAGGTGCATGGGGTCCCCATTAAATCTTGCATTACATCATACTTGCCCACTGTCCCGAATTTGCTGGGACAGTCACGCTTTTTACTAAGCTGTCCCGGGATGGGAATGCCCTGTGCAGCATCCTGGAACCAGTACTGTGCCCTCCTGATCCCAGTTTTGTACCCTCCTGATCCCAGTATTGTGCCCTCCTGCCCCCCCCCCCGCCCTGTTAGCTATGCCCTTCTGTCTCCTCCCCTGTACTGTGCCATTTGTGTAGATTGGTCTTTGACTTATGGCATGTTTAATTGTTTAAAATCAGTTTTATGGAACGTACTAATAAATAATTGTTTCATTCTATTAACTATTTATGCTTTATTTCTTGAAAGTAGGTGCGTACATTAGGGCAGGCTGATAGGGGCCCCACTGCATTACTTTGCCCAGGGGCCCATGATGCTATTAAGATGGCCCTGTACCCCGCTGACACCCCCTGTGATTGTACACAGTGGAAGTTTGTCATTAATCATTGGCCAGGCCCTGCTGATTGGCTATGTCCAATCACAGCCCAGAGCCCTGTGTTGACTGATTGTCACACAGGGCTCTGTACAGAGGGCACTATTGCTCTGTTTCTTACCCCACCAAAGCAGGCATAAGAAACAAGGAGATATTTAGTAAAAATCAGCATATTTTACACAAATTAAAGTGATTGTAAAGGCAGAAGGTTTTTTTTTATCTTAATGTATTCTATGCATTAAGATAAAATGCCTTCTGTGTGCAGCAGCCCCCCTCTGCCCCCCTAATACTTACCTGAGCCCCATCTAGATCCAGCAATGTTGTAGGAATGCCTCTCCTGCCCGGGACTCCCCTCCTCATTGGCTGAGACAGCAGCACTGCACCATTGGCTTCCGCTGCTGTCAATCATAGTCAGTCAGCCAATGAGGACAGAAAGGGGTGAGACCAGGCCGTGGCTCAATGTCTGAATGGACACAAGGAGCTGTGGCTCGGCTCGGGTGCCCCCATAGTACACTGCTTGCTGTGGAGGCACTCAACAGGAGGGAGAGGTCAGGAGCACTGAAGAGGGACCTGAGATGAGGATGATCCAGGCTGCTCTGTGCAAATCCACTGCACAGAGAAGGTAAGTATAACATGTTTGTTATTTTTAACTAAAAAAAAAGACTTTAGTATCACTTTACCAATTCCCATTCCCAGCCAGTGTCATTAGTACAGGTACAGTATATAGTATTATCACTGATCACTGCATTAGTGTCACTAGTAATGTCAGTGGCAGTTAGTCAGTTCCCACCCAGTGTAAATTGACTGATCGCCGTCATTAGTAGTATAAAGAAAATGAATAAATAAAAATTCCAATATACATCCTATAGTTTGTAGACGCTATAAATTTCACTAAAACCAATTACTATACACTTATTGGGATTTTTTTTTACCAAAGACATGTAGCAGAATAAATTTTGCCCTAAATTTATGAGGAAATGTGACGTTTTTTTTTTTTTTATTATTGGATATGTGTTATAGTAGAATACTGTAAAAATATTGGGGTTTTTATTTCAAATTTTTAGTCTTTTTTTCGTTTATATAATAAAAAATAAAAAACCCAGTGGC
The DNA here is from genome assembly GCA_018402905.1 of Glandirana rugosa. Classification (NCBI taxonomy): domain Eukaryota; kingdom Metazoa; phylum Chordata; class Amphibia; order Anura; family Ranidae; genus Glandirana; species Glandirana rugosa. The sequence continues at coordinate 587,575 of BLSH010504628.1, forward strand.
GATCAAATACCATCAAAAGAAAGCTTTATTTGTGTGAAAACAATGAATAAAATTGATTGGGTACAGCGTTGCATGACCAAGCAATTACCAGTTAAAATAGCGCAGTGCTAAATAGCAAAAAATGGCCTGGTTGGGAAGAGGGTAAAACCTTCTGAACCTGAAGTGGTTAAACACACCATACCTAAAGTGCATGTAAAATGTACAGGACCTAACAGCTGCTCTTCTATTGCAAGAAACATAGTTAGTGTTACTAAACCCACAACAGTAAAATCAGTCTGTATATAGTAAAGCATGCTTGTTATACTCACTGTTGAACCTAAGGGGTTAATCCTCTGAATTACGACTGTTTAATCCTGTCTTCTCTTAACCTCCGCTTCGTCCACTGTCCCCAATCTATCTGCTGTTAGAATTGAGGCTTGGGGGTAATCTGCACATGCTCAGTTTTGTGTGTATTGCTAGAGAGTTTTTTTTTCTTGGGAGAGTGCATATGATCAGCACAGGGCCAATCAGCACTGTCCAGACAGAAGGTCAGGGGTCCTGCAGCCTCATAGAACAATCAGGGGAGAGTGAAAACTCCTCCAACATGAACCAGACACTGATAGTAGTCATAAGACTGCTCTAACTGCTGATGAGAAAAGGTATTTAGCAGTTTATATTTACTAAAATAATTGCATTTCCATGTTATGTGTACTGTGGGAGACCAGATATAGTGAATGCAGGTTCTGGGTTTAGTAACAATTTAAAAGTGCTAGGGTCCTTTCACACAGACTTTCCGATCAGGTCTGTCCACCTGATCAGAAGTTCCATGTAAGTCTATAGGCAGGCTGATGTAAATGGATGAGTGAGCTGCTATAGAGGAACTCTTTTTAATACAAAAAAACACTAGGACTAGGTGAACAATGCTGTGATTTTTTTTACCATGCATATTTAAAGGGTAACTCCACTTTCATGGGAAAAAAAATTAGCAAATAAAGAAAAAAATAGTATAGCGTGTACAATTGCGATACAAGTCATATTGTAATTGAATGTTATTAAAAATTACCTTTCCTTTTCAATCTGCCGCTCTGTAATTTTCTGATAATGCATTGCAATATGGCTACCTGGAGTTGTTCTATACATAGAGTGTGTACTGAACACTCCCCAGAAACATAATTTCCTGCTTGTGTGATTGGCTCACCAATTTTCCCAGAGGTCTGCCCTAAAATGCAAGTCAGATTTCAGGCACCCCCTGCAACAAAAATTTAACTTTTGGAAAGATACTTTTAATAGGAACACGTCTAAAGGGATGCAGGCCCAGTAGATTTCCTCATTAGTGCTTTCCAGCTGCACACCTGACAGATAATTATGAAACCACTCCCATTAGACTCACTCAGTACAGAAGCACAGAGAAACACAGAGGGATTGCTTCAGAATAACAAAAGGTAGGAATCTGCAACAAAGGTTGTTATAATCCTTGCAATGTACATACATCACCCAGGGGGGATGTTTTTTTCTCAACAAATTGGAGTTACGCTTTAAATATCAGAGTCCTCTTAATACATAATAAAGCAAAGGTTTTCTAATACAGCTTTTTAGGATAATGAGTGTGCCATTCAGAAATGTTTTCTAACAGTGAGCAGCTGTTTGAGGACCTCCATAAGCTGTCCTACCAAGCTGATGTCCAAGCTGATTTGGATGATGTTTGAAAGTTCCAGGTCTAAGAAGCAGCGGGGCTTCCAAGGACATACAATGTCAGGAACTGTGGAGGAAAGCAGAAAGGAGGGGAGGCTCATACCCTTTGGGGACACGTGCGTCACGCCGCATCTTTATAAATACTCTCAAGGCTTTGGGAGGTGAGAAGAGTAAAAACTTAACAAGGGCCGGGCCTTCCGCTAAGGATCGCACCTCATCTCTACAGTGAGGAAAGTGTCAAGAGAGGACTTCCTTCTATTCTTATACAGCAGGAAGACATTTGCAGTCAGCAAAACTTCTGAAAATAAGATTATGCAACAAAAATGGCCCACACAAAACAAATATACACTAATGAGAAAACCTGGTGTATGTAATTCCCCTCATTTAAAAAGTGAGTGTGATTTTCAGAACAGATTTCAATGTAATGGGAATTGTTTCTTTATTAACCACTTAAGGACCGGACGTATTTCACGCTGTAGGACCAGAGCACTTTTTGCGTTTCTGCACTGCGTCTCTTTAACTGACAATTGCGCGGTCATGCGACATTGTACCCAAACGAAATTGAGGCCCTTTTTTTCCCACAAATAGAGGTTTCTACTGGTGGTATTTGATCACCTCTGTATCATTTCTGGTCAGCACTATTAACAAAAAAAGAGCGACAATTTAAAAAAAACAAAACAATATTTTTTACTTTTTGCTATAATACATATCCAAAAAAAACAAATGTATTCATCAGTTTTGGCCGATATATATTCTTCCTCATATTTTTGGTAAAAAACAATCGCGATCAGCGTTTATTGATTGGTTTGCGCAAAAGTTGCCGAGTTTACAAACCATGAGAATTAATTTATGGCGTCTTTACTATTTTTTTTTTTACTAGTAATGGCGGCGAGCTGCAATTTTTATCGGGACTGTGATATTGCAGCGGCCATGTTGGACATTTTTGGCACTTTTTTGGGACCAATGACATTTATACGGCAATCACAAATTTAAATATCCACTGATTACTGTGTAAATGTCATTGGCAGTGAAGGGTTAACCTACAGGCAGCGATCTAGGGGTTAACTGTGTTCCCTAGGCCCGTTCTAACTGTGAGGGGGCTGAGCTACCAGGGGCGTAAGAGATCTAACTGATCCCAATAACAGTGATCAGTAGATCTCTTACATGCCGCCTGACAGAGCAGGGAACTGCCGTGCTTACATCTTTTGTGCCAGGCAATCACAGGCAGCCGGACATGCTGCCATACTGGTGGAGAGTGCGGTGGGCATGAGAGCGCACCACCGTTTATAGACGGTGGTTCACAGGATCATGCCACTCTGCAGCAGTAAATGTGCGCGAGCCGTTCCGGAACCGGTTAATAACCATGGACTCTTCTGTTACCTATAAAAAAGTATTCTCTTTTTACGGATTTTATTAGATACGTAAATGGATATGGCTTTATGTCAGTATTAAAAGGAAAATCCTTATTAATCAGCATACACTGGGAATTGTGCATGGCCCCATCCACAAAAAGGCCCAATTGTAACCTTCCTTTCTCCCACCTTCTGTACTTTATCTGAATAGTTAACATGCATTGAGTTCCCATAAGCAGCAGAGGTAAATGTCCTTCGGTGCTGGACTCTTGTGTTTTTTATGACTGTGCAGTCATACACACAGTATAGGTTACAAGGAAGGCATCCCTTCCCTGCTGGAACTGGCATTCTGTAAAGCAGTTTGGATTCATCTCTTTTGGCTGCACAGCCCAGAGGTCATAGGCTCACCACACCTCCCTATGTCCTTTTGCTCCAACATTGGCATATGGGTTAGAGACCATCAATGAATAGAGCATTCATTTGATAAAGCTGCATTTTTTTCAACAAGTAAGATGTGGCTCATGATAAAGCAGAAGAGAGGGAGGATTAAGCTAGTCATACAGGGCTTGGGCTGAACGAGAACAAATCAGTTGACTCCCCCATTAATGCTAAGCAGAGTGGATAGAGGTATCTCCATACCTAACTATTGTATTCAGCAACTGCAGCTCCTGCAGCTGCCTGAATATAGCAGTGCTGGTGTACACTAGTTGCATCTGATAGGCAGGGCCAGATTAAGAGCATCACGGGCCTGGTGCTGAGGATTTTGGTGGGCTTTTTATGCTCCCAACATTGTGGGAACAGTTTGGAGATGGCCCCTTCCTGTTCCAACATGACTGCGCACCATTGCACAAAGCAAGGTCCATAAAGACAGGGATGAACGCATTTGGGGTTGAGGAACTTAACTGGTCTGCACACAGTCCTGACCTCAACCCAATAGAACACCTTTTGGCTGAATTAGAACTAGAGAAAGAATGAATTAGAGACTGTGAGCCAGGCCTTCTCATCCACATCAGTGCCTGACCTCACAAATGTGCTTCTGGAAGAATGGTCAAACATTCCTATAGACACACTCATAAACCTTGTGGACAGCCTTCCCAGAAGAGTTGAAGCTGTTATAGCTGCAAAGGATAGGGCAATTCAATATTGAACCCTACAGACTAAGACTGGGATGCCATTAAGGTTCATGTGCGTGTAAAGGCAGGAGTCCCAATACTTTTGCCTAGCTAGTGTATCTGCCAAGATTTGCAATGGTGGTGGAACCCTCGTACACATAAATACTACATTTAGACATAATTTAGGTAAGACCCTAAGTCAGGAGTTATGTTTAACAACATAGAGAGAACAAGCAACATCTCTACATGAAGTGACATGTTTGGGATTCAAACTCAGGACCTGAGCAATGATAGGCAAAATTTCTAGCTTGTGAGCCACATGGCTGCTGCATGTGGTGTCCACCCACACATAAATACACAGATACTGCATTTCTTGGAATATATAGGAATTATATTAGTCAGGAGTTTCTCTTCTTGATTTATTCTGTGACATTTGGTGTTTCTTGCTGTGTGAGTGTAGAATAGTAATGTTATCCTCATATTTTTGGGAATGACAGTTTTATTTCTGATGTTGGTACACATATCACAATTTTTGGGCTCAAATTATAGTGGTTGTCAGCTCTGGACAACCACTTTAACATACAGGTAAGCCTATAATAAGGCTTACCTGTAGGTTCCCTGCATATCTCCTAAACCTGCACGGTTTAGTAGATATACAGTGTAGTTGCATGTGCTGACGTCATCGGCACATGCACAGCGAAGAAACGGCCTCCGTGCCATTTCTTGACTGAGATTGTGCCGTGATTGGCGGTTCCCATGCGCATGCGCGGGAACGATGTCACGCGGCTCTTGCCTGTCACAGAGGCAGAGATCGCGGCCCTGGAAGGAAGAGGGGTGAAGATGGACGCAGCCTAGAACAGGGACATCGCAAGCTTCCAATGCAGGTAAGTGACACATAATAGACTAGTATGTGATGCATACTAGCCTATTATGCTTTTCAATTGCTGGGTAACAAAGAGGAACAAAACCCATCAGGGTTTACTTCCTCTTTAAGATCATTTGGAAAGAATAAAAAATAAATCAAATGGGACCAATTCTAAATTTACATAAGCAATGGTATTGTTTTTGGTTTGTAAAGACACCTGTGTGAGTTTGAGGAAATATTTTTGTGAGATAGATATCAACAAGTGAAAGTGACAGAGAAAAAAATATTTCACCAAAACATGAAAAGATTACACATTCTACCATGCTTAAAAACAAAACAGATTATCAAAATTGCGACATTGTTGCAAGAACAATTTCTCTGAGAGAAAGATACATTTCATCTCAACATGAAAAGGATTTCTTTGGGGAAGTTACAATTGTATTAGAATGAATGGCTGAAAATTGATTTGGACTGCATTGCTCCAACTTTTACTCCCTCTCATTTTGGTATTTACTATAGCGTCCTGTAATTACTCCATGGATGCAAAATTTAGAGCAGTTTCAGGTCTGAGCATGCTCAGTTGTGCCCTGCACCTAGGAGTAAAGAGACTTTTTAAGATATTTCAGAACTCAGCTGCCGCCTGTGATTTACATAACAATAGGGCCTGCCAGCCTCCCGCAATTTACATGACAATAGCGCCTGCTCCCCACAATTTACATAACAATAGCTTCTGCTGGTCGCCCTTAATTTACATAACAATAGCGTCTGTCGCTCACGATTTACATAACAATGGTGTACACACATAGTGCTAATCAGCATTAATGACTCACTGGTATGGACCTATCTTGAGGTAGGGGCCTGGAGCTGCAGCTTCAATAGCCCCTATGTTAATCAGGCCCTGCTGATAGGATGCAGTAGACATGTGCAGAACAAAAACATTTTTTTTTGTTTTGGATAGATTCATTATGATACTAATTCAGTTTCGTTTCAGAATTTGTTTTGTTTGGTTTCGGAATTAGAATAGTTTTGCTTCGTTTTCGTTAAATTTAGTTTTGTTTATTAATTTTCTAATTGCAAATTTTCGGAAAGATTCAAATTCGGATTAGTTGAAAAATTATTGACCAATTCGAATTCTGTGTGAAGAATAGCTGGTTGTTAAGCAGTGGGCCAGGAAGCCGATGGTCATGTCATTAACAACCGATGACTCATCAGCTTTCAGTGGGCTTCCCCTCTGACAGCTGAAATGTAAACAAAACAATGCCAGCAATAGAAAATTCCCCAAAAAAAAATTCCCCAAAAAAATCCCCCGAACCCCCCTGATCCATACCAGGCCCTTCGGGTCTGGTATGGATTCTAAGGGGAAAATCCATCAGACCCTTAACTGAGCATACAGCCCAGCAGGCCAGGAAAGGGAGCATGCTTTGGGGCAAGGGGGCTCTGCCCTACAACCCAGGACAAGGGCCTCTTCCCCACAACCCTGGGCTGTGGTTGTGGGGGTCTGCAGGCGGGGGGCTCATCGAAATGTGGAAGCCCCATTTGACAAGGGGACCCCTAGATCCCGGCCCCCCTATGTTAAGTCACCAAAAATTGCAAAAAGTGAATAAGACAGTACACACGTTTTGACAATTCCTTTATTAAAAAATAAAAAACAATGTCCCTTGATGTAGATCCTTCATCAATCACACTGCCCACTGCCACTGCCACTGCCAGACTCGAAAAAAGAAAAAACCTGCGGCCTTGTCGAACGCTTCCCGCCGAATGCCTGCTCCTCCACCTGACATTTCTTAAATAGCTAAGGAGCATGCTGGGTCAGTGACATCCCAAGGGGTGAGGCAACCAGGTGACGTCACCAGGTGGCCCTGCCCCTTACCTATTTAACAACTGTCACTCAGCGGAGTAGGCATTAGGCGGTCAGCCTTTGTCACGGGCGGAGGTGGTTTTTTTTTGGGTTTGGCCGTACGTCGGGCGTCATGATTGACGATGGATCTACATCGGGGGCATTGGTTTTTGTTTGTTTAATATAGGACTTGTCAAAAACCATCTATTGTTTTTCTTTATTTATGACACTTTTTGGGTGAATGAGTAGGGGTGCAATGTACCCCATACTCATTCACATGGGCGGGGCAGGATTGTTAAAGGGGGCTTTCAGATACCGATAAGCCCCCTGCCCACAGACCCCCACAACTACCGCCCAGGGTTGTCGGGAAGAGGCCCTTATCCCTGACAAGATGCTTTGGGAACCCCACTTAAAGTAAAACAATAAAAATGAAAAAAAAAAACCTTTAAATATAGTGCCTGGGGCTTCCCTCAGTCTGCTTGTAAAGTGGTGCATCTGTACGATGTATAGAACCTACTACAGCAAATATGACATTTCTAAAGAAAATCACATTTAAATTGACTCACTATTGCAATTGCCGGCCCGGCTATTAAAAAAAAGAAAGAACAAAATGGAGCCAAAATTTAAAAACAAAACAGCTTGGAGTCACCCCAAAATCCATACCAGACCTTTATCCAAGCATGAAGCCTGGCAGGTCAAGAAAGGAGGGGGACGAGTGAGCACCCGTTCTCCTGAACCATACCAGGCCACATGCCCTTAACATGGAGGAGGTGGGTGCTTTGTGGCAGGGGGGGAGCTTCCAGACTCCGATAAGCCCCTTGCCCACAGACCCCCACAACCACTGCTAGCAGGGTGCTTACCCACAGATCCCGGCTCCCCCCCATGTGAATGAGTAGGGGTGCATTGTACCCCTACTCATTCACCAAAAAAAATTGTCAAAAATAAAGAAAAGCAGTAGACAGTTTATGACAAGTCCTTTATTAAAAAAATGTAAAAAAATAAAAAACCAATGTCCCCCAACATAGATCCATTGTCAATCACAATGCCGTCTCCAGACCCGAGATAAAAAAAAAAAGCCGCACTGTCAATGAACGCTTACCACCTATTGCAGGCTCCGCCAATTGACAGTTCAAAATTAGGTAAGGGGCAGAGCCACCTGGTGGCATCGCCACCTTGTGACGCCACCGACCCAACATGCATTGGTCAGTGATGTCGCAAAGAGAGGAGGCCAACAGGTGACATTACCAGGTAATGTAAATAGGCCCCTTACCTATTTAAAACCTGTCAAACAGTGGAGCAGGCATTTGGCTGTTAGCGGTCCTCGTGGGCGAAGCTTTTTTTTTTTAAGGTGTGGCATTGTAATTGACAATGGATCTACATTGAGGGACATTGTTTTTTTTTATTTTTTTTAAAAAAGAAATTGTCAAAAACCTGTATACTATTTTTATTTATTTTTGACACTTTTTTTGGTGAATGAGTAGGGGGTAGATTCCAATAAGCCCTCTGTCCGCAGACCCATACAACCACAGCCCAGAGTTGTCAAGAAGAGGCCCTTGTCCCCATCAACATGGGGTCAAGGTGCATGCACCCCCATTTTGAGGGCATGTGGCCTGGTATGGTGCAGAAGGGGGAGCTTTTGCTCGCCCCCCCCACTTCCTGGCCTACCCGGCTGCATGCTTGTATAAGGGTCTGGTATGGATGTTGGGGGGACCCCACGCCGTTTTTTGTAAATTTCCCCCTTTAGGACCGGTGCACTTGTTGCGATTCAGTACTGCGTCGCTTTAACTGACAATTGTGCGGTCGTGCGACATTGTACCCAAACTGAATTTGCGTCCTTTTTTCCCCACAAATAGAGCTTTCTTTTGGTGGTATTTGATCACCTCTGCATCATTTCTGATCACCGCTATAAACAAAAAAAAAACAATATTTCTTACGTTTTGCTATAATACATATCCAAAAAAAATATAGAAAAAAACATTTTTTTCATTGGTTTTGGCCGATTTATATTCTTCCTTATATTTTTGGTAAAAAAAAAATGCAATCGGCGTATATTGACTGGTTTGTGCAAAAGTTTCCGCATTTAGGAATGATGAGAATTCATTTATGTGGTTTTTATTTATTTATTTATTTTTACTAGCAATGGCGGCGATCTGCGATTTTTAGTGGGACTGCGACATTGTGACATAGTGAGCACATGAGCACGCCTCCTGCGGCGTGCTCGCTCACGATCCGCGATCTCGCAGCCGCCGTCAGGTTACGACGCTTCGCGTTATTGAACCAAGTGGTTCAAATCCATACCAGACCCGAATGGTCTGATATGAATTGGGGAGCACCTCCAAGCCATTTTTTTAAACATTTTTGTAATGTCGGCATTGTCTTGCTTACATTTCAGCTAGCAGTGGGGAAGCCCGCTGACAGCTGATGAGTCAACGGTTGTTGAGGACGCGGCGGCCGGCTTCCCAGCCCACTGCTTATCAACCAGCTATTTTTCACACACAATTGGAATTGGTCTACCATTTTTCGACCGATTCGAATTCTAATTCTTCTGAAAAATTGGAATTCGTTAGAAAACGAATAAACAAAACACATTTTAACAAATTTCAACTAAATTCGTTACTATTCATTACTATTTCATTTACATGTCTAGGATGAAGTCACTGTTTGGCCAAAAGCTTTCTACCTGACTCAGTCTATTTTTAAATTGACTTTCGTCAACCTAGGTGGTGCTTGCAGGGCCACCAACTGCTCAACTTTTGACCAAAAATTGAGCCATCGGTGTCAACATTTAGGAAAGGATAGAACTGCAGTAACACAGAGGAAGTGACCAGACCAGATGAAAGGCTCAAAGAAGAGTAATGAATGTTTAAATGTTTCACATACAGATCATAGCGATTTTCTACCTCCATGATCACTTCTTAGGAAGACTGGCCTGTGCAAACTATGTCATTGGCTTCTTTTATATTGAGATTTATATACTGTACATGACAACATGAGTATCTGTTGATTCAATATTTAACTTAGTCAACTTGGTTGGCTTGGCTTTGTTTATTAAAAAAAATCCCCTCTGGGTAATCAATGTACTATGCATTGCAAGGATCTTAACAAAGTTTGTAGTAGAGTCCTACCTGTCTGATCTGCACTTAAGAAGAAAGTTGTATGTTCTACTATGTCCTTGGAAAATTGAGTACTGAATGGGAATGTCTGTGTTCAGCTGATGCCCTTACAGAGTTCTAATAAGGAAAGTTGCAGTGTCTTGCAGAAGTATAAGTAAAAAATATGTAGCACCATTCAAAGAATGTGCACAAACATAAATCCATAAATTAGTGATAATAAAACATATTAAAGTCCAATAATTCTCAATAAGAAATGAATAAAAAAGGAAAGGTAGTAGAAACAACTGTTCACCACAACAAATATACTTGATGATGTCTCATTGTTTCATTTTTGTTAATCATTAATGAGTTAATTGAAAACTCCTGTGACTAATCAATGCTTTTACACTATATATTTTGTAATATTTTTGTACATATGTGTTGTGAACAAGGTCATTATGGCTGAAACGCGTTAACATCTGCTGTACCTACTTGCCTTTTATGGAGCATCAATAAATTTGGATATATTTAAGAGCATGTATGGAGTTATGGATCATCTTCTACTAAATACTTGATGATGTCCAAGTTCTCAGAAAGCCAACCACCGACTTCTTGTGAATTCAACACTCACCGGAACAATAGGCTGTCATTACAACAGCAAGACCACCTATGACTCTGGAATCAGTGCAGCGATCCACATTTCATGGCACCTTCTGGCAAACTCCAACTACGGACAAATAAAGTTTGCCACTAGGCAGAAATTATGTCCAATAGTGCAGTATGTTAATTAACCGGTTCCAGACCGTCTCGCATCCATTTACTGCTGCAGAGTAGTGCTGTAGCGCAAACCACCATCTATAAACGGCGGCATGTAAGAGATCTACTGATCCCTGTCACTGGCATCAGTTAGATCTCTTATGCCCCTGGCAGCCCAGCCCCTCACAGTTAGAACACGCCTAGGGAACACAGTTAACCCCTTGATCGACCTCTGCGGGTTAACCCCTTCACTGCCAATGACATTTACACAGTAATCAGTGGATATTTAAATTTCTGATTGCTGTATAAATGTCATTGGTCCCAAAAAAGTGTCAAAAATGTCCAACATGTCCCCTGCAATATCACAGTACCACTAAAAATCACAGATCGTCACCATTACTAGTAAAAAAAAAAAATAGTAAAAACACCATAAATGAATACTCATGGTTTGTAAACGCGGCAACTTTTGCGCAAACCAATCAATAAACGCAGATCGCAATATTTTTTTACCACATAGAAGAATATATATGGCCAAAACTGATGAATAAATTTGTTTTTTTATATATATTTTTTGGATATGTATTAAAGCAAAAAGTAAAAAATATATATTTTTTTTTCAAAATTGTCGCTCTTGTTTTGTTAATAGCGGTGATCAGAAGTGACTAAGAGGGGAACAAATACCACCAAAAGAAAGCTCTATTTGTGGGGGAAAAAAAGGACGTCAATTTCATTTGGGTACAACATCGCGCGACCACGCAATTGTCAGTTAAAGCAACGCAGTGTCAAATCACAAAAAGTGCTCTGGTCCTGACTTGGGAAATCCTTCCGGTCCTTAAGTGGTTAAAACTCAACTCAATGATAAAAAAAAAACTCACATAGAAAGCCGCTACCAACCCAGGATCGTGCAGCGGCGTGACTTCAGCACTAGAAACTCTGTTACAAAACAAGGAAACGACCGCACACATGCTGCATGGGATTTGCTGAAGAAATGCTGGTGATTTATTGAACGTAATATGTCACAATATTGCAAAAAATTACAGACACCGACTGTCGGTGTCTGTCATTTTTTTGCAATATTGTGACATATTACGTTCAATAAATCACCAGCATTTCTTCAGCAAATCCCATGCAGCATGTGTGCGGTCGTTTCCTTGTTTTACAATTGATTTCCCTGGATCACGAACGGGACCAGCACCTGTCTGCCGGATGTCTGACACTCAGCACCTGAGCGGCCTCACTCTTTCTTTTCTTTGGATACTAGAAACTCTGCCCCCAAAGCGTTTCATCCAATCAGATGTTATCAAGGGGTCCTGGTCCAGGACTACTACCTTTCCTTTTTTGATTCACCCCTTTATTAGAGTTATTACAATTTATTACATTTTATTATCACTAAATGATGGACTTGTGCACATTTTTGGGTGGCACTACACATGTTTTACTTATATATTGCTTTCTATGTTTCACAGTGCAGATATTTATTTAATCCCTTTAGAAGTGATTAACCCTCAGGGGGTACCTCACCCAAAAATCGAATTCCTATTACAGAGTATGGCTAAAATTGTACTTGTGTCTTAGTGCAAACTCCTGGGAAAATCCAAAGTAGGAAATTACATTTCTGGGGATGTTTTGTATACAAACTGGGTACAGGAAACTTGCAGGCTGCCATATTGCATTGCACTTTAGTCAAAATTACAGCAGCTGCACATTGAAAAGGAAAGATACATTTAAATAACATTAAATTACAATATGCTATATATTTTTTTTTATATGCTATTTTTTATTTTATGAAAGCTGAGTTAATCTTTCAATATCCACAGTGAACAAGGTCTATTATCAAGGTTATAGGCTCAATGCCTTAATTACCAAGGCTTGTCAGTTACAGTATATAAGTTCAGCAGTTGATTAGACCCTGCCAGTGCCTTCCCACAATATCAGACACAACCTTGTTATACATATGTGTCAATGTGTCAGCAAAAACAGAATGAGCTAGCAATTCTAACTAATATTCTATAGCACAATACTAAATAAAGTAGATCCAAACCCAATCACTAAAATTTCATATAAGCTTTACCATGTTAATCTGACTGTTTATCAGTGGAAATTCAGATATAAATCATTGATAACATTGCTCAGACTGGCTTCTGAAAGTAACAAGGGCAAATAAAGCAGCCTTAATAGATTACAGTACCTTTATCTGTCAATCTTCAATGAAAGTGCATACCATATAAAGGCTGACTATAAAAAATGCTTTATATATGTATACTGTATATAATCAATTAATAAACACTTTTGTAGTGTCAGTATGAACTTGTTTGCATAGGCTTTTCCGTCAAAACTATTACAAGAATTAAAATGCTGTGGAAAATGAGGACCACGCTTCCTTTAAAGAGTAAAGGGTTAAACGGTGGCGGAATCACAGCACAAAAACACTGGATGTGAACGATTAAAAAAACAAATCTGAACCAAAATAGGGAGCCCAGATGCATTAAATGGAAGCACGTTTCCTGCCTTGTTATCATCTGAGGCTCATTATACACTGAAGCTTGAGCATCCGGCTGATAATTTCCCAGTGAACAGTGAGCTCAGTGTTACAAGGAGAAGAACACTGCCTGCACAGAAATGTGGGGTGGAATACTTAAAGAGGATTTACAACTTTTGTTTTAATATATTCAAATATAACAACCACATGTCTAGGGACTTGTACTCCAAAGTACTTGGGTGTCTAAAAATGCATTGGCAGGCTATCCCCTTACAAAAAGGTGGATAACTATACAAGAGCAACCTAAGTCTATGTCGATGTGCCTTAAAAAAATATGCTGCACATCACTGCACACATGCACATTTCCCTAGGTTTTGTCTCTTTGTATAACGTACACTGCAGGAACAGAAAAATACCTGCTGATCTGCCAGAAACTGGATAACTTTTTTTTTTTTGCCACCAGATGCAAGTTAAAATATCTTCCATATGTAGCGCTACCCCTGCAGGAGCCACTTAAGTACGTTCCGTCCGTTACTCTGCCTCTCAACCCTAAAGAACTGTGCCAGCCCCTCTGGCACACCTGGCAATAGTGTGAGTGCAAGGATCAATGAGAAACACAGACGTTATAAAACACAGAAATTGTCTTTACTGTAGTATTTCTGTGGATAAGTAATAATCATTGGCTATATGCTCAAGGAACACAGTAGAAAAACAGTAACTGAAGTTATAAGCAATATAGCTTAATAGTACATTTAGGCTGGTTTCAGGGGATTCAGAACCTTAGAATAACCCCAAGAGCAGAGCAAACACTTTAATAACAATAAAGTCACAAAAATGGCAATCTGTACCAGATTGGTAACCCTTACTCAAGTTTGGCTCTATCAGTCCAGGCAGGAGGAGAGCCAAAGACTGACCCTCTCTATGTCAGATCCCTCTCTTCTGTCTCCTGGGACCACAGGCCCAATAACAAACACTGTAATCAAATCAACACTCAATATCTTAACTTTCCAGATACGCTGTCCTGCACACCCACTGCATATACAGAGCCCTGGATATGTGTGTGTGAGGCTGTATGGTAATAGTAACTTCAGTCCCTTGGAAGTTAAATAAGTCTTGGCATCTTCAGCTAGCCACTCTCATTGGTGCACTTAAATTCCTGGGTAGCAGGCCTAAATAACATAACTGGCCCCGATCATTAATTGAAGAATGCAAGGTTTTCCTCAGCAGGGTGAAAGGACAATGACATCTGTCTGTATACAGAGTCTTTCTATCTAAATGGTATGGTATCCTGATTCACTATAAGTGTCAGCAAGATCACTACCAGCAATGATGTCTGTATACAGGGCTCAATATAACTTCATCTGTGCAGTGTCCTTGTTTCCTGCAAAAGGACACAGCCCTCTCACCCACTTCTGCAATCGATCAACGCCCAAACAAACTTCCTGGGACAGGCAAGCTTTCCTGATGGCGAATGGTCACATCACACTGGAATGCTTCTCTGTCGGTGCAGGTACACCTGGATGTGGACCTGGGATCCTCTCTCCCTCAACCTGGATCTCGCGACCGGTCCCAGAGGCCTAAGATCGTGTGGGGAAATGACCTAAGAGGCAGTGCTCCTCTCTTCTTCTGCCACACTTTCACTAACTTCCCCTCAGGGAATCAAGATGTAGTCTCTCTCTTCCTCTACCCCAGAGTATGCTTGATTTATAGTTCCATACTCCATACAAAGTTATGGGTATAGGGACTTCATATTCCAGAATGCCTTGCAACCCTTTCTGCAGCTTGTTAAAGTCCCCCTGATTGGCTCCTGTAACTGTTCTCCCCATAGGAACACAGTACAAGTGCAGTGTAATCCGATCCTTCTGTCTCTACACAGATTATATTAAAGCGGATTTCCACCCAAAAGTGGAACTTCCGCTTTAAGAGAAGGTGACCCCCGGACATGCCACAATTGGCATGTCATTTTTTTTGGGGGGGGGACCGTGGACCCTGTTTCCACAGGGTCCCAGGTCCACTTCCTCTCCTGGCACCGAGGAGCCGGAAGGAAGTTCACCTTCCTCTCTCCCTCTCAGCGATCTTCTGGGGCACGTCACAGGTCCCAGAAGATACCCCGAGCCATTCACAAGCTGCAGCCCAACTCACGCATGCGCAGTGAGCGCCCGGCTTTGAAGCCAAAGCCGGGTGCCCACACTTGTGATGCCGGCGCCGCCAAGGGGAGTGGGAGGCGAGCGAGCCCTCTGGCGGCCGCATCGCTAGAACGAGGGACAGGTGAGTGGCCGATTGTTAAAAGTCAGCAGCTACACTTTTGGTAGCTGCTGACTTTTAACAGGGTGGAACTCCACTTTAAGTTCAGTCAGTGAAACAAGAAAGAGGGGAAGAAGTTCCCCCGCAGGGGCTGACAGGTGCATTTGTCCCTTCTAGGAGAGCTTGTGTATTTGCGACGGCCACTTAGCAAAAGCCACAGAAATAGCGGGGCAATCGCTACACATATATTTTCTGGGAAGGTTGTTCACAAGGTTTAGGAGTGTGTCTATGGGAATGTTTCACCATTCTTCCAGAAACGCATTTGTGAGGTCAGGCACTGATCTATCGGTTTCAGGTCAGGACTCTGTGCAGGTCAGTTAAGTTCCTCCACCCCAAACTCACTCATCCATGTCTTTATAGACCTTGTTTTGTGCACTGGTCCAAATCATTCGGTGGAGAGAGACTTATGGTGTGGGGTTGGGCTTAGCCCTTAGTTCCAGTGTAGGGAACTTTTAAGGTGTCGGCTTACCAAGACATTTTGGACAATTTCATGCTTCAAACATTGTGGGAACAGTTTGGGGATGGCCCCTTCCTGTTCCAACATGACTGCGCACCAGTGCACAAAGCAAGGTCCATAAAGACATGGATGAGCAAGTTTGGGGTGGAGGAACTTAACTGGCCTGCACAGAGTCCTGACCTCAATGCGATGGAACACCTTTGGGATGAATTAGAGTGGAGACTGTGAGCCAGGCCTTCTGATCCAACATCAGTGCCTGACCTCACAAACGCGCTTCTGGAAGAATTGTCAAACATTGCCATAGACACACTCATAAACCTTGAGGACAGCCTCTCGGAAGGGTTGAAGCTGTTATAGCTGCAAAGGGTGGGCCAAATCAATACTGAACCCTATGGCCTAAGACCGGTATGCCATTAATTTTCATGTACGTGTAAAGGCAGGTGTCCCAATACTGTTGACAATATAGTGTTTTTCCGGTGGAAGTGATGCTGCCAAGTGGCTATTGGGCGCAGACACGAATACGCCTAGATTTGTCAACTTTTTGTAAATAAACTCCTCCTTTTTTTTTCCCCACTTCAGCAAACACGGGAGACTAATCAGCTTGAGGCTCATTCACTGTCTCTAACAGGGTCTTACATCATTGTGGTATGTATATATATATTCTTCAGTTATCCAAATAGGAAACATTTTTGCAAAAGAGTTTTGCGGTTCATTTTTCAAATAACCCCCTCCCATCTATAACAAATCTCTGTTGTCTAATGCAGTTGCAACATTATTATAACAGCCACCCCTGCCACTACCAACTACCCCTCTGTAGCCTTCTCCCGCTGTCAGTGGGAGCAGAGGCGTGCACACAAGGTGTGTTGAATATGCCTGGGCACACCCTAAACACCCCATATAGCATGCTATGCTGCCAGCATGTCATTTACTGGCTGCCTCCTTTTGTGAATGAACACAGTGAGTGATTGGTACCAATCACTCACTGAGTTCATACATGACTGAAGCATAGTGAAGCATAGTAAACTGTGTTTTATATATATATATATATATATATATATATATATATATATACACACACACAGATGTGTGTTTGAGCTTTGGGGTACACAACCTAATGCAATAAGCTGCACACACCTGTGAGTGGGAGGAATTGTGCCCCATTATTGGTGTGAGTAAGAGGAATTTTGTCCCATCATTTGTGTCGTTGGGCCTCATTGTTGGTGTCATTGAGAGAAATTGTGCCCCATTATTGGTGTCATTGGGAGGAATTGCTTTCCATCATTGGTGTTATTGGACTCCATTGTTGGTATCATTGGAAGGAATTGTATCCCATCTTTAGTGTCATTGGAAAGAATTGTGTCCCATCATTGGTGTCATTGGGCCTCTCTGTTGGTGTCATTGGGAGGAATCGTGTCCTATCATTGGTGTCATTGGAAGGAATTATGCTTCATTGTTGGTGTCATTAGGAGAAATTGTGCCCCTTTCATTGGTGTCAATGAGGGGCATTATACCCCATTGTTTGTATCAGTTAATGAAATAGTGCTCCAAGGGCCAGATAAAAGCAAGCAAAGGACCGCATCTAGCCCCTGGGCCGCAATTTAGAGACTACTGCTCTAAAGGAATGGGGTTGAAAATCAGATAGAAATCCATTTTTAACCCCTTCCCGCCGGTAGGACGTCCATGGACGTCCTAGACTTTGAGGGGTAATATCTGAATGGTGCCAGCAGCTAGAGGCACCATTCAGATATCATTTTTTTCAGCAGGCGATTCTGTACACCACAAGAATGATCATAGCGGCAGTTCAGCTGCTTGATCGTTCTTGTAGGCAGCGGGAGGGGACGTCCCCCCCTCCCGCCGCCATTCGGTGCTTCTCCCGTGCCGCCCGTACGATCGGCGGCAGGGAGAAGAGATCCGTCACCGCTGGAGTGTCGTCAGGGAGATGACTAATGACCATCTGGTCACCAGTCATCTCTATGACCCTCGGAGGCCCGGGCGCGATGTTATGACGTCACGCCCGGCTTTAGTAAACAAAGCCGTGATCACGGCTGGAAAGGCTGGGATCTGATTTTTTTTTTCTGATCTCAGTCTTTCCAGCCTGCAGGAGAGATGTGAGGTCATATTGACCCCACATCTCTCCATAAAGAGGACCTGTCACAAACCATTCCTATTACAAGGGATGTTTACATTCCTTGTAATAGGAATAAAAGAGATCAAAATAAAAAAAATTAAAGACACAGTGTAAAAATAAAAAAATAAAAGTAAAATAAATAATAACAACAAAAAAAAAAATTAAAGTCCCCCCGTCCCCGCGTGCTCGCACGCAGAAGCGAATGCATACGTATGCCCCGCCCACATATGTAACCGGTGTTCAAACCACACAGGTGAGGTATCGCCGCGTACGTTAGAGCGAGAGCAATAATTCTAGCACTAGACCTCCTCTGTAACTCTAAACATGTAACCTGTAAAAAATTTTAAAGCGTCGCCTATGGAGATTTTTAAGTACCAAAGTTTGGCGCAATTCCACGAGTGTTCGCAATGTTAAAGCATGACATGTTGGGTATCAATTTACTCGGCGTAACATCCTCTTTTACAACATACAAAAAATTGGGCTAACTTTACTGTTTTGTATTTTTTTAATTCACTAAACTGTTTCTTTTCCAAAAAAAATGTGTTTGAAAAATTCCTGCGCAAATATCGTGTGATATAAAAAGTTGCAATGATTGCCATTTTATTCCCTAGAGTCCCTGCTAAAAAAACATATATAATGTTTGGGGGTTCTGAGTATTTTTCTAGCAAAAAAATGATGATTTTTACATGTAGGAGCGGAGTGTCAGAAATGGCCCGGTAAGGAAGGGGTTAAGGAGAAAATGGCAAATTTGTTTCTAGGAATTATAATAATACAAAAGGTCTTCTCAAACATAACAAAACACTATTCAAACATAATCAGCTGCTATAAATTAAAAGAGATGTTGATCCCCTCCCTTCGGAGACTGGGCTGCAGAGCAGTATTCCAACATGATAACGACCAAAAACACACCTCCAAGATGACCACTGCCTTGCTGAATAAGCTGAGGGTAAAGGTGATGGACAGCCCAAGCATGTCTCCAGACCTAAACCCTATTGAGCATCTGTAGGGCCATCCACAAATGGAAGGTGGAGGAGTGCAAGGTCTCTAACATCCACCAGCTCCGTGATGTCGTCGTGGAGAAGTGGAAGAGGACTCCAGTGGCAACCTGTGAATCTCTGGTGAACTCCATGCCCAAGAGGGTTAAGACAGTGCTGGAAAATAATGGTGGCCACACAACATATTGACTCTTTGGGCCCAATTTGGACATTTTCGCTGTACTCATTTTTGTTGCCAGCAGCTTAGACATTAATGGCTGTGTGTTGAATTATTTTGAGGGGACAGCAAATTTACACTGTTATACAAGCTGTACACTCACTACTTTCCATTGTAGCAAAGTGTCATTTCTTCAGTGTTGTCACATGAAAAGATATAATAAAATATTTGCAAAAATGTGAGGGGTGTACTCACTTTTGTGAGATACTGTATGACTGGTTTTGCTAGCATTATACACATAAAGATAAATACCAATTAAAAAGGTGTGAAGGCATTTGCTGTTATACCGATGCATGATTAGGCATTAATCCAAGGATACTGGGACACTGAGCTGGCAACCCAGAGAAAATAAAGCCACCAATCTGTCACATTTTGCAGCAAGATGAAAAGAAGTTGGTTCTCCAGGTTACACAGTGAGTAGGAAGATGAAATTGCGATCCTTAAATATTGATTGGGATTTCTTTCAGCCTGTGCTGAAAGGTTAATAACAGACTCATATTGATTGATTCAAAAAGTAAATTAGATATCCTGATTTTTTTCCTGAATGGAACAGGACAACTCATCTTGGCTAATAAACATCATGTGTTTACAGAGCAGATGCCAACATTTCACTTCTGCTGGAACAAAAATGAGAAAACAATGCTAAAACTCTAATTAAGTAATGACTCTTATTATGCAGAAAAGATATTAATATTGTCAATATATACATAGGAACAAAGAGAAGATAATGAATCTGTATATCAAATACTGGGCATGCAAAAAAAATGTGGAACTTACATGAAAAATGTGTTTTTGATAAATGATATAATAACAAATCAAAATATATGCTCACTGAAAATACTCTTTAATCCACATGGTCCACCATAATTGTTAGGTAATGGCTATTGTGGGCCTCCACCAGAAATCATAGGGCACACTATGGCCCGATAAACCAGATTCCTTCTGCCATTGTCCCATCTTCCTTTCTGAACTGTATGAAGAAGACTATCCCCATAGCTCCTCAAATGCTGTGCTTTCATGAATTTCAGTCCAGTTGTTAAAAGTACTTTTCAGGGCTTTTTGACTTACTTTTATTTTAAAGCAAGTTAAAAAAAACTCACACAGGTTACCCTCACAGGGGTGTTCACCATCACAACAACAAAACAGAAAAGTTCCACCCTACTGGCTATCCAGACTCCATCTCCGCACAGACTTACCATGTTATCACATCCAGCTTGGTGACAAACAAACTGTCCAAATTGGGCTGCACAGGCAGGGCAGCCATCAGAAATATTGGGGCCCCTTACACAACTTTAGACCTGGGCCTCCCCCAGTCTGACCACCAACATTCCCCAGGGCCCGCCCAGTGGCCATCCCACCACATCCGCCCACTGGTCAGGGTGTACACATGTTGCAGCCGCAGTAGGAATTGTACACCCTGTCACACTTACCAGGTGTAGCCTGCCAAGCATGACCCATTCAAGTGAAGTGTGCAATGCTTGCTAGTGTGGGATCCAAGGGGTTAAAAAAAAACAGTGCACAGGCAGCACAGCCTCACCCGATGCTTGCAATAAGACCTCGCACCAAACCATAGGTGCTGGAGGTCCCAAACTTGGACCAGTTGTGTTCAAGGGGGCCCTCTCTATGTGACCTAATTTTGGTATTTTTATCGGCTATGGTTCGGGAGAACGGTGTCCACAAACCAAGTGTCCCCCTCCCATAGACTTCAATGTTAAGTCCGAAAGTCACCTGACAATTGACGGTCAATGACTGGTCACTTTGAGGACTCGGTACGGCCGAACCATAGGTGCTGGAGGTCCCAAACTTGGACCAGTTGTTGCCCCGGGGGATCTCTCTATGTGACACAAGTTTAGTATTTTCATCGGCTATGGTTCGGGAGAATGGTGTCCCCAAACCAGGTGCCCCCTCCCATAGACCCCAATGTCATAGACTGCTAAAGTGTTTGTTGTAAGGGCCCCTTAGGACAGTGGGGCCCCTTACAACAGTACTGCCTGTACCCCCCCTGATGGCGGCCCTGTGCACAGGTCCTTGCCTAATTACACAAGGAGAATTTACTAAAACCGGAGCACTCAGAAACTGGGGAAGCTGTGCATGGTAGCCAATCAGCTACTAACTTCAGCTTGTTCAATTAAGCATTTACAATAAAATAAAAGATGATTGGTTTCTATGTAGAGCTGCACCAGATTTTGCACTCTCCGGTTTTAGTAAATAACCACACTGTCTCTTAGTACCTCTTCATGTTATGGCCTGGTCAGATTAGATTACTTCTCCTTGAGGTCAAGGTAGACACTCTCCCAGTCTCTTTTCAAACACGCTGCTCCTGCAGCAGCTTGTCTCCAGGGGAAGGGGTCCTGAACCATAGGCAGTGCCTTGACTAAAAGGGCCATGCATGTTGGCAGTTGTAGTGGCAGGTGTAGTGCACCTTAACCACCTCAATAATGGACACCCCCCTTCCTGCCCAGGCCAATTTTCAGATTTCAGCTCTGTCACATCATTTTGAATGACAATTATTCAGTCATGCAACACTGTATCCAATTACATTTTTGTCATTTTTTGAGATGGATAGAGTTTTCTTTTGGTGGCATTTAACAACCACTATTTTTTTTTTGCTACATAAACAAATACCGAAAAACACATTTTTCTTAGTTTCTGTTATAAAATTTTGCAAATAAACTTTCTTCATAAATTTAGGCCAAATGTATTCTACTACATTTCTTTGGTAAAATGAACCAAGTCAGTGTATATTACTTAGTCTGAGTGAAAGTCTACAAACTATGGTATACAGTATATATCTGAAAATTGATCAGTCCTGATGTACTGACTGTCTATTTCATATTTTCAGGCCCTAAAATACCACGTTAGTACAGATATCCTCCAAAAGACCCCTTTTTGGAAAGTAGACAGTCCAAGGTATTTAGTAAGAGGCATAGTGAGTTTTTTGAAGTTGTAATTTTTGTCACGATTTTTTTGGAAAATTAAGAAATTAAATAAACTTTGTTTTATTTTCAAAACTTGCAATTTTAACACGTTATTTCTCACATAAAGCATAGGCATACTTAGAACTACACCCCAAACCACATTTTGCTATGCCTCCTTAGTATAGGAATATCACGGGTGAGACTTTTTCACAGCCTAGAAGCACAGAGCATAAATTACGCATCCAATTTATTGACTACCTATTACATTTCTGGAGGTCCTTGAGCACCAGGACAGTGGAAACACCCACAAAATCACCAGAATTTGGAAAGCAAACACTCCAAGGTATTTTCTGAATGGCATAGCAAATCTTTGCTTTCATTTTTCACCACAAGTTTTTGGAAAATGCAGGAAAGTAAATGAAGTTGTCAAGTAATAAGATATTTTAAAAGCACATCATGTGCATGCTTAGAATTACACCCCAAAACGCATTCTGCTATGAGTATGGTGATGTATCATGCGTGAGACTTTTTCACAGCCTTGCCATGAAGGGTCAAAATCCAAGGAAGCACCTTTAGGTGTTCTAAGGGCATAAATGACACATCCCATTTCTTGACTACCTATCACATTTTTGGAGGCCCTGGAGTACCAGGACCGTAGAAACACCCACAAAATGACCGTATTTTAGAGAGTAAACACCCCAAGGTATTTTTTAAGAGGTATGGTGATTCTTTGGAAGACTTCATTGTATTGCTACAAGTTTTTGGAAAATGCATAAAGAAAATGAAAAAAGAAATGTTTTATACAAAGTTGTCAATTAAACCAGTTACTTACCAAGTCATAATAAAATGACGTCGGCAGGAACCGCTCGTCGATCCGGGCCGACGTTATATGACATCGCGGATCGATTGTGTGCCGGGGAGTCGTGTCCCCCCCCCCCCGATTGGGGTAAAGAGCCAATAAAACTGGCTCTTTACAACATGACCCGCTGTGTCCAATCACAGCCGGTCACTACCGATCTTCCCGTGCACCCGCATTTTGTGGGTAATTCCACTGTCCTGGTGCTCCAGGGCCTTCAAAAGTGTTATGGGTATGAATGAAATTTTATGTGTAATTTATGCTCCTAGAACGCCTGACGGTGCTCCCTGCATGCTGGACCTCTCTATGTGGCCAGGGTGTGAAAAAGTCTCACACATGTGGTATCGCCGTACTCGGGGTGAGTAGCAGAATATATTTTGGGGGTTCATTTTTGCTATGTACATGCTATGTGTTAGAAATATCTTATAAATTGACCACTTTGTGTAAAAATAAAAGCATTTTCATTTTCTTTCCACATTTTTCGAAGACTTGTGAAAAAAAATTAACCATTCAAAAGACTCATAATGCCTCATAGATTATACGTTGGGGTGTTTGCTTTCCAAAATTGGGTCCTTTTGTGGGTAATTCCATTGTCCTAGTGCTCCGGGGCCTTCAAAAGTGTAATAGGTCGTTAGGAAATTAGATGTGAAATTTCTGCTCCTAGAATGCATGACGGCGCTCCCTGCATGTTGGACCTCTCTATATGGCCAGGCTGTGAAAAAGTCTCACACATGTGGTATCACCATACTCGGGGTGAGTAGCAGAATGTATTTTGGGGTCTTATTGGAAGTATGCTTATGCTGTGTGTGAGAAATAACTTGTTGTTATGACAATTTTGTGCAAAAAAAATAAAAATAATAATAATTTCTTAATTTTCCCAAGAACTGTGGGAAAAAAGTACAACTTCAAAAAGCTCACCATGCCTCTTACTAAATACCTTGGAATGTCTACTTTTCAAAATGGGGTAATTTGGGGGTATTTGCACATTCCTGACATTTCAGGGCCTCAAGAAATGAGATATGCCATCAGTGCATCAGGTGTGATCAATTTTCAATGATTGGCACCATAGCTTGTAGACTCTATAACTTTCACACAGACCAAATAATATACACTTATTTGGGTTATTTGTACCAAAGATATGTAGCAGTATAGGTTTTGGCCCAAATTTATGAACAAAAATTACTTATTTGCAAAATTTTATCACAGAAACGAAAAAAAGTGTTTTTTTTTTCAAAATTTTCACATTTTTTCACTTATGTCGCAAAAAATAAAAAACCCAGAGGTTCTTAAATAGCACCAAAAGAAAGCTCTATTTGTGTGAAAAAAAATGATAAAAATTTTGTTTGGGTACAGTGTAACATGAGAGAGTAATTGTCATTCAAAGTGTGAGAGCGCTGAAAGCTGAAAATTGGTCTGGGCAGGAAGGGGGTATAAACGTCCTGTATTGAAGTGGTTAAGATATTTCTCACACACAGCATTGGCATACATAGAGTTACACCACCAAACACATTCTGCTACACCTCCCAAGTATGGGAATACCACCTGTGTGACACTTTTTCCCTGTCTTGACTGATTATGTACCGCACATTGTATGTTGTGTATCACACAAATCAACCAATTGTGTCAAAACCAATGTACCAAAATGCAGGGGTGTTGCTAGGTGGGAAAAAGACCAGAGGCTTTAGCCCCAAGAAATGTGGCGTGGCTCAAAGGTGGTGGGGTTCGAGTGTGAGATGAATAAGGGATGGAGGGAGAAAGAAAGAAAGAAATAGGGAGGGAAGGAGAGAGAAGGAAGGAAAGAAAGTGGGATGGAGGAATAGCAGGCCCAGATCCTACACCACAATAGCAATATATGTATACCAGAAAGTTTAACAATCAGCAGATAAAGATACTCCAAACACCTGGCGTTAGCGCTTCAATCATCCCGGTACCCGGTATTTGTTAGTATGGTATCAGGATGATTGAAGCGCATCATTTCTATTATGACATTATAATAAAAAATGAAATCGTTCAACTCACCGTAATGTAGAATCAGTGCGAGTCCCAAGCATGTCACTTGCCACGGCACCTGCCACCAGATGTCATCAGGTATCCCCAGTGGAGTGCCTCCTTTCATCAGGTGTGTCCCCAGTGGAGTGTCTCCTTACATCAGTGTGCCACACTGTTACAGTTAGACAGACTAGTACCTCCACCTGAGCTCCTTCCTTCAGTTCTTACTAGTATCAGCTGAATGCGAGCCATTTCTCAAAGTGTCCTTTAATGGACGTCACACGTCCTGTGCTAGCACGGGATTGGCCAAGTGTGACATCCATCTTAGCCGCCCGGCGCCCACAGTGTCACTCCCACCTTTTGGTTGCAGCGGCGCCCTGTAATGGACGTCACACGTCCCGTGCTAGCGGGATTAGACCAGTGTGGTGACCAGGGACACTATAACTGGTGTGTCAGTGATTAGGGACAATATGACAGGTGTGGCAGTGATCAGGGACAATGTGACTGGTGTGGCGGTTGTTAGGGACACTGTGAGTGGGTGGTGGTGATTAGAGACTCTGACTGGTTCGGTGGTGATTAGGGATACTAACTGAAAGCGCTGGTCTGGTGAAATTTTACTGTTGTGGCAGTGATCAGAGATAATGACTGGCAGAACTTACATATAGTGGTATATCAGAGCAGCCAGCCATTGTACGCAATCATCACCACAGTTATGTGGTGTTTTTTTACATTTTCTTTTACATTTTTTGTTTTGTTATATATTGTCCCCAGAACAGTGCAGCGTTGTTATTGGTTACAGCAATCACATGGTACAGGGCTGCTGTAATTGACCCTGGTACCATGTGATTGCTGTGACCAATCACAGAAATCACTCAGTAGAAAGCAAGGTGTCATAAATGGCAGCCTTGCTTATTACTGTAACTGTGATTGCTGTTATTGGTCACAGTGGTTACATGGTACCAGGGCTGCTCACAGTGGCCCACTACGGTGATCAGTGATCCTCTGTGTCTTTCTGAACACAGTGATCACAGATAGAGGTGCGAGCTTCTGGGAGGATGTACGAGTACGTCCTCCCAGAACTAGAGACGATCCGCCTGCCTGTTTATATACGATGGCCAGATGGAAAGTGGTTAAGTTCTGCACCTCCTGATTAGAATGCGCTGTCAAGATGTTGCTTATATACTTCTGGTTTTATGCACTATAGACTCTGTCAGTGATTCTTTGGAGATATGATGCTGTGATATAGATGTATGTGAGAAAAGTAGCAGTAATGTGTTGAAACGCAAAAGTAGTGTACATTCCTTTATTCTGAACACTGAGGCCTTTAGGAGAGGGCCGATAGTCAAGGGACAGGTGTCCAAGATGACAGATCCAAAAGACAGGTATGTGGTGGCTCTATCCCACGAAGAAGTGGGGCAAGACCTGAACCAATTGCTGTCCAATCCAGGTCCCTTACATGCACACCTGCACAGCAGCATACAGGTTTCCTGTAAAATGTGGTCCAAATCCAGGTGTTATTAATCCTGGGGGAAAATCCAAAACCTGTTTTCTGCAAAAATAAAAAATAAAAAAAGACATTCCAGAGCCCCTCAACCAGCATAAGTGAGAACCGGATGTGGATGACATCTAATCCTTCTGACACAGTGACAAGGCGCAACGCTGTCACACTATATACGCCTATATTGATGCTGATGCTTTATGAGACATTCCTTATATATTATTAGTGTACTGGACATAAAAAAACCCTTTTTGTGATAGGCTAGTATGTGAAAGAAGTACTGTCTCAACAGCCTCTGAGAACCAAAGTACAGTTTGCTTCTAGTTTGGAGAACCTTATGTGGTAAGCTCAAGGCAAAGGATTCACTCTTTATCACTAAGGTCAGTATGACTACCCATTTTCTTTCCCTGGCCAATTTTGCGGCATCACCTAATATTCATGGATAGATTGTCAAAGTATTCTTCATCTAGAGCAGACATATCAAACTGGAGTTTTATGGGCCATAAGCAGCTCTCTCTTCCTTGTGTCCCTCAGTGGTCAAAGAACTTGAATTGAACACGATTCCAGCTCTTCTCCTGTTGAGAAAATCAACTTCATGCAGGGCCTTCTCATTACAAGAAGAGTTGCTTATGATACACAGTGCTTTAGCAACCTAAAAATAATTTAGTTTGGTTTACATCTAATTCAAATATATAAGTATGTGCTTTGCACTAATTTTCAAAAGATTTCAGCAAATGCACTGTCATAATTGAATATTTATAGATCATAAAAATCTAAAGCTCTGCAGTAAATTGAAAACCCTTACAATCAATGAGGCTGAAATAAAAGTAATTCATTTTTCTCAACGAGAACTTTACAAATCAGGGATTGGTGGAGAAGGCTATGGTAAGTATAATGTGTGAATGTTCAAAAGCATCCCACATAAAATAAAAACTCCAGCTAAATATAGAAATATCTTTTAATCCAGTCATGAATTAAGTCAAATTAAATGCCCTATTTAAGGGCGCCCAGGGGCGTCTTTAAGGCAGGGCAAAAGGGGCAGCTGCCCTGGGCCCCGTCATTGTTTTGAGGCCCAAAGCAGCTGCCTCATACTTGCCAACTATCCTGGTTTAAATTCTGTGCTGTGTCCCGATATCTAAGTGCTGCTACTAAAGCTGCCCAACTCTGCCCTATTGTTGTGTACAGATGACTCACCTGCAGACCCTATGTTTACATGTAAATAACCGGCATCGATATGTAAATAGCGGCAGCATTCATATGTAAATAGTGGTGGCCAACTGTGCTGATATGTAAACAAAGGTGGCATTCATATGTATATCGTGTCCCCCCCCCCCCCCCCCGAGGTCATATTCACCATCACCTATACTGAATGCTGCCCACTGGGGAGGCAAAGGCATGCTTGAAATTCAATGTCACCAGATGCGTGAGAGTGTCATTAATAATTGATGCCACTGCTGTGTATCTGCTAAAGGGCAACACATTTCTGTGGTGTCAGGAAATCGACTTTGCGCTCCCCAGTCCATGGTGTGCAGGCAGTGAGGAGATGATGTGCTGTAACCTCTAGCAACCAATCTGTGGGCAGTAATGATGTGCAGTAACCTCTAGAAACCAATCAGAGAGCAGTATTGATGT
Source organism: Glandirana rugosa (assembly GCA_018402905.1). NCBI lineage: Eukaryota > Metazoa > Chordata > Amphibia > Anura > Ranidae > Glandirana > Glandirana rugosa. Next base: position 615,733 of record BLSH010504628.1, read on the forward strand.
ACAGTAATCTCTAGCAACCAAACAAGCAGGAAGAATGTGCTGTAACCTCTAGCAACTAAGCAGTGAGCCGTAATGTGTTCTGTAACCTCTAGCAGCCAGTCAGTAAGTGGTAATGATATGCTGTAACCTCTGGCAACCAATCAAAATCACTGCTGATCTGATTCAGTAAACTGATTTTGAGCCTAGTTGCTATTTATTGTATGTCTCAGAGCAGGTGGAGAGTGAAATTGCATGGGGGGGGCAAGAAAATATTTGCCCAGGGTCCAATCAATATTAAAGATGGTCCTGCCTATTACAATATTACATTACTGTCAATATAATTACTTTAAAGTGTATACATACTGAAAGCTTTTTTTCTGTAGTTTTGGATATAAGTAGGGTATGGTTAGAATCTTTATTGGTCTTTCACACTCACGCTGACACCACATCCATCCCGAATTTAAATGGGAAACTCACAAATGTGTCATTCATGGGCTCCTGATTTCACATTGTGCCCTACTCAAAAAGGAGCGCACCAAATAGATAGAGTCGATACCTACAGAGATTCAGCGACTGGAAATCGCAAGCCACATCGATTCCTAATTCTGGTACACACGTAAAGTTTTTTTCGTTCAACCCAGATCTCCATACTAACACAAGCAATGTTGGTGCGGCGATCAACCATCAACCCCGCTGTGCTTTTGTGTTTGACTGCCTTCCCCCCAGATAACACTGATCAGCACTTTCAAGATGCTGTTTTTGGGAAAGACAGCTGCACACACCATCCGAATGTCGGCCAGTTCCTGTTGAACCTGCAGATACTGGCCGATATTTAGCCCATGAGCACCCATCCTTGCCAATCTTCAAATACTTCAGGACATATTAAGTGAAGTCCTGCTGCACAACATTAACATGAGTTTTACCAACGTTTATCAGAGGTTTATGAATAGGAGATAAGCCCAGAAGGTTATTATTGTGTGCACTTAATGACTTAGGGGCACAGACGTATATCCTGTGTATGGACTCTGGCAGAGGGGGACTGGTACATGATTCTGAAGCAGTAGCAAACAGATTCCAGGATTTCTACAAGGAGCTCTATTACTCAGCCCCCTTTGGTTGAGTCGGGCCTCCCGTAACTAACAGTTGAAGATAGTCTTCCCCTAGGAGAACCCATCACTGTAGAGGAAAGGGAATGGGCCCTTAAGTCCTCTAAGACTAGCATAGCCACCAGCCCAGATTACTCTTGCATACTATAAGGCCTTTTCACAGATCCTAGCACGACCATTCACCCAGGGCTTTAACTTTCTTCAGGAAAGACACTCTCAGAGCTAATATTACCATAATACAGAAGGAATGTAAGGGTCCCACTCAATGCAGTAATTACTGTCCAATCTTGTTACTAAACATTGACTTGAAATTGTTTACAAAAATTCTTACCAAACTGACTGCTACCTTTGATCCCCAAGATTATTCACCAAGATCAGATTGGCCTTATACCTCTCAGAGAGGCCAAAGATAATACCACCAGGGCCATGTATGCCATTCTCTGGGCCCATTCCAAGGTTATATCAGCTATTTTACTATCGCTTGAAACCAAAAGGAGTTTGATCGAGTTACATAATTAATCTGGTTTAAAAAAGACACAAGTCCACCCAGTTCAACCAACAGAGAAAAATGAAACCCCATACACAAATTGAAAACCTCCATATCAGTGGTGGCTGGTGGGTCCTTCTGGGGGGGGGACGGCAAACATCCACCACCACCCCCCCCGGCGGTGCGGCACTGAGACAGCACACCCCCCCTGGTGGTGCAACACTGACAGCAGCCACCCCTGAGGGCAGTACGGCACTTACCCACTCGTGTCGCTGGGCTGTGGTGTGCTCTACTCCTTTCCTGGAGTGGGGGCAGTGGCGCTCTGATGTCCGCTCCTCAAGCTTCCTCCACCGTGTGTCTCCTCTTCCACCAAAGCCCTGGCATCCAATAGGATCGCCTGACACTTTGGGCAATCGGGAAACAGGTCTCACAACCTGCTTCCTGATTGGCGGGGAGGAACTTTAGTGTGAAAATAGCAAAAATTGATTCGCCATCGTCACACAATAGGGTGGGATCAGGGGGCAATGCTCTGCACTTCAAGCCCACCCTTTTTTAAGCCTATTAGAGCCTGTGGCTCTAATCGGATGCTTCAAAAGAACACTCCTCCCATTGGATTCCATAGTCTGGTGCCCTGATATGTAGATCAGGGGGCCAGACGCATGGATGGGGGGGCGGCACCCATGCACCCTCTATGGACGGGCTGCCACTGCTCCATATACACTATACTATACCCACAGTTGATCTAGAGGAAGGAAAAAAATTCCTTCTGGATCCCCCAAGAGGCAATTGGATACTCCCTGGATCAATTTTACCTATAAATGCTAGGGTCCTTAGGAAATAGCCCAGGTGTTTTTAAAACAATCTACTTAGCTGGCCAGAACCAGCTGCTGAGGGGGGTGTGTTCCACATTTTCACAGCTCTGACCAACTTTGAAAAAAATTATTCCAAGTGTGACATTTTCGGATGGAGGACCATTGGTGGTCACACTTGGTGATGCAACGTAGGCTGTATGGTGCTCACAGGCTTTGATTTAGCATCCTAACATCCAATCGCCTCAGTTTCAAGAATCAAATCCCCCTGAGGAAATCATATGACTGGTGATGAAACACGTAGGGGCAGGGCTTTTTGGATGACGCTTGAATGTGGGATTTTAATCTGGATATTGGAAAATAAAAGTTTTAAGGGGATAAAGTACTATTGTAATTTTTTACTCATGGCTGAGTGGAGGAGAGGATTGGAGAGTGCCCTGAGAAAAGGATACTGTTCTTTTTAATAAAGGATTACCAAAACTCGGGATCCAAGCGAGAGTACACCTTGTGGAGGGGCATAAGGTCTCATAGCACTTATGCATTATATAAATGCATGTGTTCAACTTTGCTTGTGAGAAAACATCTGCATAGTTATAGTACTTGTTTGTGGTGAAGGATAAGACACTATATACTGTATTTTCCTTTGTATGCTGACTGAGCGGAAGGAAAAGTGGAAGAGGGTTTAAAGGGACAGTGCATCGAATATTAGATAAATTGATGAATCTTGGAATAATATAAAGCAACATCTTGTGTTGATTAAAGCTGTTAAATAAAGGTGCCAGGTGAGAACACATCTGATGAAGATGGCACACACAGCACAAGTATTTAGTATTGATCACTAATAAAGGCACAAATGATATATCATATATGTGAGTAGTATAACTTCCATAAGTATAGTTGCACTAAGTTGTAAGGCACTAAGTGGCTTTTTATTTCACATGCGTTTTGAGTGGAAAAGAAAGTTTTGAAGTATTGTTTGAAGCGTATGACACAGCACTGACTATTATTGGAGGAGGATAAGCTAGAGTGATTAATAACATAAGTGTCATTTGACCACACTTGATTGTAAGGTCAATCGATCCAGGGGAGAGCACATCTAGACTTCGGAGGGAATTGAATGAAGGAATTCACACAAGCACATAGGGTTTCAAAAGACATTTATAGTGGAAAGCACACAGAAATTGTAGACTTTTCAAAATTTTTCACACTTATGGTTTATTGCATTTAAATTAGTGCTGCACTGTTTGTAACACATTTATATAAGAGTGTGGTAGGGTGAGAGCAGCTATACATTTAAATAATCCTTAGCAGGTCACAAGACTCATACTTATAATGTTGAAGGACATGGTTCTATTGGATGGAATTCACCTGCTCCTCTGAATCCCGAGATATTCTGGGTTCACAGACTTAGTGCTGAGTGCACTGAATGCCCCGGAATACTCAGGACAGGACTTCACCTTTGCAGAGACCCAGACATCGCACAAACCCCCCTCCCTACTTTTGCTGATCCTCTTTCTCTGCTCTCCTTTTCCCTTACTGTGTTTTTTTCTTCTTCTCTCCTCATCTTCTACTTCCTTTCTTTTCCCTTTTCTCTGGTTAGTTTTTGTTGTTTTTATTGTTTGAATGGGACGGACTCAACTAGATACCTATGTCTTACCAGTGATTGCGTTCCGTAGGAGATTCTCCATTTGAATGACCTAATGTACAGAACTACATATCACAATATTTTTTATGCCACTACTTAAAATGCCAATGGTTGCGAGATGATGGCCATGTATAGAGCTTTGGAGCACTGGTATTCATGATTCTTGTAATGTACTCTTTACACCCAATGTTGAAAATGTTCCCTCCTGTATGTCTATGTAAAAACTACAAAAAAAAAAATACAACCTATTGGTATATTTTACGTTGCCTGTATGCTGATGGGGAGTTTTTTCAATTCCTGCCTTGGAGACACAACAGGAGGTGAGTGGCGATTTCTTAAAAGTGAGCAGGAATCCCATCTTGGAAAGTTGTCTCCAGAACATCTCTCCTTACATCTTGCTTTCATGACAACTCTAAAATGTAGGATTTCCCCTTATTTCCTGTCTTGGTGAGAAAGGTCACCAGGACATACAGATAAGTGAAGATCACCAGCAGGGACATAGACACCCAGAACAATAAGACACAGACAATAAACAAGCACTGTCAGGGAAATAGACCCAGAACGGCTACTGCTGCCCATTTCCAACATGGCCGCGTCCAGCCGCCTGTACGAGTGGGCATGCGCCCACGCACACGAACGAACGTTCCGTCACGAACACAGGGACGCGCCGGGCACGTGCAGTAGCAAGCACATTGGCGCCCTTTGGGCTATTTAAACCTGTCACTAACAAAAGGACTTTGCTGGATTATCTCTCAGCTCCCCTGTGATTCCTGTGTTCCTGTTTTCTCCTGATTGATCTCCTGTTTACCAGACTCGGCTTGTCCTGACCCTGTACCTGCTCTCCAGTCCTGATCCTCGGCTTGCCTCCTTGACCATTCTCCTGGCTTGTCCCGCTGCTGGCTCTACCAACTCTGCTATCCTGCGCATCCTTGTCCTGGTGCACCGTCCCAGCTACTTCCTCTGATCTAACCGTGTATGACCCCGGCTTGCCTTCTGACCTTGTCTCCAGCTGCCTCCCCACGGAGCCTTAAGCACACCAGCAACCACCAGCTGTTCCTGCAACTTCCTGCTACACAGTCTTCCGGAATTACCTGCTGGCAACCCGTGCTTCTTTGGGCGCTGCTCCCCTGTCTCATCCCCAGGGTAGCTGTGCACTTAGCCGCAAGGGAAGCCCTCTAACATCTCGGCCTCACACCTGCTTCCTGACAAGCACCTTCCAGAGGGTTTAACCTTTCTCAAATTTATCCAAAGGGAATACATTTAATTTACGTGCACTTAACAATAATATAGGACACAGGACAGAAAAAACGGAGTTTGTGTTTTTCTGCCCTGATAATTTAAATGTGAGGGGATCACCTGCTTTTTGGATCTAGAAGTGTTTAGTGTCAGAACAGGGTCATGGTGACATTAACATGAATTACACTCTACAATCACTTCACTTTCTTCCATCTAAAATGAGCTAGGGACACTTTTAACTTACAAAACAACACTTTCTTACGCTTTCAACAATATACTAGAATTACCTACACAGGGACCACTTTATATAGAGCACTTAATTCAGCGTATTATCCTTGTTTTACTTCTCTAAGTCTAACTTCAATCCATTAATAAGCTAGGCTCTTTTCATTTACTGTTGGCTCACGGAAAGGTTGCACAGTTAAATCCTAGAGAGCAGTGTGGATCTATTCATTAGTGCATGCTGTGATAGCTCTATTCCCTGTGAAGGGCCTCTAAGCAGAGTGTTATGAGCCTGAAGGATTGAGGCAGGCACCAGGTCTGGCTTGCCTAGGTCATCATTTCTGAAAAATAGTCAGTCTGTTGATGGAAGCAGTTCAGTAAACTATAGTTACTGGCCTAGGGCAGAGGAAATGAAGGTCAGACTGAAGCGATTGTGTCTGAGTGGTGGGCTGATGATTATTACTTGTGACCGTGCTGTAGCGGCAACTGTAAGTCTGAAAAATACAAAACCCATACCATTCAGCTATAGTAATGTGATCTTCTGCATATGCATTTATTTTTACCTAGTTTTGATAAATTGTTACTACTGACAACTAAATACCTGCTAGTGGCTAATTGTTCTAAGAGCCTACTTCCTGCCATATGTAACCACAATTTGATTACATGCAACCTGGAGAAAATAGATCCATTAGACCAGATTCACACCTCTCTGTTTTTAAGCACATGAATTTTACACTGAAATCACAAAAACTTTTCTTTGTCAAAGGTTTTATTGAGTTAACAAAAGAGAGATTTACAGGAAAATAAGCATACACATAAGAGGCATAGGACTGATACACAATACCATTAAAATGTATGTAGGGAGGGTCTAGACATATGACTGGTGATAAGTTTCAGTGATGACACAGATAATAAATGATCCATTGAGCTGTACATAAAATGTTAGCAGCCAGAATAGGACACAGCCCACCGCCCCAATAGGGAACAAGCTGCGGTGAGCCATGAACTAAAGTTCTAAAGACCCAAGAGGGAGACACTGCGCGGGGGAGATCCTCCAGAAGCCACAGCTATATGGATCAATATAGGTGGGGAGAGAAGGGGCGAGGCTTTAGCCATGGGCTTCCGATTAAGCTATATGGTGGGAGCGTGGTGGCTTTATCTAGATCGTTTAGGAGCTTAAAACCCCCGTACAGTGTGACCCGAAAAGGAATCATACAATATTCACATGTCGATCAGAGCTTGGATAGCAGAATCTTCAAGGCAAAGCTGATGCCAGCATAGAATAGGCTCTGCCCTCAAGGTTGTAAACCAATATGTATGCAGTCCATAATAAAAAAAGGAGGGAAAAAAGACATAAAGGGAGGAAAGACAAAGTGAGAGACCGAGGAGAGCTAGGGGGAGAGAGAGGAGGCGGAAAGGGGAAAGGGAGTGAGGTATAGTAATAACTTACCGTATTTGGCTGGTTAGGACGCGACAGCAGGGCACTGCAACAGGTGTATTTTAAAGTAATGGCTATCACAAAAACTTTTATCAACATGCTTATGTTTAAACCAGATGCACGTTGCATTATACGTCATGTATTTTCAATGATTTCATTTTCATTGACGTGTTAAACAGTGTTAATTTTCATCAAATTTCAGTTTAGTTTAAGTCCTAATCTTTTGACGAAAATGCCTGTTTTTGTCATATTTTAGTCATCTGAATTGTTTTATTTTTAGTCGTGTTAATCTCCAGTACATTTTAGTTGACTAAAATTTAATGAGTTTAGTTAAATTTGAATGCATTATTTAAGCATTTCTTTATAATTTCCAAACTCATTATATACTCCTGGAGTAAAAGTTTGATAACATTTTATTATTTATGGTATTAAGGTTTGAACATGCTCTGCAGACACAGATTTAGCCGTTGTGATATATAACCAGTGTTCATTTTGATGTCAAATTTGGATTTGGTTTTAGTCACTGTCTTTAGTCTAAAATGCCATTTTAGTTTTAGTTGCATTTTAGTCATCTGAATAGTTTTAGTTGTATTTTAGTCGACTAAAATCTCCAGTACATTATAGTCAACTAAAATCCCCAGTACAGTTTAGTGGACTATTCAGTGTAACACAATCAGCGCAACCACTTCTGCAATAACAAATAAATGTGCAACCAAAATATAGTAAATTGAATAAAACAAATATGTGTCTATTCCAAAAAACCAAACGAAATGCTGCTCGCACTTTTAAGTGTTTTCACGATTACACCCCAATACCTATGAATTAAACATATACCAGTGCAGCGCAAGTCATACATAAACCATATGCATATAAAACTCAAAATACACATAAAAAATAAAATATAAAAATAAACGTCTCTAGTTATTCATTTGACTATATACTGTACTAAACACACGTGACTTTAAAAATCTTCAAAGGCTGTGTTCAGTGAACCTCCACCTCTATACTATATATAATCCTTAAAGATGGCTTCTTCCTCCTAGTGTGCCATAAAAATATTGGCAACACTGGGAGCAAATCTAGCCCCCATAGCGACACCTGTCACTTGGTGGTTGTATTGATCGCTATACCAAAAAATAGTTATGACTTAATCCGTATGCCAAACTATCTAAAATGAACTGTTTATGTTTCCTCGTCAGATTTGAAGTATCCAACGCCCACTTAACTGACTCCATAGCATCCTAATGCTTTATAATTGTGTTCAATGACCCAACGTCTGCTGTCACCAGAAAAAAACTCTCTTAATCCCGTTATATTGTTCAATATTTGTGACAAGTGTTTGGTGTCTTTAAGGAATGCTCTAGTGTACACACTAATGGCTGTAAATGTATAGCGATATATTGCCCCAGCCCAGCAGACACTCCACCCTATTGGCTATGGGTCTCCCTGGCGGTCTCGTGGCATTCTTGTGAATTTTTGGTAAAAAAAAAATCACAGGCATTCTACATGCAAAGGGCCCTAGATATTGAGCGTAATGCGTATAGGTGGGAGGAGCCGAGCCTGTGACATCATTCCAATGAGATTCTAACAACAGCGGTGAGCAGAGGATGTATTATGCTTAATTTTATTTCTTGTTTGTAAATGAGTTTTATTCCTAGAAGGTTATACAGAGAGCACTATGGTTCTCCCCCTTTTTTGTTTCATGACACTCTTTGTGGCTGATGAGTAAAAAGTTTACATGAACCACATGTAGCCCATGCCCCCTTGGGGGTTGCTGCAAGTTGTGGTTCACCTCATCAAACTGCCCTCAGTCACACATTTTTCTCACACCCGGAGTCACAGAACAAGCTGGTACATTGTTTTTGTGTTTTATTAGGGGATTTGAACTTGGATGGGGAAGGGATGATTATGGGATGCCCAAGGATCAAACAGTTCTTTAAAACAGGACCTCTATATATAACTCTGTATATACACTTCTCCTTCTTCACTCCAGCACTGACACTTTTCACTTCTTGTTCCTCACTCCTGCACAATTACTTGATTCACAATACTCCTTGTTCCTCTCTCCTGCAAAGTCACTTAGTTCCGGGCTAGCTAGCACTATAGTTGAAGCAAGACCTCGAGACCGCCCATTACAGGCAGTGACTGATAGTCCCAAAAATGTAGCAAAGTATAATGTGCTATCTAGTGTGATGGGCTACAACTCCCAGTCCATCTTCTTCCAGGCCCTGCCAGCTCTTCCAGCTGCAATGGCCTCTTCCACTGCCACAGCAATACCAAAGTCCCTGTAACGTACCTGATGGTGGAGTCTGGCTTATGCAGAAGGCAACCTCACTTAGGGCCCTGGTTCCAGAACCCCTGATAGAGCAGACAGGGAGCGCTGGAGCACAGAGGAGCACGAGGACTGGATAGGACACTTGTGATGGTAAGATGTTGTCCAGAAGGTTGTGCAAGATGGAAGAGTAGTGAGACAGGCCGGGTCGATAACATGCGGGCTGAGCAGTACAGGAGGAGCAGGCAGTCGGGTGGTCAGGTGCAGGCAGGGTCGTTAACAGGCAGGCAGATTGAAGTACACAGGGATCAGACAGAAGAGTGATCGTAGGCAAGCCTGGGGTCGGTGCAGGCGGAGTTCAAGCAGATGCGGAGTTCAAGCAGATGCGGGTTCAGGCCGGGTCACAGGTAACAGGTAGCTCAGGACGGGTCGCTCGGGAACACGTTAACGCTGTAGAATGGACAGCACTTGCTACAGGAAGCAGGAAGTTCAAATAGAGCTGCTACTCCAGCAGTTAGAGGAAACAACAATCAAACACAATTAACCCTCAGCACAGTCTTCTCCTAACAGTCCCACACTGGCTTCTGCATCCTTCCCAGACTGTCTCTCACCCCAATCTGCTCTGGCATGCCTCCTCCAGTATCCCAGGGTGTGTTGCTCACCGACTCCTGCCACTTATAGTTCCTCACTGAAGATCTTCCTCCGATAATGCTCTCTCCAGCTGTCTTTTCCACTCTGCCTTGTGCCTCCAATCCAAGATCTCATTTCTCCTGGCTGCACCCGAGCACTCCAGCCCCAAGGTCAACCCCCCCCCAAACTGGGAGCTCCCCCTGGGCCACGGCAGCCTCCACACTATCTCATCTTCAGACTCCCACCTGAATTCCCCTCCAAGACTGGGCTGACCCAGGGTATTTGAGGAGGCCTGCCCCCTGCCAATCCAGGTTGGGGATTGGTCAGGGCTCTTCAGAATACCCCAGGTGGCTACACCACCCCTCCCACCTCTCTTTCCAGAAAACACCAGAAGCCTCTGGAAAGAAGTGGGAGGTCCTGATGACACCACCTGTGAATCACCCAGCCCTAGCCTGAGCCACTCCCAGCCCAGAATCAAAACAATCAGGCCTACACACAAGTCAGGCCTGACTAAATTTACCTCAGCTGTACAAAAATCTCACACTAACACCTACCTACCATAGAGGGCGCTACGTTTATACAAATGTTTTTTCGAAAATCTACTAGTGTATTACCAGCTTTAAGTTTAACAGTTCAAGATTTTGTTTTTCCAACTGCCTATTCTCACACATTCCCATTTTCTGAGCGTAAAGAGTGGAGGTACTTTTCCACTATCTGTGAGCCACAGCCTCAGAAAAAAAGGTATTTATTTCATATTTGAGTTTATTTATGTATATCAGAATGATTTTTTTAATGTATTTCAAAGGGCCAATATTTTGTCATAATAATGTTTTCTTGCCTCCATGTGAATTCTGCAATGTATGACTCCATACAGTATAAAGTCTTGCGGTCCCTTGACATTTGTTGCTTGTCATTTCAAACTGCCCCATAGTCTCTCAACAGTTGGGTATGTATTCCTGCCTGCTCACACCACCCAAAAAGAAAAAATAATTTCAATAATGTGACGAAGGATATCCTACTTTCATTCATCCAGTTGGCCCCTCTAATTCTCACAGTGGAACTGCAACTTCTCAAGTTTTGCTTCTACATGGGAGCTTCCTGGAATTATGTTGTCATATTGTGATTCTTGCTGTAAATCCTTCTCACCGGAAGGACTGAGGAGATATACAGTTGTCTGTTTAATGCTTGGGAGGTCCCAAATTGAAATGTCCTCATTAAAAGAGCACATAAGTGGAATAGAATAACAAACATATTGGCATGGATAATGAAAAACTCAGGGGACAGCGTCAGTTGCATAAACGTTACTGGAGGAACCATGTCAACAATATTTTACAGATTGACAGATTCCACAGGTTGTAGTTATGTGAGAGTGGTGAGAGGGTCTCTTTAACACCAAGGGCAAAAAATTCCCTTCACAGAAGGCTGAGGCTGCCTCAGACATTGAAACTACATTCCTCCAACTCCTTACTGGTTCTAGGGACATGGGATCACCATTGGTAGATCTCACGCCACCCAATCAGAACTGGGGAGCAGCAACCCATTGCAAGGCCAATGTACGTAAATCATCCTTCCCAGTCATATCATAACAATATTGGCTCTCGGAATAATGGAAAAGTACTGTGTGGGAGGTCAGCCAGCTGATGGGCAGCAACTCTCAAACTTCAGATGGGGAAATAGGAGTCTTATGAAGGTAAACTGCCCTGCACAATTATAGCTACCAAAATAATTAATATTTAGAATATTGCATATGCCCAATCATGGCTTGCCCTTTTTAAATTAAGGCAAACAACCCTCCTGCATTTATGATGGAAGTGACAACATGTAAATATTGTCTTTTTTAAGAAGGCTATGCTTTATAATTTACATCATTTGTTGCTGAATTTATACAGCTTGTTTTCATTTGCATACCACCATATACCATATTGATGAATGCCATACCTTCAACAGATGGTGATATGTTTATTGATTAAATACCTACTAGAGTATTTAATTAGAACCTCAAGCAATTCAATTCAAGCAAATACCATATAGTTAGTATGCATATTTAGTATTTACATTTATGAGCCAGCAAGAGGTGCTTTACACATCCGTTTCATACACTATATTACCAAAAGTATTTGTGCACTGGTGCACAGTCATGTTGGAAAGGAAAGGGCCATCCCCAAACTGCTCCCACAAAGTTGGGAGGATGAAATTGCCCAAAATGTCTTGGCATGCTGACACCTTAAGATTTCCCTTCACTGGAACTAAGGGGCCAAGCCCAACACCTGAAAAGCAACCCCACACCATAATCCCCCCTCCACCAAATGATTTGGACCAGTGCAAAAAGCAAGATCCATAAAGATGTGGATGAGCAAGTTTGGGGAGGAGGAACTTGACTGGCCTGCACAGAGTCCTGACCTCAACCCAATAGACAACCTTGGGGATGATTTAGGGTGGAGACTGCGAGCCAGGCCTTTTTGTCCACATCAGTGCCTGACTTCACAAATGTGCTTCTGGAAGAATGATCAAACATTCGCAAAGACACTCCTAAACCTTGTGGACAGCCTTCCCAGAAGAGTTGAAGCTGTTATAGCTGCAAAGGGTGGGCCAACTCAATATTGAACCCTACAGACTAAGACTGGGATGCCATTAAAGTTAATGTGCGTGTGAAGGCAGGCATCCCAATACTTTTGGCTATATAGTGTATGTTTTTCATCCTGTCATTACCTGCTTTACTAAAAATAAAAAGCCTGTTGTTTGCAGAGCTCAATAGCTCATGCTACCATGAAACTGAATGATGCAGAGTGACTAATTCCATCCCTTTCCCCTCTCTACCTGCCCTGTTTAAATATGTGACACTTTTGTTGTGTTCTCTATTTGAAAGAATAATCCACTGTCTTAAGTAGTCTTGTACTAAATGTTTATTTGTAAAACAAATATTTCTTTATAACTAGTAATAAAAATGCGTAATTACATAAATATACACAATTAAAAAGAATCATTAAAAAAAAGATGAAAGTATCTTGCAACAGAAGAGCTCTTATACTTACCTCTCCAGAGTCCCTTGTCACCGACTGTATCATCCCTCTATTCCAGCATTGCAGCCTCCACAGCATGTGCTGTAGTTTCCTCTTATTCAACTCCTAAAGCGCTTCAGGACACAAGAAATTATGAAGGGATTGGGGGATATGGCCACAGTACACAGTGGAAAACGCAGACGCTCCCAAAAAGTATAGAGTGCTGAAGAGTCTGACAAAGACTGCAACGCTGGGAGAGAATGTAGGAGACAATAGTCCTCTTCTGTTGCAAGAGACTTTCATCTGTTATTTAAAAGTACAGTATATGTAAACCCTAATAGTGAGCTCTTATTTGGTCCCTTTTAGTCTGATAAATATAATTGTAGCCTGGAGCCAGGTTTCATACTCCTGGCAATAGTGACGCTCCTTCTTTCAGATATAATGCAGCTGTTTCCCCCTAGTGCCTGTGAACTATTCTGTGACTTTAAACAAGTAGCCAGAGAAGTGCACCGTGGGGTTGTAGTTTGCTGTTGAGGATTTGCCATCTAGCTGTGTTGCAGGAGAATTACATTTCCCATCTGGCTGTGCAGCAGGAAAGGGCTCTTGGGAGAAGAGGTGCCTCGTGGGAGAGATTATTTAAGCAGAGGGCTGGTCCTAGCGTGCTCTCTCTGGATGGCAGCGATTGATCAAGCAGGACCCTGTGTGAATGGTGGCGGGATTGCGGCCTACTCACACCAGTCTCACAGTTCAATGATTTGCATCGCTACAGCGAGCAACCAGGATGACCTGCTCTGTGCCAGCTGAGCCTGTTCCTGATTCATGCAGGCAGTTGGACGATCGGTCTGAGAGAACCGTGGAGAGAGGCGGTGGAAGCCGGTCTTAGGAGTCAGAGAGCTGGAGAGGACATCACCATCATCTCCATCCTTGTTATCAACTTCATCTTTGGTGGCTGCCAGGGGAGTGGGTAGTAGAGCATGGTCTGACGAACAAGAGTCATTCCCCTGCTCTCCTGTGTTTCAATCTCATGCACAGCAAACAAATTTATATTGGTTTTCTGGTGTTGAACTGTAGAGTATAAGAATTACAGTACGTTGTTTTTGTGAATTATCTGCATCACATTGATTTTGTTTGTTAAATTCAGAGTTCCTCTTAAACCAAGATATTTGAGTAAATACCATTGATTTTCTCAACCTGTGTGAATTTTTACTATATCTCATTGAAAGGGGAATTTTACCATGAGTGAACCCAGTGTGGAGAGGTGGAGGACCCTCAGAGTTGGGGAAACCAAGGGGAGATTGACTTATCTTGCGACCCTCAGGGGGACGGCGCTACATAATATTGAAAGGGTTTTTAACCACTTCAATACAGGGCATTTATACACCCTTCCTGCCCAGACCAATTTTCAGCTTTCAGTGCTCTCACACTTTGAAAGACAATTACTCAGTCATGCAACACTGTACCCAAACAAATTTATCTTTTTTTTTTTTTTTACACAAAACTGTCATAATAACAAGTTATTTCTCACACACAACACATGCATACTTCCAATTACACCCCAAAATACATTATGCTACTCATCCCGAGTATGACGATACCACATGTGTGAGACTTTTTCACAGCCTGACCACATACATAGGCCCAACATGCAGGGAGCACTGTCAGGCATTCTATTACATTTTTGTAGGCCCTGGAGCACCAGGAAAGTGGAATTACCCACAAAGTGACCCTATTTTGGAAAGAAAACACCCCAGTGTATATTCTATGAGGTATTATGAGTCTTTTGTATGGTTCATTCTTTTCCACAAGTTTTTGGAAAACTTGGAAAGAAAATGAAAAAGTTTTTTTTTTTTTACACAAAGTGGTCAATTTATAAGATATTTCTAACACATAGCATGTACATAGCAAAAATTACCCCCCAAAATTCATTCTGCTACTCGTCCTGAGTATGGTGATACCACATGTGTGAGACTTTTACACAGCCTGGCCACATACAGAGGTCCAACATGCAGGGAGTACCGTCAGGCGTTCTAGAAGCATAAATTACACATATCATTTCCTAACCCCCTATTACACTTTTAAAGGCCCTGCAGCACCAGGACAATAGAATTACCCTCAAAATGACCCAATTTTGAAAAGCAAACACCTCAACGTATATTCTTTGAGGCATTATGAGTCTTTTGTACATTCATTTTTTTCCACAGATCTTCGGAAAACGTGGAACATTTGATATTTCGAACACATAGAATGTATATAGCAAAAAATACCCCCCAAAATATATTCTGCTACTTGTCCTGAGTATGGCAATACCACATGTGTGAGACTTTTACACAGCCTGGCCACATAGAGAGGCCCAACATGCAGAGCACCGTCAGGCATTCTAGGGCATAAATTACACACAAAATTGAATTCCTACCTATCACACTTTTGAAGGCCCTGGAGCATCAGGATAGTGGAATTACCCACAAAATGACCCCATTTTGGAAAGCAAACACCCCTAGGTATATTCTATGAGGCATGGGCTGCAGATAGGTACTTGGGTACTCTGATGGGCTGCAGATAGGTACTTGGGTACTCTAATGGCTGGAGATAGGTACTCGGGTAATCTGATGGACTGGTACAAGGTACTCGGGTACTCTGAGGGGCTGCAGATAGGTATTCGGATACACAGATGGGATGGTGACAGGTACTTGGGTAAACTGATGGGCTGGTGACAGGTACTCGGGTACTCTGATGGGCTGGTGACAGGTACTTGGGTACTCTGATGGGCTGGTGACAGGTACTCGGGTACTCTGATGGGCAGGTAACAGGTACTCGGGTACTCTGATGGACAGGTGACAGGTACTCGGGTACGCTTATGGTCTGGTGACAAGTACTCAGGTAATCTGATGGGCAGGTGACAGGTACTCGGCTACTCTGATGGGATGGTGATAGGTACTCGGGTACTCTGATGAGCAGGTAACAGGTACTCGGATACTCTGATGGGCTGGTGACAGGTACTTGGTTACTCAGATGGGCAGGTTACCGGTACTCGGATATGCTGATGGTCTGGTGACAGGTACTCAGGAACTCTAATGGGCAGGTGACCGGTACTCGGGTACTCTGATGGGCTGGTGACAGGTACTCAGGTACTCTGATGGGCTGGTGACAGGTACTTGGGTACTCTGATGGGCTGGTGACAGGTACTCGGGTACTTTGATGGGCTGGTGACAGGTACTCGGGTACTCTGATGGGTTGATGACAGGTGCTCGGGTACTCTGATGGGTTGGTGACAGGTACTAGGGTACTCAGATGGGCTGGTGACAGGTACTCGGGGACTCTGATGGGCTGGTGACAGGTACTCGGATACTTTGATGGGTTGGTGACAGGTACTCAGGTACTCAGATGGGCTGGTGGCAGGTACTCGGGTACTCTGATGGGATGGTGATAGGTACTCGGGTACTCTGATGGGGCAGGTAACAGGTACTCGGGTACGCTGATGGGCTGGTGACAGGTACTCAGATGGGCAGGTTACTGGCACTCGGATATGCTAATGGTCTGGTGACAGGTACTCGGGAACTCTGATGGGCAGGTGACCGGTACTCGGGTACTTTGATGGGCTGGTGACAGGTACTCAGGTACTCTGATGGGCTGGTGACAGGTACTCGGGTACTCTAATGGGTTGGTGACAGGTACTTGGGTACTTTGATGGGCTGCGGACAGGTACTCGGGTACTCTGATGGGTTGATGACAGGTGCTCGGGTACTCAGATGGGCTGGTGACAGGTACTAGGGTACTCAGATGGGCTGGTGACAGGTACTAGGGTACTCAGATGGGCTGGTGACAGGTACTCGGGTACTCTAATGGGCTGGTGACAGGTACTTGGGTACTTTGATGGGCTGGTGACAGGTACTCGGGTACTCTGATGGGTTGATGACAGGTGCTCGGGTACTCTGATGGGTTGGTGACAGGTACTAGGGTACTCAGATGGGCTGGTGACAGGTACTCGGGTACTCTGATGGGCTGGTGACAGGTACTTGGATACTTTGATGGGTTGGTGACAGGTACTCGGGTACTCAGATGGGCTGGTGGCAGGTACTTGGGTACTCTGATGGGCTGGTGACAGGTACTCGGGTTCTCTGATGGGTTGGTGACAGGTACTCAGGTACTCTGATAGGTTGGTGACAGGTACTCGGGTACTCAGATAGGCTGTTGACAGGTACTCGGGTACTCAGATGGGCTGGTGACAGGTACTCGGGTACTTTGATGGGCTGGTGACAGGTACTTGGATATGTTGATGGGTTGGTGACAGGTACTCGGGTACTCTGATGGGCTCGTGACAGGTACTCGGTTACTCAGATGGGCTGGTGACAGGTACTTTGATGGGTTGGTGACAGGTACTCGGGTACTCTGATGGGTTGGTGACAGGTACTCGGGTACTCAGATGGGCTGGTGACAGGAACTTGGGTGCCCAAATGGGCTGGCGACAGGTACTCAGGTACTCTGATGGATTGGTGACAGATATTCGGGTACTTTGATGGGCAGGTAACAGGTACTCTGATGGGCTGTAACATGTATTTTGATGGGGTGGTGACAGGTACTCTTTATTACTTGGGGGCAATCAGTGTGCTTGGTGTGTACACTAAGCGGTAACAAGCTGTTACTGCAATCTCCTTCTCACACGCGATCGGTGTGTGAGGAGGAGAACCTGGTAACAGCTCGTTACCGCGGTTTGCTTACATCATGTGATGGGCTGTGATTGGACACAGCCGGTCATGTGGTAAAGAGCCAATTTCATTGGCTCTTTACCCTGATCGGGGCTGGGCTTTGTCCGAGGGACAAGCTTCAACCCCGATCGCCACGCTGCGCGCCCCTGGGGGCGCGCACGAGTGGTGTGAACATGGATCTCCATAGTGATCGGCTGTGATTGGACACAGCCGGTCTCGTGGCAAAGAGACAATTTCATTGGTTCTTTACCCTGATCGGGGAGGGGCTATGTCCCGAGGGACATGACCAATCGCCGTGCTGCAGGCCCCAGGTGGCTCGCAGTAGCGGCAGGAAGCAGCGGATGTCATATGACAACCGCCCAGATCGACAGAGTGTCCCTGCCAACATCATTTTATTATGGCTCGGTAGGGAAGTGGTTAATATTGTTTAGTAGTATTAATAGATGAATATAAAGAAAAAAAGAAATAAAAGAACTAAAGCAGAAACTACATATAAGTATTGGTTAGCTGCAATTTATGACATGTTTGGTCTTAGGTTTACATGTGCTTTAAAATGACTTAGAAGCAATAACCCAAAAGAAGCAATCAACAAAGAATGACCACCAATCAACGTTTTATATGACAGCCTTTAATGGAAGTTAGAAACTGACTGGCTGTCATATGTTACAACCTACAGCATAACATTGGTCTTGGACCTGCCTTATTATATTCAGGATTACTGGCTCGGAGATTGCAGTCAGCAGTAGTCCTGGTCTTTACCACTTTTATGTTTTGGTTAATATTTTTCTAAGGAATGGCTATTCCCAAAGGCAATGTTTATTTCCCTGCTATGTAATACTTAATATAAGAATTTAATGATGTGCTGTAATACTAATGATATACTTAAAATAACACAAATATGCTTCCCTTCTATTCAATTTCCTTTCTATGGTAAAAAAAGTAAGAACAAGTGCTACAAGGATGTAGCAAGCATTTAAATTCCATCTGAGATTTAGCATATTACTGATGACTGCAGCTCATTGAATGGATATAAACCAAAGCAATTGTTTCATACAGTCTAAAAATACCAAGGCATTTCTTCCCGAAGCACCATGGCCTATTTCCATCGACATAAAGGCTAATTTTCTGCTGAAGCGTTACAAGCTGTATTGAAAATGTAATAATAACCTAATTATGTACCATTGATAATAATAATCCTCTTTGATTAATGAGTATTGGTGTATAAATCTGCTTTACAGCACAGTCTGTTTGAAGACAAGTAAAATATACTTTTGACTTAATTGCAGATGGAAAAAGTAAGATAAGGAAGGAGAAAAGAGACAATACCACCTACCAGAAATACTAAGAAAAGATGAAGAAAAGAAAAATTATGCTACATTATAAGACATAAATACTGACTTTTACAGCAGATTATGAAATCATTTGCAGCCACTTCAGAGACATTAGCTGTTACCTGTGTAGGTAGGGGTAGCAATTATTTACTATCTCACACAACCGTTTCCTGTCACTAGAGGTCACTATGTTCCTAACAGCTTGCCAGCAATGTAGCTCAATGGACTCTGGACCAACCCAAAATGGCCACCACAATTTGGCTTTGTGGGATAGCTACAGAAATGAGGCACATGTACTAGCTTACATGGTGGATGTGACATCAAAGGGGAACATTCTCTGCAGAAGAAGATCTAGGAGAGAAGTTTCTGAACACGGTAAGCAGCTGAAAGAGCTCAGTACTGTTTTTTTTTTTACATGGAAAAATAGCCATTATTCGAGAGAAAAAATCAAAAATACTGCCTTCCCCTCGGTATTACATATGTCATGGAAGAATCCCCCGAAGAGGGTTTACTGGCAGCAAGGTTATAGAAATACTTAGGAACTTCAAACAGTAGACGAGACTATAAATTAATTTCAAAGTTTATTGTTGGTGGTTGAGGGAAGAGCTCTGTACTGGGATGGGAGGTTAAGGGAAGAGCTCTGTTCTGGGATGGGAAGCTAAGGGAAGAGCTCTGTACTGGGATGGGAGGCTGAGGGAAGAGCTCTGTACTGGGATGGGAGGTTAAGGGAAGAGCTCTGTACTGGGATGGGAGGCTGAGGGATGAGCTCTGCACTGGGGGGTTGAGGAAATAGCTCTACAGTGGGAAGAAGGGTATGGAATGGAAGGTAATTTTTGTTTTTCTACAGGCCTGTGAATTTGTTGCCCACTTCTGAGCCCTACATCTTGGGCACCCTGTGCACTCCTGAGCTCTGCACAGTACTCACTCCTGAGCCTGGCACCCTGTGTGATACCCACCCCTGCACACTGTGCAATATGCACTTCTGAGCCCTGTGTGATACACACTCCTGAGCCCTGCATGATACACACTCTTGAGCCCTGCGCTATATGGGGTTTTTCTTACCACTGCACTGATGCAGCACCATTTTAGCTCTTAGCAATACCACTGACGCTGGAGCATTTTCTTCCTTCCAGTGAAACCACAGATGCAGGGACATTTCTCCTTCCAGTAACACCACTAGCCCAGGGAAATTATTCCTTCCAGTGACACCACTGATACAGGGACATTTTTTCCTTCTAGCCACACCACAAACATGGGGGAAGTTGTTCCATCCATTTACACTGCAGGCACAGGAAAGTTATTTTCCTTTCAGTTCTATATGGGAGCAAAAGTAATGTGATTCTAGATATTCCCAAGGAATGATCACAAGGGTTGTTTTGCAGAGCCCATGTGGCACTTTCATTATTGTAGTCAGCTCTCCTCAGTCTTCTTAGGCAGACAGCAGAAACAACTGGAATCTGCTAAAGCCTTTCTGCCCTGTCCTCTAAGTACTGAACAACAGGGATTGTACCAGTGGCTGTTGGTGCTCAATATTTCTTATTAGAAAGCAAAAAAAAATCCTATACAATCACTATAAATAGACAGGAGAAAGTGAACTGCTATATCATGTTTGTTGATGTTCTAATGCTAATACGGTGATTCTTCTTTAAATTTAGGCCAGAGGGGCTACTGAGAAATAAAACCTAAGAAATTTCCAAGCCCCATCCCCATTGATGAAGTCACGTGAGGCGTGGCGTAATGCGTAGGGCGGCGACAGCAGAGGTGTTTGGAAGCTCAGACTGAATGCACACGAGCTCGGCGCTCGTAGGAGAAACCCTTGTTCGTTTTACTTGTAAATGTAAGTGTTGATTTTAAAAGCGTGTTTTAAATAAATGTTTTAAACTAAACAATATCACACGAAGGAAAGTCCTCTCTCTTTTTGTACCCACCCGATCGGGAGGGTCTCTCTCCGTATGACTAGTTTTTTAAAAATGTCACCAGCAACATAGCTGACAGCACACAGAAAAGGTGGAGACCCCCACAGGAGGAACAAGGAATCACCCAGACAAAGAAACCTTTATGTGCAAGGTTGCTAGCACACCTCCAGGGGAGGACGAGCACACACTTAAGGATCAGTCACAACTACAATCACTGCAGATGTATTACCCAGCGCACCAATATGTATCACCCCTAAGAGATTTTTAAATTCACCCATCTGACAGAACTTTTATGGACTATTATTTGTATAAATTTATTAAGTGTATCATCACTGGCATCATCTGCCAACTTTTACTTTAACTGTCACCAATCATTAAGTGCCAATCACTGTTTTTTATGTCACATACTTACCTGAAAATTTTGGTTTGGTATATATGTATGTAAGCCACCACGACTTTATATTTTAATCACTAGTATGCACGAACAAGAAATGCTTTGATCATAAACTCATTCATCACTGACACTATTGCA
>BLSH010504628.1:649215-690670 GCA_018402905.1 Glandirana rugosa
CCCTAGTTTATGGTGGTTTTCTTTCGAGATAAACACCCTTTTTTTCCTGCGGTTAAAACAAACCCATGTTGCAACGTACCGGCGCGTCAACAGTAAGTTTCTCGCTGTCACGACTTTTGACTTTTAACCAGGCCCGTCCTCCCCTCAAATTCACGGGTCATTCCTTCACCAATTCGTAATAATTTTAGTGACGAGGACTTTTTTGATAGTTAAATTTTTGAAAAAAAAACGTAACTATGTACAGGGGACCTAAGATTCTCTTGGGGAGACGCCTCGGTTATCCTTAACAAGTGTAGTACGTCTGTCCTAACACGTGTGGGTCTGTTTCCAAGGTAGATCCCACAAATAGAGCTTTCTTTTGGTGGTATTTGATCCCCTCTGCGTCATTTCTGATCGCCGCTATAAACAAAAAAAGAGTGACAATTTTGAAAAAAAAAACAATATTTTTGCTATAATAAATATCCAAAAATAAAAAATAAAAAAACTAATTTATTCATCAGTTTTTGGCCGATATATATTCTTCTACATATTTTTGGTAAAAAAAATCGCAATCGGTGTTTATTGATTGGGTTGCGCAAAAGTTATAGCGCCTACAAACTATGGACATTGATTTATGGCGTTTTTATTATTATTTTTTTTTTTTACTAGTAATGGCGGCGATCTGCGATTTTTATCGGGACTGCGATATTGGGGCGGACATGTCGGATGTTTTTGACACTTTTTTGGGACCAATGACATTTATACAGCGATCAGAAATGTAAATATCCCCTGATTACTATATAAATGTAATTGTCAGTGAAGGGGTTAACCTGCAAGGGGCAGTGAAGGGGTTAACTATGTTCCCTGGGTGTGTTCTAACTGGGGGGGGCGGGGTTGACAGGGGCATGACAGATCTAACTGATCCCAGTGACAGGGATCAGTAGATCTGGCATGCCCCCCCTCACAGAACGGGGAACCGCCGTGTTTACTTCGGCGGTTCCCCGTTCCTCCTCTCTGTAAGGAGATCGCAGGTCTCCGGCAGACATGGGGTCCACCCGACCCACGGCATGCTCCCGCAGCGTGCGGCGGCACGTGCGCACACCGCTCGCGCCCGCGGGAGCGCGCCAAGCACGAGCCAAATGGGAGGACGTCTATAGAGGCATTTTAGAGCCGCGCTGTAGCCGTCATTCGGCTATGGCGCGGATGCGAGGTGGTTAAAGTGGTTTAAAGTGGTGCATCTGTTTTATGTTTAGAACAGTGCCAGAGCAAAATGACATTTGTAAAGGAAAAATTGTCATTTAAAATCGCTTGTGGTTAATTTTATTAAAGGGGGCTTCCAGATTCCGATAAGCCCCTCGCCCACAGATCCCACAACCACCGGCAAGGGTTGTGGGGATGAGGCCCTTCTCCCCAACAACATGGGGACAAGCTGCTTTGGGGGACCCCAAAGCACCCTCCCCATGTTGAGAGCATGTAGCCTGGTACGGTTTGGAGGGAGGGCACTCGCTCATCCCCCCTCCTACCCTGCCAGGCTGCGTGCTTGAATAAGGGTCTGGTATGGATTTTGGGGGGGACCCCACACCATTTTATTTAAAAATTTGGAGCGGGGTTCCCATTAAAATTTATATCAGACCTGAAGGGCCTGGTATGGACTTTGGGGGGACCCCACGCCATTTTATTTAAAAATTTGGAGCGGGGTTCCCATTAAAATTCATACCAGACCTGAAGGGCCTGGTACGGACTTTGGGGGGACCCCCATGCCATTTTTTTTAAATTTTGGCATGGGGTTCCCCTTAAAAATCCATGCTAGACCTGAAGGGAATTCCCCTTAAAGCCGTTGTATCCCTAAAAAGTCATTTTTACCTACAGGTAAACCTATAATAAGGCTTACCTGTAGATAAAAAGAATATCTCCTAAACCTGTATGGTTTAGGAAATATTCTCATTGCAAGCACTGCTGACCTCAGCAGGCGCATGCGCAGTGATGGCCGTCGAAGGCCCGGCGCATAGTGCTGGACCCTGCCATAAAGTCCGCCGTAAAGACGTCTTGGGGCTCCGGCCACTCACAGCACCGGAGTCGTGTACCCGGAAGGATTCGCAGAGGGAAGATGGCAGCTCCCTCCTCGGGGACTGGGCGGACCTGTTCGAGCTTCGTTCTGAGGTAAGTACACTTCATAATGAGGTCGTATGCAGTTCATACTAGTTCATTATGCCTTTGCCTTGCAGGCGGTTTTTTTTTTCCTAGGGGAAACAACCGCTTTAAAATCTATACCAGACCCTTATCTGAGCATGCACTGTATGCAGCGTATATATACAGTATCTCACAAAAGTGAGTACACCCCTCACATTTTTGTAAATATTTTCTCATAACTTTCCATGTGACAACACTGAAGAAATTACACTTTGCTACAAGGTAAAGTAGGGAGTATACAGCTTGTATAACAGTGTAAATTTGTTGTCCCCTCCAAATAACTCAACACACAGCCATTAATGTCTAAGCGCTGGCAACAAAAGTGAGTACGCCCCTAAGTGAAAATGTGCAAATTGGGCCCAATTAACCATTTTCCCTCCCTGATGTCTTGTGACTCGTTAGTGTTGCAAGGTCTCAGGTGTGAATGGGGAGCAGGTGTGTTAAATTTGGTGTTATCGCTCTAGCTCTCTCATACTGGTCACTGGAAATTCAACATGGCATCTCATGGATAAGAACTCTCTGAGGATCTGAAAAAATGAATTGTTGCTCTACATAAAGATGGCCTACGCTATAAGAAGATTGCCAAGACTCTGAAACTGAGCTGCAGCATGGTGGCCAAGACCATATAGCGATTTAACAGGACAGGTTCCACTCAGAACAGGCCTCGCCGTAGCCAACCAAAGAAGTTGAGTGCACGTGCTCAGCATCATATCCAGATGTTGTCTTTGGGAAATAGACATATGAGTGCTGCCAGCTTTGCTGCAGAGGTTGAAGGGGTGGGGGTCAGCCTGTCAGTGCTCAGACCATATACTGCATCAAATTGGTCTGCATGGTTGACTTATTTGGTTCAGATGATGTCAAGCGTGTGTGGCGGCAACTAGGTGAGGAGTACAAAAACAAGTGTGTCTTGCCTACAGTCAAGCATGGTGGTGGGAGGGTCATGGTCTGGGGCTGCATAAGTGCTGCCGGCACTGGTGTTACAGTTCATTGAGGGAACCACAATTGCCAACATTTACTGTGACATACTGAAGCAGAGCATGATCCCCTCCCTTCTGAGACTGGGTCGCAAGACAGTGTTCTGACATGATAACGACCCCAAACACACCTCCAAGACGATCACTGCCTTGGTAAAGAAGCTGAGGGTAAAGGTGTTCGACTGGCCAAGCATGTCTCCTAGACCTAAACCCTATTGAGCATCTGTGGGGCATCCTGAAACAGAAGGTGGAGGAGTGCAAGGTCTCTAACATCCACCAGCTCTGTGATGTCATCATGAAGGAGTGGAAGAGGACTCCAGTGGCAACCTGTGAAGCTCTGGTGAACTCCACACCCAAGAAGGTTAAGGCAGTGGTAGCCACACAAAATATTGACACTTTGTGCCCAATTTGGACATTTTCACTTAGTTCACTTAGGGGTGTACTCACTTTTGTTGCCAATGGTTTACACATTAATGGCTGTGTGTAGAGTTACTTTGAGGGGACAGCAAATTTACACTTTTATACAAGCTGTACACTGACTACTTTACATTATAGAAAAGTGTCATTTCTTCAGTGTTGTCACATGAAAAGATATAATGAAATATTTACAAAAATGTGAGGGGTGTACTCACTTTTGTGAGATAGTGTATATATATATATATATATATATATACTATACTGTCTATACAGTATCTCACAAAAGTGAGTACACCCCTCACATTTTTGTAAATATTTTTTATATCTTTTCATGTGACAACACTGAAGAAATTGCACTTTGCTACAATGTAAAGTAGTGAGTATACAGCTTGTATAACCATGTAAATATGCTGTCCCCTCAAAATAACTCAACACACAACCATTAATGTCTAAACTTCTGGCAACAAAAGTGAGTACACCCCTAAGTGAAAATGTCCAAACTGGGCCCAATTAGCCATTTTCCCTCCCCGGTGTCATGTGACTCGTTAGTGTTACAAGGTCTCAGGTGTGAATGGGGAGCAGGTGTGTTAAATTTGGTGTTATCGCTCTCACTCTGTCATACTGGTCACTGAATGTTCAGCATGGTACCTCATGGCAAAGAACTTTCTGAGGATCTGAAAAAAAGAACTGTTGCTCTACATAAAGATGGCCTAGGCTATAAGTAGATTGCCAAGACGCTGAAACTGAGCTGCAGCACGGTGGCCAAGACCATACAGTGGTTTAAAAGGACAGGTTCCACTCAGAACAGGCCTCGCCATGGTCAACCAAAGAAGTTGAGTGCACGTGCTCAGCGTCATATCCAGAGGTTGTCTTTGGGAAATAGAGGTATGAGTGCTGCCAGCATTGCTACAGAGGTTGAAGAGGTGGGGGGGGTCAGCCTGTCATCTGCTCAAACCATACGCATCAAATTGGTCAGAAGGCTGTCATTCCAGAAGGAAGCCTCTTCTAAACATGATGCACGAAAAAGCCTGCAAACAGTTTGCAGAAAACAAGCAGACTAAGGACATGGATTAGTGGAACCATGTCCTGTGGTCTGATGAGACCAAGATAAACGTATTTGGTTCAGATGGAGTCAAGCGTGTGTGGTGGCAACCAGATGGAGAGTACAAAGACAAGTGTGTCTTGCCTACAGTCAAGCATGGTGGTGGGAGTGTCACGGTCTGGGGCTGCATGAGTGCTGCCGGCACTGGGGAGCTACAGTTCACTGAGGGACCCATGAATGCCAACATGTACTGTGACATACTGAAGCATAGCATGATCCCCTCCCTTCGGAGAGTGGGCCGCAACATGATAACTACCCCAAACACACCTCCAAGATGACCACTGCCTTGCTGAAGAAGCTGAGGGTAAAGGTGATGGACTGGCCAAGCATGTCTCCAGACCTAAACCCTATTGAGCATCTGTTGGGCATCCTCAAATGGAAAATGGAGGAGCGCAAGGTCTCTAACATCTACCAGCTCCGTGATGTCGTCAATGAAGAGTGCAAGAGGACTCCAGTGGCAACCCGTGAAGCTCTGGTTAACTCCATGCCCAAGAGGGTTAAGGCAGTTCTGGAAAATAATGGTGGCCACACAAAATATTGACACTTTGGGCCCAATTTGGACATTTTCACTTAATGGCTGTGTGTTGAGTTATTTTGACGGGACAGCAAATTTACACTGTTATACAAGCTGTACACTCACTACTTTACATTGTAGCAAAGTGTCATTTCTTCAGTGTCACATGCAGAGATATTAATAAATATTTACAAAAATGTGAGGGGTGTACTCACTTTTGTGAGATACTGTATATATTCTTACACTGCCTGCACTGACTATATATAGTCTATCTACACTGTATACTACACTGCCTACATGCCACTAATGAAACTGCCTAACCTCTCTCTATCTCTGTTATTATACACTATATACGACCACTGTGTTATATAGTGTGGGGCGTGGACTTAGCCCCCTGATCCATGATTGGCCAAAGGCACCGTGCCTTTGGCCAATCTTGGCTCACACGGCAGACCACGCTGTGATTGGCCAAAGCATGCAGGTCATGTGCATGCTTTGGCCAATCAGCGGGCGTCATTTCCCCATGATCGCCCAGTGCATTATGGGGCGCTCAGTGGTGGGCAAACGCGCCGCGAGCACCCGATAAAATTTGCTGTTCTGCGAACACCCAATGTTCGACTCGAACTTATGCTCGACTCAAACATCGGGCCGATCCTTATCTATAAGACAAACATGTAACCTCTTGTGCGCCCTGGGAGCTGGTTGGAGAGAATGTGGGAGCACCAGATCAGTCTGTCATCCGTGGACCATGGGTGGAAAGTCCAAGGTGTGTGTTGAGGTCTCAGAAGGTAAAATGCTGGCTTTAAATGGCTGCAGGCTCTGAAAAGAGCTAGAAGGAACTCTGTGTGGACATATAACAGAAAAAGAGCAGCACCAATCTAAGTGCAGCAGTGTAAAAACATCTTCATTAAAAAGACAAATGGCAACTCACAAGATACAAGCGTTGAGGCCTTATGCAGAGGTTCATCCACTCCTTCAGGAGGACAGGCTACAGGCTGGGTGTGTCACTGGTAAACCAGTTTGTTACACACTGCAATTCAAATGACATGGGTCTCTCTTTCACGATTGTGTGTGACAAACATTCCCTAGACTCCCTCGACCTGCTGCTGAGCCATGACAAGGGACTCATTCCAACACAGAATTACAATAAACCCACCGCCGGCCACTCCTATATGCAATACAGGAGTTGCCATCACCCATGGTGGGTAAAAAACATTCCCAAAAGCCAATATTGCCGTCTCAAACACAATTGTACCCGAGAAGAGGACTACAATAAACATGGACAGTTACTAAAGAAAAAATTTCTGGAAAAAGGCTATCCGCCTACTCTCATAGATTAGGCTTTTTCTTTCTGTAAACAGAACCCAACCACAGCCAATAGAGAGCTATACACCTCCCAGTCAACACAACCTCTTAGATTCACAACCAACTTCCACGCTCAGTTTCGGAATATGGAACGCATATTCCAAAAACACTGGGCCATCCTGCAAAAGAACCCACACCTAAAATCCACCATTACAGCTCGATCACTCACTTCCTATAGACGGGTCAGAAACCTCAAAACCTGGATAGTCCCCAGAAAAATCAAATCAGTTTCCACTACCATCAGTGCCCCTCTCAAGTTCTTCAACATCCATGGCATGTAGCAATGCCATAAAGCCCTATGCCTAACGTGTCCACATGTCACCCACAGAATTTCATGCCAAAGGCAAGAGCTACCCCATCACGGATTTCTATACATGCTCTTTCGACTTTGTCGTATACTGTTTGTCTTGTCCCTGCGGCCTACTGTATGTGGGTCGCACCATCTGTACACTACGAAAGAGGTTTGGAGAACACAGGCGGCTAGTTGATGCCAGCTCTGACCAGCATAGTGTCCCCAAACATTTTCTCACTTATTATGAACATTCCTCCCAGGGCCTCAGAGTCTGGGTAATTGAGGCCATCTGCAACACTCTTCCAGCAGCCGAACGGTTCAGATGCCTGTGTGCCCAAGAATCCTACTGGATATACCGATTGGATGTCTTGGCACCAGGGGGGCTGAGCAAAGAATTGGAGATTAATCCTCTACTCTAATTTCTGCCCGCATACCATACTATAAAAGTATAATAAGTAACCAATTTTTTATTTCACATTTTTCATTTCTCTCTATATCTTTTTTTTTTCTTTTTCCCCCCAACTTGCCCTGAAGCAATCCTTGCATTAGGATCGCTCTTCCAGGGCTGGTGCAAGGATTTTTGACACCCTAGGCGAAACCGAATTTTGGCACTCCATTGGCTCCACCCCTGACCCCACCCCTTTGCCCTGCCCATGTGACAGGAGGCGGCGCTATACAGGAAGCATCGGCTCTGCTTCCTCTAGCGCTGGCTCCAGTGATGCGCTGCGCCTCTAATTACACTACTGGTTGGACAGAGCAGCTGCCTGAGACTGAGTTAGTTACATGCTGCAGCCTGCAGAGCATGCAGACGGAAACAAGTGGCTGGGCACCCCTAGGCAGCAGTTCGCCCTTAGGCGGCTGCCTAGTTTGCCTAGTGGTAGCACCGTCCCTGCGCTCTTGAGGACATGCAAACTCCAATAAGGTGTTGTCATAGTTGGGAACCTTTTGCTGCTAGACAAAAGTGTTGACCACTGCACTGTGCTGCTCATACTCCACACAAGGAACTCAGTTCCTTTCCAAACATCCCTGCATATGCCGGGAACACAACACCAGGGTGGACGGAGACTTCAGCCCCAACCCGCCCATTCCTAACAGATAAAAAGTCACCACAAACATGGCCGCAAACTATTGCCTGAGGAAGGAGCACGAATGCTCCGTATGTGAGCACCTCTCACTCCACCTGAGCCCCATCTGAGTCTCTGGAAGTGCTGGAAGCCACCAGCTCAGCCGGAATCAGCGGCCACCAGTGTTCCCCGCCTGCAGCTCATCCTCCTGAAGAAGTGGATGAACCTCTACATAAGGCCTATTGCCATACATGCGCTGACAATAAAGATGTTTTTACACTTCTGCACTTAGATTGGCGCTGCTCTTTTTCTCTTCCATCCTTATTTATTACTTAGAATGGCAGGCATTGAGAGATCTGTGCACCTCACTGAAATCACCACACCATGAGGCTCTACACATTATTCTCCCTTTGACACTCGTTAGTCACTCACTCCAAGGAACCTACTTGGATGAGCAGTGAAATGCCTTTGATGCTAGAGAACAAGTTCAGCTGAATGTGACCAACTACTTGTAGCAAAACCATGACCTGAATAAGTGAGAACCTTCAGAAAATAATGTTTTCTCCTATAATGGCTTATTACTGGGAATCAGCACATGCTCGGATAAACAATTCTTTTTTTAAAGGCGGGGAGTAAACAGATGCTGTTCAATTAGAGAGAGCCAGAGAATTTTCATGCTAGAATATATTTCTGTACGTTTCCAAGCAGTTATAATGGGCATAAATTCTTGATATCAGTAGTAATCATCCCTTCTCAAAAACAAAGCAAGTGATTCATAGACTGGTCATATTGCGTGCAAAATTTGACCCTTGTATGGGCATCAAAAACACAAACTAAGAAGCACTGGGCTTGGTGACCTCAGTCTGTGTTGATGTAGGAAACATGCCTCGTTCCAAGCCCTGCACACACCTCAATAGTATACACAGTGGGATTGATTTACTAAAGGCAGGTAGATTGTTCACTTTGCAGGGAAAGCTGCACTTTGCAAAGGGAACGATCCCCAGAGCTTAGTGAATGAGGTGAAGCTCTGCAGACTTTTGTTTATTTTCCTTGCGCATGTGTAGCACCCTCTAGGTAGTGAGGTGCTAGAGTGAGGTATTTCCCTGCAGTGTAGGTAAATTTAGACAGGCCTAGCTGGTTATAAATAAAAAGAAATTGTTGCGCTAAACCCTAAAAGGTGCATAAATCTGTGCATAAGTCAACATACTTAAAAGAATCAATACAAGCAGTATATATATACATGTTATGTTACACAAGAATAAAGTGCATACATATGTGCAAAAAAATTGTGCAAAAACCGTGTAGAGCAATATTGAATATGCAGAGAATGTTTCTTATAAATAGTCCCAACTCTTCATAAGTAGATTTGAGCGAACCTGGACTGTAAAGTTCGGGTCCGTACCGAACTTTGGGGTGTCCGGGACCCGGACCCGAACCCAGACTTTTCAAAAAAAAGCCCGGGTCGGGTCCGGGGTTCTGGTAATTTTAATGAAAATTCTGAAAATTGCTGTAAAAAAGTCCAGGAAGGTCCTAGAGGTCTGCAAAAGGAAGGAAAATTGGGGTAAGGGTGGGACAAGTGCCCTACAAAGAAATGGGGACAGGGAAATAACTTTAAATTTTTTTTAAAAAATAAAAACATAAAAAAAGCAAAAATGGAGGTGAATGTGGATCATCTTCAAACTGGGTCTGAAAAGTATTAATTAACGGTAGAAGCCATATCACTGTTCTAAATTCATCTTCAAACTGTGTCAAAAAAGTATAAATAAGCCGGGATAACCCATATCACTGTTCTGCAAACATCTGGAAACTGTGTGTGTCACTTTAAATGAAACCGGGAATAAATGAACATCTGTTCTGCAAACATCTTTAAAGTCTGTGTGTCACTTTAAATATAACCGGGAATAAGTGAACATCTGTTCCGCACACATCTGTATAGTCTGTGTGTCACTTTAAATATAGCCGCTAATAAGTGAACATCTGTTCTGCACACATCTGTATAGTCTGTGTGTCACTTTTAATATAGCCGCTAATGAGTGAACATCTGTTCTGCACACATCTGGAATGTGTGTGTGAAACTACAGCATAGGGAAGAACAGGTATATGGT
The DNA here is from genome assembly GCA_018402905.1 of Glandirana rugosa. Classification (NCBI taxonomy): domain Eukaryota; kingdom Metazoa; phylum Chordata; class Amphibia; order Anura; family Ranidae; genus Glandirana; species Glandirana rugosa. The sequence continues at coordinate 659,218 of BLSH010504628.1, forward strand.
TTCGCTCTGCTATAGTTTCAAACCCAGTTTGCAGATGTTTGCAGAACAGTGATATGATATCATTGTTCTGCAAACATCTGCAAACATGAATGTGGCGATGTCAGCACGTAAGCTCCGCCCTACATGTTTCATCAGAGATGACGTCTTCCTGGGGCACGGGCAACGTTCTGCGTCACCACCATAAATACTTCCTGATTGCGTTCCAAACCTCGCTATGAATACCTTGTATACTTTCCATAACCAAGCCTCATTATAAGATGAAGTGCGGGGCACACAGCAATAACTTTTGAACAGTGATCGCTGGCTCATAAATTTATAGTTCAAAGCGAGGAAAGTATTGCAAAAATGACATATATATTTATTTATATTTGTAATTTAACTACTTAAGGACCGGAAGGATTTCCAGCTTTAGGACCGGAGCCCTTTTTGCGATTCGGCGATGTGTCGCTTTAACTGTCAATTGCGCGGTCGTGCGACGTTGTACCCAAACTAAATTTGCGTCCTTTTTTTCCCACAAACAGAGCTTTCTTTTGGTGGTATTTGATCATCACTGTATCATTTCTGATCGCCACTATAAACAAAAGAAGAGTGACAATTTTGCAAAACAAAACAAATTTCTTACTTTTTGCTAAAATACAAATCCATACAAATCTGCGTTTATTGATTGGTTTGCGCAAAAGTGGCCGCGTTTACGGATGATGAGAATTCATTTTTGGGGTTTTTATTTTTTTTTATTTTTTACTAGTAATGGCGGTGATCTGCGATTTTTAGCGGTACTGCGATATTGGGGCGGACATGTCGGAACATTTTGACACTTTTTAGGGATCATTGGCATTTATACAGCGATCAGTGCTATAAAAATGCACTTATTACTGTGTAAATGCCATTGGCAGTGAAGGGGTTAACCTGCAGGGGGCGCTCTAAGGGTTAACTGTGTTCCCTGGGCGTGTTCTTACTGTATGGGGGCTGCCCTAGCTGGGGAAGGGAAGTGATCACACCTTCCATGTAGAGGAAGGCTGTGATCACAGCCCTTCCTCCTCTCACAGAACGGAGGTCCGTGTTTACTTACATGGACCTCCGTTCTTTCACTCCGGGGGGGGCATCGCGGGTGGCCTGCGGAGATCGAATCCGCCGCACCCGCTCCCTGGCCCTCCCCGGACACAGTGAGCGTGCGGGCGCGCCTCCGGCGGCGCGCGCGCGCTCACTGGGCTCGATCTCGCGGCCGCTGTCATGTGACGGCGATCCGCGTTATCGAGCCACACTGTCGCCGTCAAATGCCAACCAGCCATCGGCAAGTGGTTAAAACATATACTGCATAAATTTAAAAATATCAAAACACCCTCGCTATCTCTTCCCTGTTGCGTTCCAAGCCTCACCAGCATAATCATATCAATATATAATGGAAAACCAAGCCTCATTAAAAAATGGGGCTCGAGACTTATAGTGATCACTATTGATTAGCGGTCACCACAGCCCATACAAAAACGGCTCAGAAGTCAAGGGGGGCCCTCAGCGCAACAAGCAAGAGTGGGCGTAACAGCTCAATATGAAACAAAAATAAACATGATAACATAATAAAAATATATAATATAGAGAAATAGAAAAAAAGGACTCCTCACAATTTTCTGGGAGAACAAAAATTTATATTTAACCTCACAAACCCCTTTATAATATAAACCAGGGTAAACCTCAAATGAATAAATAAATTCCATTTATGAGGCACAATAAAGCTCTAAGGTACCGTCAACACACAAATTCAGTTAGTCTACCAGACCCCTACTGAGGAGCTACTCCTATAGATAAATAGCCCCCAGCCTTAATAGCAATATTCAGACCGATCTCATATTCTTTGTACTATATAGGGATTGTTTACTCTGAGGACTATTGCACAGTGTAAATATATATAATAACCTCAACATCAAGCATTTAGTCACCTTAGTCCCATTTTAAAGCGTTGTATAGAAGTTGTTGTCTCAGAAACCATAAATTAAGATTAAGAGTATTGGGGACTACTAAGAATTATCAATAAATGCATTTATTTCGACATCAACATTTAATCCTTTTGGTCTTAAACACTGTATTCTATAAATCCAACTCATTTCGAGTTTGGAGATTTCCCTTCTTTTTACCCCACCTCTCCAATGTACCTTTAACACATCGATACCCAAGAAGGAGGTCCCTTGGGGATTCCTTTCATGTTTATCTCGATAGTGCTTGGAGAGAGGATGGTTTTTAAATCCTCTCTTGATGTTAGCAATATGCTCCTTGAGCCTCACCTGTAGGGGTCTCACAGTTCTACCCACATAGTGAAGCCCACAGGGGCATGTAATAAGGTACACCACATGAGTGGTATTGCACGAAATGAAGGACTTTATTGAAAAACTTTGAGAGGTGGTATTAGGTTTAAATGTCATAGTCTTCTTGGTTCTAATCTCATTGATCTGACAAACTGCACACCTTCCACACCTATGAAAGCCTATAATATTCCCAAAAAAGAAAGGATTAGCAATCGGGGGATCGACGACTCCCGGAGCTAGCTTATCTCTGAGAGACGAAACTCCTCTAAAAACTACCTTCGGCTTCTTTGGTACAATATCATTTAATATCGGATCATTTCTTATAATATGCCAATGTTTATAGACCAAACTTTTAATCTGATGATGTTGTGTTGAAAAACCAGTAATAAAAGGAACAGTAAAGTCCCCAGTTTGGTCAGATGTCTTAGGCCTCTGTTCTAGGAGAGCCTCCCTATCCAATGGTTCCACCATAGAAACCGTGTGTTCCAGAGATTCAGGGTTATAACCTTTGTCCAGGAATCTCGTTGTTAACATTTTCGCTTGTTCTGTGAAAATCTCAGGCTTACTACTATTTCGCTTCAGTCTTACATACTGGCTTTTTGGTACTGCATCAAGCCAGGCTTTGTGGTGGCAACTATCTTTTGAGATGTATGAATTCCTGTCAATAGTCTTGAAATGGGTAGCTGTTTGTATTTGACCATCCTCCACCCATAATTTCAGGTCCAGGAAATTTACAGTTTCCCGGCTCGCTTCATATTTGAGTTCAATGCCCCTCTCATTAGCATTCAACTCCAACATAAAGTCTTCAAGTGATTCAAGTGGGCCATCCCATAGGAGGAGGACGTCGTCTATATACCTCATCCACAAGACCAATTGAGGCCTCACGTGGGCATAGACGACATCTTCCTCCCATTTCACTATAAAGAGGTTGGCCAAGCTAGGGGCAAACTTTGCCCCCATGGCCAACCCTCTATGTTGCAGGAAAAAACTCCCTCCAAACCAAAAAAAATTGTGTGTCGTAGCATACACAAGCAATTCCATAATAAAATCCCTCTGTATCAACGGAAGAGTAGTGTCCCTATTAAGAAATGATTCGACCGTGGCTATTCCCCATTGATGGGGGATATTTGAATACAGGGAGGTAACGTCCGCCGTCATCATCCAGACCCCCTCTCTATATCCACAACTCCTAAGTAAATTCATCACGTGCCTACTATCTTTAAAATAGGCAGGCAATGACTTCACCAGAGGCTGCAAAAATCCATCGATATATTTCTCGATACGGGACGTGATGGAGTTAATTGCTGGTTGCTAGGCCTGTTTGTTTTCATTCTGGGCTGGGAGTGGCTTAAGGTAGCAGCTGGTGACTCACAGTTGGTGTCACTTCTCGGTCACCTCCCCTTTTCTTCTAGAAGGTGCTAGAAGGAAAGGTGGAGAAGAGAGGTGGAGCTGCCTGGGGTATTCTAAGGAGCCCTGACCAATCCCCAACTTGGATTGGCAGGGGGCAGTCCTCCTTAAATACCTGGGGTCAGCCCAGCTGGGGGGAGTTGTCGGGTGGATGAGCTGGAGTGAAAGAGTGTGGAAGCTGTCAGGGCCCACGGGGAGCAAGTAGAGGACAGCGGGAGAAAACACTACTAAGAGTCTCCAGGGAGGACAACTGGTCGCAGCAAGTGAAGTGCTGGTGAGTGAGGCACAGTCGGGAGGACTGGGGAGGCATGTCTGAGAGCACTGAGAGTTTACAGCTTGAGAGATGGGTGCAGAACCAGAAGTGAGGACTGTGGAAGGGGCAGTGGAGAGAAGTCATTGCAGCCGGGCTGGCTGGCAGGGCCTGAAGAAAGCTATCTGGGAGTGGTAGCTGAGTAGAGGATGGCTAGCAACTGAACTATTCTGCACCACAGGGGCCCGAGGTCCCTGCCCACTAAAGGCAATCCATTGAAGCCTGGCTGAAGTAGTGTCAGGTCTAACCATGCGGTGCTAGCTAGTCTGGAAGAGCAACAGTCTGCAGCAAGGAAAGTGCTGGTGAAGTAACAGTCAGCAGCAAGTGAAGTGCTGGAGGAGGAAAGAAAAGAGGGCTTAAGCAAGTGTTTGTGCTGGAGAGAAGTCTGGAGTGTATATACTGGAGTGTATATAGAAGTCATAAGCAAGTTTGCATTGCATTGTCCTGGCCATCCCTATCCATGTTAATCCCCTCAATAAAATACAAAAAAACAAGTGTATGGGCTGTTCAATGACGGAGTGCTTGAGGAATTGAATGCCAGGCTGGGTAAGGTGACAGACAACCACTACATTCAGCAACCCCTGCGGGGGCCTGGCTGCACATGATTGAATATTTTTTGCAAAGTGAAGCTAAGCTCTGGAAGAGATTTCCTTTGCAAAGTGCAACTTCCCTTGCAACGTGAACAGCCTATTTGCTTTTAGTAAATCAACCCCAGTGAGAGAATTCAGCAACACATACAAGAAGCTTCAAAACTAGTCTTGTGCGTTAACAGAGGGCATGAAATTGGTGACTTCAGGCAGAAATAATGACAGTAAAAGAGACACTCACTCTACAATGTGCTTTTTACCTTTCTGGTTTTGGAGAGCTTTGGTGCTGTTTTTCATGCTGATATCCCAGAGTGACTTAATGGAATAATGGGATACGCTGCTGGCACTGTATGACAGGAGCTGTAAATGAAATAAGAAAGCTTGCAGCAACAAAAGTGACAACACTGTTTCAGAGCGGATATGCTAATCATTAATGCACAAACTGAAAGGTATTATAATAATGCAAGAAGCACTTTCATATCAAACCACTGACAGTCATAAAAACAATTTGCAATGTTTTACCTATTTATTATCTTTAGTGAGCTAAATAAAACATCAATCGACTGTAGAAGTACCTTTCATATTATACCAGCAAATATCTTCCTGTCATTTGAGAGTTAGAAGGAAGCACAGTGATATAATCCTTTATAAACTTTCGTTTCCCACCAACAAAATATGTTGAGAAGCAATGATGTAGAGCTTTTTCTAAACAATTATGAACAAAGAACCCATAGCATCCAGAAACCATGCATTAGGTTCTGCTAGTAGGCTGAAATCTGAGTGGTTACAATTGGTATTACCTTATACACATCCTTTTTTGCCATTTCTTCTGCGATAAGGTGCAGCAATCCAAATTTAATCTTCAAGACATTCTGAAGCGTGTACTGGTCTGTATGGCGTATGGTATGACTATGGTGAATTTACTATAACTGCTTGCCGACTGCATAACTTAATTATATGGTGGCAGAGCGGCTCTCCCGAGTAGGGGCATGCATGTGCGTCTCCAGTGCCACAGCTGTGATTAGGCCCAGCACAAGGCGATCAGCATGCACCGGCCAATGGATGTCCGCCGGCACCCACTGATCAGCGATGAGAGAGACAAAACAGAGCTCTGCCTATGTAAACAATATGTTTACATATTGTTTATGTAAAAAACTATGTAAAAAACTATGTAAACAGAGCTCTGTTCTGTCAGCAGGGGTGTGATGGATTTTCTTTCCCTGCAATGCAGGGAAAGAAAATCCATCAGATCCCTTACTAAAAGCAGCACATATACTGTAGTACATAAAAACACTGGTTAGGCACAAATTTAACCCTTTGATCGCCCCTTCCGAGCCAGTGTCATTAGTACAGCGACATTGCATATTTTTAGCAGTGATCACTGCATTAGTGTCACTGGTTCCCACAAAATGTCAAAAGTGTCAGTGTCAGACCATGTCACAATATCGCAGTTCCGATATAAGTTGCTGATCCCCACCATTACTAGTAAAGAAAAAATTGAAATTCTAGTTTGTATCCCATAGTATGTACACGCTATAACTTTTGTGCCAACCAATCAATATACACTTATTGGGATTTTTTAAAAAAAATATGTAGCAGAATACATTTCGGCCTAAATGTATGAAGACATTTGATTTTTTAAATAAAACATATATCACCTAAAGAAAGCTATATTTTTGGGGGAAAAAAGGACATCAATTTAATTTGGGTACAGCGTTCCATGACTGCGCAATTGTCAGTTAGGGCTAGTTTAAACTTGCTTCGGTTTCAACGATAAATTAAAGCTCATACAGCTTCAACAAGCTTTTGATGCGTTTTTGAGGCTTCGGCGGTGCTTCGAAGAGGCTTCAGTGAGACTTCAACAAGGCTTCTACAAGGCTTCGATGAGGCTTCAGTGATGCACTTTTGAAGCCTTGTTGAAGCTTGTCCAATGCCCTGTGTGTTTGTTGAAATCTCACACCTGCAATTTCTCTAAGGCCCCTTTTACACTGGAGCCGCCCGAGCGTTAACGGTAAAACACGCTAATTTGCTCGCTATTCGGGCGGCGGTGGTGCACTTTTAACCCCCCCACAAGGGGTTAAACAGGGGTTAAAAGTGCCGAAGCGGTGTTCAGGCACTTCGGGAGCGCTGCCCCATTGTTTTCAATGGGCAGGGGCAGTATAGGAGTGGTGAATATACTGCTCCCACACCGCTGTAAAGATGCGGCTTGCAGGACTTTTTTTACCGTCCCGCAAGTGCACCACCCCAGTGTGAAAGCACTCGGGGCTTCCACACTGGGGTGTGTTGGGGAGAGTTATTCAGGCGCTTTTTAGTCGCTATTTTTAGCGCAAAAGCACATGAAAAACACCTTGGTGTGAAAGGGGTCTTAATCAAAGGGAACATAAAGCTGATTTACAGCCTCAGAAAAGCCACAGGTGCTTCAAGCGAGCTTCAAACAAGCTTTGTCATAGACTTCTATAGAGGCATTGGAGGGGCTTTGAAGCCTGGCTAAAGCTACATGGGGTATAATTTTTGACGCAAAGCTGAAGCGCAGCTAAGCCTGTGTAAACAGGGCTGTAAGCCAACCATTTTATTTAGTGACATGGGCTTTGACTTGCATTAAGGGAACTTTAACTACGCCTGTCTGACGCCCTGTTTTGAAGCAAGTGTAAACGAGTCCATAAAGTAACACAGTGCCGTATTGTAAAAAATGGCCTGGTCATGAAGGGGGTAAATCTTCTGGAGGTCAAGTGGAAAAGGGAAGGATGGTACTAAATACCAGGGGAAAGGGAGTACAATTTGCTCATAAATATATAAATACATGGGAAAAATATTATGCGTTTTTATAATCAATTTTATTATAAAATTGCCAATAGCTAATGCATAAAGCTCAACTTCAGCTACAAATTGTAATTGTGGATGGTGTGGAAAAGGGTTAGAGCCTTTGTTAGGACATTGTTGCCATTTGTATACCTGTTCTAGAGAGTTTCCCTCACTTCCTAGGGAATCTCTTACACGGGGACAAGGATAAGGAAAAAGGAAGTGTTAGAGCCTCTGACAATGTTTTAATTGCTGGTCTTACCTGTCTGTCCTTGTGACGCCCGTACCTTCCACTTCTTACCATGTCATAGAGCGAGTTACATTTTCCACATTAGAGTCACAAACAGAAATTTAAATCTGCAATAATTAAAGAAAGAAAAGGTCTACAGAAAAAAAATTCAGGTTAGTGTATACAAAAACTATTCCCTTCCAACAAAAAAACCAATAGTGCGTTTAGTGTCCCTTTGACAACCTTGTCAAACACACAGCGGAGAACAATACCATCCTAGAATTCAGATGAGCAAAACTAACATAAATTGTACAACATAAACAAGCATAGTGCTAGATATCAGCCTGGCTAATTCCACCAACTCTCCAGGACAATCAGATAAAAAGGCAACACAGCCATTAACGTCCTTTACTGAGTAAACCTCACACACTTCCTCCTGCACAATACTTCATTAATGCCCTTTACTGACTAAACCTCACACACTTCCTCCTGCACAATACTTCATTAATACCCTTTACTGACTAAATTCTAGCTGCTGTGTAGTGGGTTTTGCCCAGTGTGTGGATTGCAGGTACATATATATGTATATATAACTATATTCATTGCACAATAAAGTGGACCTGAACTCATAAAGTGAAGATCTACTATGTTATAGGGAACATCCAGAAATATTAACCACTTCAGATCCGCGATATAGCCGATTGACGGCTACAGTGCGGATCTGAAATGCCGGGAGGCCATCAATAGACATCCTCCCCTTTTGCTCGCACCAGTGTGAGTGTGCCCACGGGTCGGGCGGACTCGATGTCCTCCGCAGACCTGCAATCCCTTCACAGAGAGCCAGAACGGGGAACCGGCGGTGTGCTAGCTGCGCCTGAGAGGAAGTATTGTGCAGGAGGAAGTGTGTGAGGTTCTTCAAGCAAGATGTGCAGAAGGAGATTGTAGTCAAATGTACAGGGAGTGTACATAGTTGTCCCACCTTTTCAACTAGAATTCTTCTGGGCATCTCATAAACCCCATCCCCATCCAAGTTAAATCCCCTAATAAAAACAATAAAACAAAGTACCCAGACTGATTCATGACTCTGGATGTCTGTGAGAAGTGTGACTGGCTGGGCAGGTTGACAAGTGAACCACAACACGCAGCAGACCCTATGGGGGTACTGCTACATTTGGGGGCTCATATCCGGGATCACCTGCTCACGGGAACTTGTCAGCCATTGTCCCTAGCAACCGAAGTTGGTCAAGCCAGGGAACTGCGTTTGTTCCACCGTTGAGGGATTGAACCTTGGGGAAGGACTTATGTGCTCTGCGTGCCATACAATGTCAAAGTAATACGTTTTGTTGCCCTTAGCAACCAGTGGAACAGTTCTTCATTGTTGCTGCATGCTTGCCCAGTTGCCCATTGGTGCTGGAATGGACACTTGAATTTATTTCTGCAATTCAGTGACTTTGTAACATGTGCTGTCACCCGTGGAAACCATGGCAGGCGATTGCGCCCATGGATTACATGGATGTGTCCAGTGTTCTAATAATCCTGTACATTTCCCACTGGATTACAAATATGCCCAGCGCTCTGCAAATGCTGGGCATCTTGAACTTTTGCTCCAAGTTCCTGCTTGCTACAGTAAAGTATACCTGGAACTGTCTACTGTTGCCCGGGGTGATCGGGGTAAGCCTGCGGGTGTCTGCGGGTGGGACTGTATAGAATATATTCCTTTCAGGGAGACAAGGAGTTATTAACTTTACTGCTGCTACCGGCAACCCCGGGAAAGTCAAGGGTCCTCTACCTACAGTTGCTCGGGCACAGTCGGTGTTGAGCAACATGCCTGGACACGTTTTGGCTATGTCAGCATGCTTGCAAGCTTCAGTGTGTTCAACAAGGGGTTACAGCAGCGTGCCCAGGGAAGAGTCTGCTTTTCAGTTCCATTGGCGCCAGACCATTTGGAATTAAGGGGGCGGTGCCACACCCTGGAGGAGATGGTTTCCTGCGTACAGCAGAACCCACGAGGCAGAGGAAGATGGTGGAAGGCTGCTTCCCATGCTGACATGGTTGCCTGAAAAGCAGGCGCGCATGCTGGGTGACACCAATGTCCGACAGGAGCCTCATGGGGGATTTACCCTGATCAAAGGGACTGAGCGGTTGTGTTTGCTGTGTTTAGCATGCCGGATTCCGACTGCGGAAGTCGCTGCCTGGGCCCGGTGTGGCCATTGTGATGAACTGCTAACCCCGTTGGCGTCCATGCAGCAGGAGCCATGCTACTACACGGTGGACCTGCAATCAGGACTCTGTCATCCAAAACAACGGAAGCCTCAGAAGGCCAGAGAGGACCTGGGATCACCACCCAAAGGCGGCGTGAAGTTGTTGCCTAGTGATTTCCCCACGAAGAGAGAGGACACTGGAGTAAAAGAGACTGCCGTGACCTGTGGCCTAACCAGGGACCTGGTGACTGTAAGTACTGCTGTGCAGGAGCCAGTTAAAGTCCCTGGAGAGCTGGCCAATCCTAAGACCCTTGCTATCCTAGTCCCAGCACAGCCAGTAAAGGAGGCGGTGCACCCTCAGGTGAGGGGAGTGTGAGGGCCGGGTTCTTGATTTGGGTTCCCCCCAGACAGCAGGCAGACTTCGGGTCCCTAGAGAGGATGACAGAGTGATCATCCCCGGGTTTATGCTCAGAGGAAGAGTGGGAAACTGGAGGATCTCATGTCCAGGAGATCCAGCCAAGGGAAGAAGCAGAGCTAAAGCCAGCATTGGGATCTGAACCAGCCAAATGGTCCCTGACCAGCAGCAGGCAGCTCTTCGTGAACAAGCCATCCGCCACCCAGACCAGGGCGCCCACCTTTCATCAATGGGTCATGAGGGCCCAGGATGCCTATGTTCTACCTGGAAGAGAGAATCCCAGAGAGTTGCCAAGGTTCTACTGGTTCCAGAGAGAGGAGTAAAGGAGGGTAGCCGTGTAGTGGGGCCTGGACTTTCCATATGTCCCTCCCCAGATTATGGAAGTTGTGGAGAACTCCCAGAGAGAGTGGGAGGATGACCTAATCTGGGACTTCTTGCATGTCCCCAAGCCATTGCTGGTGCGGAGTGTAAGGAGACCTGGGCCAGTTTCAAGGTCATTCTGAGTGAATGGCGGCTTTGGAAATCAATTTACAGAGTACTCGTTTTCAGGTCGGCCCACACAGAGCTTCTCAATCTCTAGGGAGGAAGAAGGAGGGAGTCAAGAGGTTGCCTGACCCTCGCTTCTATGCATGAGAGGACTGTGAGGAACCACAGCATGAATAAAGTGAGTCACAAGGACTGCAGGAAAGTTGCAGCATGTGTCTCTTTCTTCTTTCCATTATTTGCAGGAACACACCAGCCTACCACCTTGTGCCCGATGAAAGAAACTTTTCCTGTCGCAAGGACATTTGGGTGAGGTTTGTGCCTGCATTAACTCTTTCAAGGAGCCTATTTGTTTGGGGAGGGGCCCTTCCCATCAGGAAACTCCTGAAGAGAACTGCTTACTATTGTATATGTGTGTTTTTCCCTTATTGTTCTGTTAGCAGGATTATAACTCCCTCCTGGCAGAACAAGATAGAGAAGCCTATGTGATGTGTTGAAGCTGTGTTTGTTTTTTATTTATTTCTGTTAGGAGGATGATACCCCCCTCTCAATAGAAATGATGAAAAGTGTATAGTTAGGCTTAAGTGTAGGATGTATTATTCTTTTGTCTTCTTTTAGGATTCTCTGGGATGGGACGGCTATCCATCTTCTCCGGCTGGAGACAAGAATTCCTGCTAGCAGAGTGCCTTCCTTGAGGGAGAGGTGCTCTGGCTCAAATGTGTATATACTGTTTAGCTGCAGGGACCGGTGACTACAGTATCTCACAAAAGTGAGTACACCCCTCACATTTTTGTAAATATTTTATTATACCTTTTCATGTGACAACACTGAAGAAATGACACTTTGCAACAATGTAAAGTAGTGAGTGTACAGCTTGTATAACAGTGTAAATTTGCTGTCCCCTCAAAATAACTCAACACATAGCCATTAATGTCTAAACCGCTGGCAATAAAAGTGAATGCAAGTTATGCAGGAGGAGATTGTAGTCAAATGTACAGGGAGTGTACATAGTTGTCCCACCTTTTCAACTAGAATTCTTCTGGGCATCTCATAAACCCCATCCCCATCCAAGTTAAAGCTCCTAATAAAAACAACAAAACAAAGTACCCGGACTGATTCATCACTCTGGATGTCTGTGAGAGGTGTGACTGGCACGGTGACAGGTGTACCACAACACTCAGCAGCCCCTACGCGGGGACCGCTACGGATTAATAGTCCAGAAACAATTTTATTGCAGTATAGGGTCAAATCAAAGATCAAACAGAAGAAATGAACACATTTTGGGGGTCCAAAAATGCCTCTCTCAGGTCTTTAAATGGGAAACTGTATCTAAGGACTGAAAGGGAGATTGAACTGTGTTCATTTTTAACCAATGTAATTTCAGACACCGGTCTTGTCAGCAGCTGGTTTAGCAGAAACTTTATTTGGGCTCATTTACATAAGCATCCATGGTGGATCATTTTTGAGAGGGAGTTTGACAAGCGCTTAGCAAGCTCGGCCCCATTGAGTTGACATTGGGTATAATTCTTGCTACATGGTGAAGCAAAGCACAGCAGCCCCACCAAGTATTCAAGTCTGTCCAGCTGCCTTTGTATCTGTAAAGGATGGCCGGCTGTGATGTGGTAAAAACTGGGCTCAACTGCAGATCAGAGACCACAGGTAATACTGATGACCAGTGCCACCTTAACAGCATCATGGGCCCCTAGGCAAAGTAATGCACTGGGGCCCCTACCAGGGAGATGGTGACCTGAGGCACCCATAGCAAACAGTAAATTATGCTTCATATTGGGCATGACTTTTTAGTCTGATTAGAAATTTTAGTCTGATTTTTTTACATTTTTTTACTTTTCTTTTACATTTTTAATTTTATTTTTTAATTAATTTTAAATTACTATTTTTTTTACATTTTCACAATGCTGCTGGGGGGTCTTTAGTGAGATATCAGGGGTCTAAACAGCCCCCTGAAGCCTCACTTTTGAGATAGAGAAAGGGACTTAGGAAGCACATTCCCCTGTACCTTTCTGCAGCCTCAGCTGCACTGCAGATGAATGAACAGGAGCCCTTGTTCATTCATAAACTGAAGCATAGTAGACATAATTTACCATCCTGATGATTCACCTGTGTGCCTGCAGCTGCCGCAAACAGGGGAGGAGAGCAGGGAAGCCAGCAACACTGGGGAGGGGGGGGGGGCACACATGAGGCCCTGGCAGCAAGGGAAATATAGTAGTGATCAGTGCAGGCAGTAGGTAAAATAACTGGAAACGATCTGTCATGGCTTACCCTGCAGCCGGCTTTCAACTGCTGCAAGGGGAACCACAAAAGCTTGGTTCCAGTTATTTCCCCTGCCTCACTAATCACCCACTCTAACAGCAGTGCCTAGGGGTGCCCGCGTGAAAAGACAGCCTTGCTGATGACTAGTAGTCGTCCTCCTGCCATTTTCAGGCTTAGCCTTCAGTTTCTCTTTAAGCAATGCTGTGAATGAAATCTGAAAGTGGGAGTCTGATGGTTCTGTTGCTTCATAATTTAATAGTCTGGAAGAAATAACAGTATACTGAAGAGGAACAAATTTCATAACTGAATTTAAAAAAACGAATCAGATTATTTCCATATCTGTAAACTGATAGCATGGGAATATGTTAATACAACAAAAATATCAAATTTCTATTGTTGGGGTGAGAAAAATGAATAGGGTAACTGCTGCCCAGGTCAAGTGCTGCAAAATCCAAAGCATGTTTCATAAAATAAACCTTTGCTATGGTGAATGGATCGCGTGGAAACTCAGTAAACAAATCTTAGGGTTAAGGATTTCAGTGAAGTAAATGCCACCGGCAAAGTGACAGGAATACCGTTAAATTATTAATCAGAGTGTCCCATCCTGGGAGCTGTGAAAGCGTTTCAGAAGACAAGCAGGCAGCTCTATGCTGACAGCTCTGTACTGATCTGTGACAGAACGTACTTTGTGAAACAATCCCACTTTCACTAAACAACCTTCTGCCCCCAAATGTTATTAATAGAAGCGACACTGTGCAAATGATTTTCTATGTTTATCTGAAGCAGATATGAAGACATAGTTGCTATGGTGCCAGAATCAAGTTACGTATAAATGATACTTTTCTGTGCTGGCATTAAAGAAAAGCCAAGCTAAATCACATAAAAAATAGAATGGGGTGATAAAGCCTTCTGTCAGACGCTGATATTTGAATCATCTGTTGATAGATAAACATTGCTTAAAGGCACACTAAGCCTCTAGAATACCTTTTACAATGAGAGACTGTAGAATGCGTCATGTACAATTTTACTGTTGTTTTTTAGTAAAGTTGGGCCTGGAGTAAAAAGCAGAGACACAGACGTAAGCACTACATGACTCAGTTAATTAAAGTAAATATGGAGTCGGGGTAGAAACTTGACTGGTGGGTCAGACAGGAACAAGGAGAGTTTCAGGGGAAGACAACAGGAAGGTCCCTGGAGAGATTTCAAAGATTTTATTTTTTTTGTTCACAACTTACAATGCATGACAATGAGTGAATAAGACGATCTGAGGAGTAAAGTGGACATACAACTGAATTGTTAAGGGACGTAGTAATTACTTACAATCAACTCGTGTTCCCTGGAGAGATTTCAGCTGGATCATAGATGTCATCAGGAAATCTTCCCACCTTCTCTCCCCTCTTAATTTCGTTCGATAGTTATTGTCCTTCTGGTGTGGACTGTTTCAGGATGATATGTATAGTCATAGCTGCTGGTAGGGTTCAAGGTCCTTGAAGGTGGACGGTACAGTAAAATGTAAATTGGTGGGGACCTATCCTAGCCACTTCAGCCCCCGGAAGGATTTCACACTGTAGGACATGAGCACTTTTTGTGATTCGGCACTGAGTCGCTTTAACTGACAATTGCATGGGCGTGCGACGTTGTACCCAAACAAAATTTGCGTCCTTTTTTTCCCACAAATAGAGCTTTCTTTTGGTGGTAATTGATCACCACTGCGTCATTTCTGATCGCCGCTGTAAACAAAAGAAGAGCGATAATTTTGCAAGAAAAAAACAAATTTCTTACTTTTTGCTAAAATACAAATCCAAAAAAAAATATAAAAAAAACATTTTTTTCCATCGGTTTTGCCGATTTATATTCTTCCTCATATTTTTGGTAAAAAAAAATCGTAATCGCCGTTTATTGATTGGTTTGCGCAAAAGTTGCCACGTTTACGGATGATGAGAATTCATTTCTGGGGTTTTTATTTTTTTAAATTTTTTACTAGTAATGGCGGCGATCTGCGATATTTAGCACTACTGCAATATTGCAGCGGACATGTCAGACCATTTTGACACTTTTTTGGGACCATTGGCGTTTATACAGCGATCAGTACTATAAAAATGCACTGATTACTGTGTAAATGCTATTGGCAGTGAAGGGTTAACCTGAAGGGGGCACTCTAAGGGTTAACTGTGTTCCCTGGGTGTGTTCTAACTGTGTGTGGGCTGGGCTGGCTGGCGGAAGGGAGTGATCACAGCTTCCATATACAGGAAGCCTGTGATCACAGCCCTTCCCCCTCTAAAAGAACGGAAATCCGTGTTTACTTACACGGACGTCCTTTATTTCACTGCGGGGGGGCCATCGCGAGTAGCCGGCGGCGATCGAGTCCGCTCTACCCGCTCCCTGCCCCCCCCCCCGAACACAGTGAGTGTGAGGGATATCGCAGCCGCCGTCATATGAAGCCGATTTGCGATATCGAGCCACTTTGTCACGTCAGACTGCGGTCAGTGGACGGCAAGTGGCTAGGTATGGCACCCTTATTTTGTATGGTTCAGTGGCAGTAAACATGGGAGTATCTGTGCAGCGCTGCCCCCTTGAGTGTTGCTTAAGAAATCAATTCCCCCTTGGTCTCCAACACTCTGAGAGTCCTCCACCACCACTGACACTCTGGGTTCACTCATATTGCAAAGTTATTGTTAGTTCACAATTATATAGTAATTGAGTCCACACCAACTTCTAAGTTCAAGATGTTTACTTAATGGCAAAAGATAAAACTTTGGCATAAGACTCACATCTTCAAAGGCAATAATAACAGAGACACAATGAAGGATCATAAAGTCTAAACTTAGATTGTAATATTAAATTAGATAAAAGGAGTAAATTAATAAGAATATTCACTTTTCCCTTTAAACATCTTTTAGCAACTTTATCCAATGTATATCAACAATCTTCCCATTGAGCTAAGGATTATTTATGTGCTGAAGTAATCTATGTTGATGAGTTTTCTATATTCAGATATCAGTATAGCTATATATGGGTGTAACTCCTGGGTATATTGATACCACTCAATGAGATGAATACATACTTAAAATAACTCTATAGCAGTTCAGTAAGACCCATTTCACACTGAGGCGCTTTCCTAGCATTTTTGGGCTAAAAATAGCGCTTCAAAAATGCTTCTAAAACGCTGCCCATTAATTCCAATGTACCTATTCACACTGGGGTGTCGCACTGGCGCCACGTTTAAAAAAGTCCTGCAAGCATGGTTTTTTATGCTTAGTCTGAGCGCTAAAAATAGCGCATTAAAAAAGCCCATATAAATTGAAATTAATGTAAAGCGCTTTAAAAGTGTGTTCAAAGTGCCAGCAAAATGCCCAGAGGTTGTGGAAAGGTCAAAATAGCAGGAAGTAAACAGGATGTGATGTAGGGGGTTTTGCTATTCAGTTAACGCTAGCGCTTCAAAAACGCCTGTGCGTTAGAACTAATTATAGCGCTAATGCGGTAAAAACGCGGTAATAACGTTTGGTGTTTTGCATGCGTTTTTCCAACGCCTCAGTGTGAAAGGGGCCTTATAGTCTTATACATGAACTAACAACCTTAATACATGACTAAATAAATTCTCCTGCTCTGATTTAGAGAGTTCTTTAAGAGAATAAGGTCATGTGAGAAGTAGTAGCTGCAATGGTAGTAGTCCTGCTGCAAAACTTAGTTAATCTTCTGCCGGCTTAGTTTAATTAGGAAGTAGGTACCTGAATTAATGTGTCCAATAATCTTTTAGAGAAGGCACAAAAGATGGCAAACTTCACTGAATTAATGCAAGGCTGTTTGGGGATCACTGACTTAAAGGTGATTTGCTACACAACAGCCGGTCTGTGTGTAGCACAAAAGTCTGTGCACTTAATGAAAATTGTAATCCACAGTATGAGCTGGGCCTGTCTGTCCTTGAATGGGGTAGACAAATATGTACTATAATGTATAGGTTTGTGCCTGCTCACCACCCTGATGGAGGAACACAGAAGCGGTCCGGCTGCTCAGAAGATGCTGAAAGCGATGGAACTGATGATATCCGCTTGCTCTTTGGGGAAACGACTTCCACTGCTCTCCCTACAACTCTCACGGATTGATCGCTGTTGGCGCTGCTACTGCCGCTGACTCTGGAACAGATTTAGATGTTGATAGGCTGGTCCCGCAGATCACCCACTGGAACTCAGTAACACTGCAGCGCGCTGGGTCACTGTATGAATTCAGCCGGCTGGATCACTAGATGTAGGCCGCAGGCCGCAATCCGGCTGACAAGGCACACAGGTCTCCCTTGAGCGATCACACCGTCCCAAGAGACTGGAGCTGACTCCTCACTTCACTTAAATTGTTTCTCCCAAGAGCATTTACTGCAGCATTGCTCACTGGGAAATGAAGTCCTTCCTTTGCAAGGTCCGATGACAAGTTTCCTCTGTGACACTACAACTCCCACAAGGCAGCATTTCTCACTTGATCATTACATTTAACAATCTCAGCACTAGGGGAAACTTCATAGCATTCATAGGCAATTATGTCTCTATGTTATAGGAGATTGAGACTCCTGGCTACATCTGCAATTACTGGTGCAATTGTCTCCAAGTAATTTTTTTGCAGCTGAAGTCTTATTTTATGGGACCTGTCCTTACAGGTTTACACAGGAACTCAGCTAAGTATATGCCTACAAGGACCTTAGGACTCCATTCATATTGTATTGAATGTTATACTGTTATTTATTCTATATATTTTGTTAATAAAGGGCTGCTATGGCCATTAAACTCCAGTTAGTGTCTTGTGTGGGTTATTCGGGTATTAACCAGTTGCCGACCACCCGCCGTGGCTTGACGGTGGGAACTTGACTGGTTATCATGAAACGGCGTCACCTGACGGCGGGCCGCGAGACCGAGTATTGTGAGCGCAAGCACACTGCCGGAGGCAAGCGTGTGCGCTCACTGTGTTCCGGGGGGCCAGGGAGCGGATAGCGGTGGACTCGATGTCCACCGGTTACCCACAATCACCCCCCCTGGAGCGACAGAACGGGTGTCCGTTTATGTAAACACGGATCTCTGTTCTGACAGAGGAGGAAGGGATGTGATCACAGGCTCCCTGTATATGCAGTACAGTATCTGGGTATGTGAGGACAGTACATGTTTGCTTAGTGGACTGATCTTACGTAAGTGCCTCCCTAAGAAATATGAGTGTAGATCTGCTTGTTAAAGGGGTTGTAAAGGCAGAAGGTTTTTTATCATAATGCATTCTATGCATTACGATAAAAAAACCTTCTGTGTGTAGCAGCCTCCCCAGCCCCCCCCCCAATACTTACCCTGAGCCCCTTCTCTCTCCAGCAATGTCCACGATCCCCTCAGCCGTCCAGTACACTCTTCCTGATTGGCTAAGACACAGCAGCGGCTGTCAATAATAGTCTGTCAGCCAGTCAGGGGAGAGAGGGGGCGGGGCCAGGTCGGGGCTCTATGCCTGAATGGATACACAAAGCTCTGACTTGGCTCGGGTGCCCCCATAGAGAGCTGCTGGCTGAGGGGGCACTCGAAGGAGGGAGGGGCCAGGAGCAGCAAAGAGGGACCCCAGAAGAGGAGGATCCGGGCTGCTCTGTGCATATTCAACTGCACAGAGGAGGTAAGTATAACATGTTTGTTATTTTTTTTTTTTTGAAAGCAAGACTTTACAATCACTTTAATTTGATGATCATTCACATAAGTGCTGAACGGCATCAGAACTATACAGATCATCATCTGTCACTTCCAGTTGTCACAACATTTGAGCCTTCATTCATCTC
Organism: Glandirana rugosa; assembly: GCA_018402905.1. NCBI lineage: Eukaryota > Metazoa > Chordata > Amphibia > Anura > Ranidae > Glandirana > Glandirana rugosa. Next base: position 678,005 of record BLSH010504628.1, read on the forward strand.
TACAATGAATGGAGCTGCCATTCACATGCGGCAAAAAAAAAACTGGTATTACAGCCGAAATAGGAGACTACAAAAACACAATTTGTTTCCTGTTAAAGCGGTAGTAAACCCATCCATTTAACAGTTTAAAAACCAGCTACGTGCCGGAAATGTAGCACTCCTATTTGTTGTGCTCTAAACCAAACTATCAAACCATCCAATGGCTGGTGTCATAGCTGATCACATGTTCAGTATCATGGCAGTTGTAGATTTAACAGAGGCCAAGATAGCAGCTTCCTTGGATGAAAATGATAGCAGGGTTTACTACCACTTTAAACCATAAATAATAAACCTTTCACATATAAGCAACTACACCCTACCACTGTTTTAATATATGTTACCTCTAAAAGTCAAAACCTCTAAAAAGTCACAGAGAAACAATGGATTCCTGATTATTGGAAAAATATTTCCCTTTCCCTGATCTTACTGGTTAAGATGCATTAATGTAATTTCTGAAATGAAGGAATCAATTCACATATAAGCCAAGAGCACATTCATCATTATATTTCCACTTGGTCTCTCTGACTAGATTTCCAATGCTCGAAGGAGTATATAAATTACTTACAGCTGAACGCTAGCCAAACAGCTATGTCTTCTGTTCATATATATAGAAAAATGGATTTTGGGACAGAGGTAGCCTGATAGACAGCCGCCCATAGAGCTATCACGGGTCCGACCATGTACGTCAGACACAAAATTAATGGGCACAGATGTAAAAAAAAAAAAGATATCCATCCTGCTCAGCTCTGATTCAGCAGGGGGTACACTCACGTATCCCATGCTGCACGGAGCAGAGCAGCTCAATTTAAAGCGGTAGTAAACCACTGGGTGTCTTTTTTTTTTTATTCTGACCTGCAAGGTAAAGCCATAATGTGCTAATATGCATAGCATTGTCCCTAGTCCATGTGCTGTCAACGCTGGAGGCCGCTTCCATCTTCACCCTTCTTCCTTTCAGATCCGCAAACTCCGGCTCTGTGACTAGCCGGAGCCGCAATGACGTCACTCCCGAGCATGTGCAGGGGAGCCACCGTTTACAGCACAGGACACTGAAGGAGCGGCCACCCGGGTCATTGTCATTGGCTGCATATACAGTAAATATCTTCTAAACGGTGCATGTTTAGGAGATATCATCAGTACCTATAGGAAAGCCTTATTATAGGCTTTCCTGTAGGTACAAGTCAGAGATTGAAGTTTACAGTGACTTTAAAGAGGTGTTCCAGTCTCCCCACTAAAAATGAAAAGTAAGCAGCTACAAATACTGTAGCTGCTGATGTTTAATATTAGGACACTTACCTGTCCAGGGCTCCCCAGATTTTCGGATTGGCTGTTGGATGCTGCCGACGCCATTCCTGGTAAGCGAAACCGGCAAGGAGGGCTTTCGGCTTCACAGCCATTTTCTTAATTTGCATGCACCAGGCACACTGCGCTTTCTAATTGGCCCGGCAGCAGAAGAAGGAGGAGGGGAGCCGAAGGAGGAGACAGATAAGTGGAAGTTCCATTTTTGAGTTTTCTATTGTTTTCCACTGAATATACTTCAGCCCTTCAGAGTAGTGTTACCACCAATTAGTTCTCTATGGCACTGAAAATAGATTTAATATTTTTTGTTCCTGGGGTTCTTCCTTGTTACTCCCTACAGGGTGTGGGGTATTGTGTGGGCTGGGGGCACATTGGGGTTGATTTACTAAAACTGGAGAGTGCAAAATCTGAAGCAGCTCTGCATAGAAACCAATCACCTTCCAGGTTTTTATTTGTTGAAGCTTAATTGAACAAGCTGAAGTTAGAAGATGATTGGGTACCATGCACAGCTGCACCAGATTTTGCACTCTCCAGTTTTAGTAAATCAACCCCAATGAGTCTTCCTCCATCCCAAGCCCCCTTACTCCATCTTACTTCCATACCCATTCTCATCTTCCCTCCTTTCCTCTCCTCTCTAACTCCACTTCTCTCTTAACTGTTCTGTTCCTTTCTTACATTCCTAATCATATGCTTCCTTCTTTTACAATAAAAAAACGTCTGCAAGGGACATATACAAGGATACGCTCTTCATTTTTTCCACGTATAACAAGGTTTGAGATGGAACTCCTCCAACCACCTGGTTTGAGTGGATGGTGGATGTTTAGTTTTTTTCATTAAGCCTGCTAGTCAGCTTTATCCGATCCTCCGCTCCCATGCCAGGCAGCACTTTCCTCTACTCCCCTACGCTCTAGCGGTGAATTGTCTCTCAGCATTACCATGTCCATTGCAGGACTATGGCCTCTGCATTGGACTTGATGACATTAGAGAACCTGTCATCGGCAAAGCATAGGGAAAAAGAGGCCATTCTTAGAGGGAGCCTGTGGGAATCGAGGATTCCGTACGTAAAACTGCTTTTTATGGCCCCCTAAAACAAAATGAGTATTTAACCTTTGTCATGCAGGGGCAGCGTCACTGCAAAGTGGCATTTTTTTTGCTTTCCCTGGAGTTCAGCTTTAATGTGTAACCAGGAAAATCTACAAAAAGAAAATGTTTCTACTACAGGTATGAGCATGAAAGAATTTGATTGGTTGCTATAGTCCCTGCACTTCACAGAACGTCCCTTTCAATGGGCCCCCATAGAGAGTTGTAAATCACCGGTTTTCAACAAAGGGTAATGGTATACTAACACTATGGAACGTTATTTTTCCCGCTGGTAAAATACTAAGTTATTTTTGTTAACAGAGATGCAGAACTATGAAATTGAAGTGCTTGCATAAGCTGAAAGTTACTGAAAAGACCACAATACTGTCCAACTAACACAAATTTGATTGCTAAACACCAAAAATATAGAAGGAGTATAATTATAAATCAATTACCACAGCAGTCTTTGAAGGGAACACAGCGTTCTACCATTCAGAATCAGTTGACTTGCATTTCATTGCTCTCATCATTTCTGCTCAGTATATAACGGTTACAGTGGTGATAATCTCAGCCTTTCAACTAAACGACATGTATGCATAGGTCATTCTGTCTGTCAGTCCAATTATTCCAGCCACCTTAACTCATTTGCATGCTTTTAAGGTCTGCCATTCTAAGCGTTCGCTCTATGCAGCCATTTTGAGTTCAGGCACTGCATTCAACATAGATTCTCATCAAGTGAAGCGATTGTTGATTAAATCATAAGGACACTCAGTCCGTCTGCCTAGTCTTAAATGGTAACACAATAAATAAGACAAACAGGTCTGGAGCATCTGCTGTCACTGGTACATGAATAATCACTTGGCATATTATCCCTTTTACAGTTTACTTGAATTGCGCCTATTGTCCGTGGATTGGAATACTGAAGGGTCATCCATGGCAATAAACGATTTAAGACACAGTGAATAAAGCTTTCTTTGTCCTCTAGGACAGATTACTGCATTACATATGTAGCATATATGAGCTAGACTGTCACATTATGCTTTTGTCTACGGATGCTGTATTTGGTGAAAAATAACAGGCAAGACTGTGCAAGTCAGCCCTCTCTGACCACTTCAATGTACTTTATACAGTGAAGGCTTCATTGTGAAGAATTATACAGAGCAAAGTTTATCATTATGCAGACACCAAGCTCCAAAATGTGTTGCCTGTGCTTTAATTTAATGACTTAATTTCAGTGGCTGTCAGTTTGCATTTTGCTTCCATATACTGCTCACAAAGCACCCAATAATTTATTGGAAATTTCTGTGCAAGGCAGAAACACACATAATAAATCAGACACTTCACAAAAGAGTAGTGTTTGCGAGCAATACATGTAATACAAAATCCCCTGTAGAGCTGAAGGTAGAAGGAATGATTCATGGCAATGGAATTGGGGTCTTTCTGGTCGGGTCCAGACTAGACCTAAGATTCATTTGACAGCGGCATTTGTGAGTCCTCATATCACAACTGTTCACATTTTAAGTGCAGTTACACCAGGGGCCAACTGGAGCCATTGTTTGTAAAAGTATCAATTATTACATCTCAAATGTATAATCTAAATGTATGTGGAAGACAATTTTACAGACAGAAGTAGACAAATTAAAGTATGACTAAAGGCAAAAGTTGTTTTTTCCATTTTGGATAGGGTATAGAGGAATTACACCTGTGAAATATTGCTGTGCCCCCCGTTAGGGAGATTCATCCTATTTGTTCTTGTTGTTGTTATCATTGAGAATGAAGGTAAAAGAAAACCTACATTTTGGGTTGTCCCCAGAAAAGGAATAGAGGGGAAATTCTCCAATGTGAATACTAGTTCTGGGACAACCAGAGATTCCCCTACTTTGCAGGGGTTTCCTCTCACTTCCTGTTTTTAACCTGATAGGGGCTATAACCCTCCCTTACTCTATCAAAAATGCAACTTTATGCAAATGCTACTTTAAGCAGGGGGGTTGATACAGTGATCAATTGTGAGTTTTTGGTCACTCGCATTTTATTGCTGCATGAGCAATTACATGCGAGTGGGCGCAATTAGCTGCAAGAGCCGGCAGCCTCCCATTGCTTTCAATGGGGCTGCCTACTCGCAGCTAATTGTGGGAACCCCTGCTAGGGTTCTCAAATGTAATTGCAGGCAGGGTGCAATTGTAGGTAGGAATACACCCTAAAGCAGTGGTTCTCAACCTCGGTCCTCAAGTACCCTCGACAGGCCATGTTTTAACATTTCTCTTAGATAAAATACCAAGCCTTTGACTCTGATTTAAAGCACCTGTGCAAGATAAAGGAAAACCTGAAAACCTGGCCTGTTGGGGGTACTTGAGGACTGAGGCTGAGAACCACTGCCCTAAAGTGATGTTTCATGGTTCAGCTGCACAGTTTCTTATGTCATTTATCTGCTCGACAGATAATCATTTTTACAGATTCACTGCCTATGAGCAGACTAAAGGTAGAAAAGTAAAATTAAAAATTGCAAAGCTCAACAAAAATAAGAGCATATCATGTGTCAAAGCTTTTGGGTTCAACACTTTCATTCTGCACAGTGCTTGTAGCATTTGCTACTAATCATTGTTGATGAGAACAATTCAGTATATTAAGCATTAAAGAGACCCTTTTGTTGGATAAAATAGGTTGCAATACTGTAGAAAGTAGAAGAAAAGTAGAAGTAGAAAGTAAACCCCTGTAGAAGTAGAAGGAAAATGCTTATTTTTCAGGGTACAGGACTCAATAACTTGCTTGTATAAATATGACCGTTGGTTAGGGTTGCCACCTCATCCCTTTAAGCCCCAACACATATGAACTACACAGGTTCTGTGGCTGATTGAGGTGGTAACTAAACTCACTTGGTGCCTGCTCTGTATTCATTTTAGCCTCAGAACCTGTGTAATTCATATGTGTTTGAGTTTAAAGGGATGAGGTGGCAACCCTACCGTTGCTGGTAACTGACACCAGCGGTACCTCACCATGCAATGTGGTTTCATCTGCTGGCCCGTACATCAAAACTGTGTCCTGAAATGATGTAGGTGTTGGCAACTGGACAAGTGTGCAGCAGGTGGCAGGAGTCAAAAACTCCAAAAGTGTCAGATACCAACAGAGCAAAGATTGGAGTCACTACCTGCTGGACAGGTAAGTAATCTTTTTATACAAGATGTGCTGAAGTGCAGGTCTGTGAGCACCTGCTGTACTTGTGCTAAATGAATAGCATCGCTACACACCACACACGGTGTCATGCTTCACTAGGTTTTAGGACCTGCAAACCCCATCTTGTGCCGAGAACCCAAGCACCAGATTTTCAGCCCCAAACACATATACAATGTCGCTTGTTTGACTATGCAGTGTTACAAAGCTGGAAATCTTATATAGCCCCCTCTAGGTGCTTTAGTTAGATTTTTGTGATAGGTGAGGCAAATTTAGTCAGGCCTGATTGTTTTGTTCCTGGGCTGGGAGTGGCTCAGGGAGTTGCTGGTGACTCCCAGACAGCATCACTGGAACTTCCCCTCTCTTTCCAGAGGTTTCTAGAGTGTTCTAGAAGATGAAAGGAGGGAAAGAGAAGGTGGAGTGTTTGGGGAGCCCTGACCAATCCCCCATTCTGGATTGGCAGGAGGCAGACCTCCTTAAATACCTGGGGTCCGCCCAGCTGAGGGAGGAGAGTTTGGGTGGAAGAGATGGAGATGGAGTAGTACGGAGGCTGTCGGGGCCTTGAGGGAGCCCCCAGTCTGGGGGGGTGACTTCAGCCTGGGACTCGGGTGCATCCAGGAGGATACCTAGACCCTGGAATAGAGGCACAAGGAGAGAGAAAGCAGAGCACAGTGGGAGAGAGTACTGCCAGAGAGATCTCCAGGAGAGGAACTATAAGTGTCAGGAGTCGGTGAGTGATACACACCGTGGGAATCTGGAAGAGGCACGCCGGAGCAGATTGGGGTGAGAGAAAGTCTGAGAAGGGTGCAAGAGTCAGTTGGGACTATGGTGTCCCTGTGGCAGCGGAGAGGGTTGTTGCAGCCAGGAGAGCTGGCAGGGCCTGGAAGAGGATGGGCTGGGAGCGGTAGTCCATCATAGCTAGCTAGCACTTCAACTAACTTTTCCTACACTATAGGGGCCTGCTGTCCCTGCCTGCAGAGGGCGGTTCGGGGGCTTTGCTAATTAAGAGCAGACCTCACCATGTGCTAGCTAGTCTGAAGAAGTTTGTGTAGGAGAGCGGAACAGGAGTGTACTAAGAAGCAAGTGTGTGCTGGAGAAAGAGAAGGAGTGTATATACAGGACGTGTATATAGATGGTCCGGTTCAAGTTTGAATCCAATTCACTGGGCATCCCATAACATCCCAATCCCTATGCAAGTTTAATCCCCCAATTAAAAAAGAAAACACAAGTACCGGCCTGTTCTTCATGACTCCGGATAAAAAGAAACAGTGTGATTGAGGGCAGAGTGACAGGTGAACCAAGGGGGCAATAGCTACACTTACAACCATTACAAAAGTTCACATACTGTATACAATATGTACATAAATGGGATATTTAGTCGTTTTTCTGTATCTCTGTTTAATGCAGCATTCAGTATCCACTCAGTGCAATGAATAAGAAAGCAGGCACTTTTTACGGGCTAGAAAACATATTGATACTATGTATTCTTTAGAGGACCATCTTAATATTTCCAGCTATACCAGCAAAAGGGTATCTTTTATAAAAAGACAGGGAAACTATGAAAAATGCTAATACAGCATTTTAGTTAAAATGCTGGCTTTTAGCTACAAGATAAGGCGAACCTTATCCAGAGAAATTAAAGGGCAGTGTTAAAAGGGAAAGCCTTATACTGTATCGCCAGAATGATAACACTGCATGAAAAATGATTGTGGTAAACCTAAACTATGTACTGTAGTGTGTACAGACTGGTTGTGCTTAGAAGGCTTTTATCAAAAAATAATATGCTGTTTTACAAACAGAGCTCCTACTTAAAGAGGAGTTCCACCCACAAATACATCTTTATATATTTCAAATCCTCTATGCATGATGAATCACCTTTGGAAAAAAAAATAATGTTATACTCACCTTAAGTGCCCTGTTGCTATAGGGTCCCTATAATCTTCCACTTCCTGATCCGCGGCACTCCTCATCACTTCCTGCCTCGCCTGGGCTCATGGGAGATGTGAGTCATCATTTTCCATGAGTCAGTGGGCATCCCTGAGCTGTAAAATCGTGTTATTTCCAGACAGGAAATTATGCGGTTTTCTGGGGGAGAGACATGTTATCTATGTTGCCATAACAACGGGGCAGGGCCTTCCTCCGTCGATGCCCTTTGTTATGGCGACGAGACATACACTCAAGATTCAGAGATGCATGCTGGTTACCCAGCATGCACCTTATCTAGGAAGAGATTCGAGGAGGGTGCGAGTGGGCTTCACATGCCCACAGCTAAGATGGGAACTCCCAGTAAATAAAACATCAGCAATGTTAGTACAAAATAAATAGGAAGCTACCCAGATTTAACGGTATCAATTACTTTACTTGTTTAATGAATATTAACTAGGTGGATGCCAGCAAAAAAAAAAAAATTATGTGGGCGGAACTCCGCTTTAAGGGAGATTTAGGTTGCATGTTTTCCTTTGGTTTTAAGACATCTGTTGTGTACAGAGTTAATGGTTCAACCTGAAATGTATACACACAAGTGAATGTGTCAGAGCAGAGCCACCTCCTTTATCAGACAACTTCTGAAGTTTCAGTTGGACAAAGCGCCCAAAAATCACAGAGCTTCCTCTGTGCTCCATCTTTCTCAACCCATATTGCTCTGGGAATCCTTTGTCATCTGTTAAATGTGTATTTGTAAAACAAATAATGTGTGCATTTATAAACAGATATAAACTTTAAAAATATATCCTTTCAAAATATATACAGTGGGGAAAATAATTATTTGATCCCCTGCAGATTTTGTAAGTTTGCCCACTTACAAAGAAATGAAGGGTCTCTAATTTTTATCATAGGTTTATTTTAAATTATATCAACCTAAAATCCAGAAATACCACATGATACAAATGTTATAACTTGAGTTGCAGTTCAGTAAGTAAAATAAGTATTTGATCCCCTACCAACCAACAATAATTCTGGCTCCCACAGACTGGCTACAGTATGTGCTCATGTGGTACACAGATTTGTTCTGTCAATTTAAAAAGGTGCTTCTAGCAACAACTCCTTAAGTGTATAAAAGATACCTGTCCACAGAATCTCTTTCTTCCATTCAAACCTCACTATCATAGGCAAGACCAAAAGCTGTCAAAGGACATCAGTGACAAGATTGTAGACCCGCACAAGGCTGGAATGGGCAACAAGACCGTCAGCAAGAAGCTTGAAGAGAAGGAGACAACTGTCTGAGAAGGAATACAAAATAACCATCAATCGCCCTCAGTCTGGAGCTCCATGCAAGATCATGGGTTAAGGATGATCATGAGAAAAGTGAGGGATCAGCCCAGAACTACACGGGAGGAGCTTGTGAATGATCTCAAGGCAGTTGGGACCACAGTTACCAAACAAACCATTGGTAACACAATACGCCACCCTGGATTGAAATCCTGCAGGGTCCGCAAGGTCCCCCTCCTCAAGAAGGCACATGTACAGCAGTACTGTTTCTTGGCCCAGGCCTAGGGCGGCACATTGTGGGGGGCAGCGAAAAAGCCACCCCCCTTCCCACGATACCCCCCCACCCGTCCTCCCAAGTCCTGGCTCTCGCGGGCGCTTCCCGCGGCCACCTCCCACGGCCACCTCCCACGCAAGTCTTACCCTCCCACCCGTCCTCCGAGTCCCGAGTCCTGGCTCTCGCGGGTGTTATCGCCAGTCTGCAGGATTACTTGGCTAAGGCCGGGAGGGGAGCGACTGCCGCCCCCATAAGACGGCCGGTGACTGGCCAGATCTTGTGCACATCATTTTACTTGTGGAGGCGGAACATTAGGCTCCACCTACCCTCCTCCACGCGGATCCTTATGAAGTATAACATCTTCTCCCCGGCCCAGGATGGGCCGATAGGAGGAGGGGAGAGAGAGGAGGATGATGGGAAACTCCAGGTAGCGGCAATAACAGCAGCAGGTACCTTCTAATACTATACTAAATTACAATGGCATTTGTATTTTGTATGCAGACATCATGTGGGTGCAAACTCATTAAACAGTCCCCATTCAGTGAAAATTCATGTACTGTAAAGTTTGCAGTACATAAACTTTTACTGCTGTGGACTATTTAGTAAGCTTGTAGTAGTATCATTCTAGTACAATATGATCTGTACATTAATTTGATTCATATTGGCTACTTGGCACATCAAATTAATGTACAGATCATATTGTACTAGAATGATACTACTACAAGCTTATTAAATAGTCCACAGCAGTAAACTTTACAGCACTTGAATTTTCACTGAATGGGGACTGTTTAATGAGTTTGCATTGATTTCAGCATGTGCAAAGTGCTCCACGCTGAAAGCAATGCATACTTCATATACACTGGGGTCGGCAACTTGTCAATCACGAGCTACCTGTCAACAGGTGACAGGTAGCTCATGAACACATCCCAGTGTTGCCGCCTTGGTCTCGTGTGCTCTGTACATGCGTGGTGCAGCAGGCACATGGACAGGTAATCCTAGACTACGGAGGAAGCCCCCACTCCTTGCATACGTGCAGCTGCGGGGCAGGGAACGCCTTCAGAATTGCTTGGTTGGGGGTAAGAGGAAAAGGTGGGGCCTAAAGAGGAAGGGGTGTGGTTTACAGATAGGGCGGGTCTTAAACAGAAAGGGGTGTGGCTGTGTCAGGAATGGGTGGGCCGTATTCAGGCTGACTTTGTCGCATTGAGGGGCTAATGGACAGGGCCATGTATTGTAAAATCATGGATGAGAACCTTCTTCCCACAGCCAGAACACTGAAGATGGGTCATGGATGGGTTTTGCAGCATGACAATGACACAAAACAAACCACCAAGCCAAAAAAGGAGTGGCTCAAGAAGAAGCACATTAAGGTCATGGAGTGGCCTAGCCAGTCTCCAGACCTTAATCCTATAAAACATTTATGGAGGGAGCTGTAACTTCAAGTTACCACGCGACAGCCAAGAAACCTTAAGGATTTAGAGAACATCTAAAGAAGAGAGGACCAAAATCCCTCCTGAGATGTGTGCAAAACTGGTAACCAACTACAAGAAATGTCTTACCTCTGTGCTTGCCAACAAGGGTTTTTTCCAACAAGTACTAAGTCATGTTTTGCTTGGGGAATCAAATACTTATTTTACTTTCTGAACTGCAACTCAATTTATAACGTGATTTTTTCTGGATTTTTGGTTGATATTCTGTGTCTATCATTTAAAATACACCTATGATAGAAATTATAGACCCTTCGTTTCTTTGTAAGTGGGCAAACTTACAAAATCTGCAAGGGATCAAATCATTATTTTCCCCACTGTATATATATTTTTTAAATTAGGGTTACACTTGGAAGGCACATGGCCTGGGACAACATGATCTTGTGTATCATTGCATTAATAGAACAAAGATATGTCAATCCTTCAGAACAGTTCTTATAAGCTAAAAGTACAATCAATAAGAATGGACAGTGAAAGGACAAAAGAATCAAGAAAAGAAAAAAAACATGTTTTTTTCAAAACCAGGTGACACGAGAACTCATAGCAAGCATTTTTCTTATGTACATTTTCTGAACAAAAGCCCAGCAGTTGAACCAGAGTTACAGCAACAGAGAAATAAAAATAAAATAGCTGTAGCTATACGTTCTGAATTAAGATTTTATAAAAAAAAGGATTGTCTGGTCTGTTCAGTAGCGATAGCTTCTGAGGCACTAGTGGCTCTGCAGAGCAGATGGGTTTTGGATGTGCACACTAATCATCATCATACGGGTGCCTAAATTACTAAAGTTTATTAAAGTGAAGTTAACCTATGCTTACTTCAAGCATTCTATAATAAGTAGGACACTTTTTATAATCCCTTCCATATGATGACATGTTCATACAAGTTTACTTTATACTTCACTCCCAAACACTAGAAGTTTGAACAAGAAAAAGATATTGCAACACAGAATTATTGCTAATTTCCTCAGAAAATTATTCACAATTTTTTTTACCGCACATTGCTTTTCCCATGGTGTTTTTTTCCACGGATAATGATATTGGAATTAATGCAAGCAAATTTTACATGTTTTTTCTATTTTATTTTCTGCTTCTCCTTGGGTACTCTCAGTTTCTGTCAGTTTAATACATAGAAATCAGAGACTTTGCCATTTATAGGATCCTACTAAAATATTAAACCTAGTCAACAGTATAAAAAGCAGAGACATCACCCTACCGACAAAGTGCTGTATAGTCAAAGCTATGACATTCCCAGTAGTAACCTATTGGTGTGAAAGTTGGACCATAAGGAAGGCTGAACGCTGAAGAATTGATGCTTTTGAACTATGGTGTTGGAGATGACTCTTGAAAGTCCCTTGGATGGCAAGAGTATCAAACCAGTCAATCTTGAAGGAAATCAACCCTGAAAATTCACTGGAAGGACAGATCCTGAGGCTGAAACTCGAATACTTTGGCCATCTAATGCGAAGAGAGGACTCATTGGAAAAGACCTTGATCCTGGGAAACATGGAAGGAAAAAGGAGAAGAGGGTGACAGAAAACAAGATGAATAGATAGCATCATCAAAACATTGAACATGAACTTAAGCAAGCTGTGGGAGGCAGTGGAGGACAGAAAAGCCTGGCGTGCTATGGTCCATGAGGTCACGAAGAGTCGGACATGACTAAACGACTGAACAACAACAACTAAAATGTGTGACATTACTAAAATAATACCTTCTTATTATATATGAGAATGGCTCTCAAATAGAGTTGAGCGAACACCTGGAAGTTCGGGTTCTGCTGGTCCGTCCGAACTTCGGGACAAAGTCCGGGTCCGGGTCCGGACGGAACCCGAACGATCGCACGGACAACGAACCCCATTGAAATCAATGGGGACCCGAACTTTTAGGCACAAAAATGGCTGTAGGAAAGTCCTGGAAAGCCCCAGAGGGCTGCAAAAGGAAGTAAAATGGGGGTAAGGGTAGGGCAAGTGCCCTACAAAAAAATGGGGACAGGGAAATAACTGTAAATATTTTTAAAAAAATAAAAACATAAAAAAAGCAAAAATGGAGGTGAATGTGGATCATCTTCAAACTGTGTCTGAAAAGTATTAATTAACGGTAGAAGCCATATAACTGTTC
>BLSH010504628.1:695012-716013 GCA_018402905.1 Glandirana rugosa
CCCTGACGTTTCAGTGTACTGTTCAGCATGGGGTACTAAAGGTTACTCTTGGTAAGTATAGACACGTTGAAGTTCAGTGTCGTTGAAGTTTAATCAAGGACGTGATGAAACCAGGGTGAAACTACACTGAACTCCAGGTATCTGGAGTTCTTATGTGTCCGTAACGAAGTTCAACGTAGTTTTAACGTCGTTTTTTTAGTACCGTTAACACCTTTGGATCCGAATAGTTGGAGACCTCCTTGGGATCCCAGTGTCTCTTGGGAACTTAACTTAATTTTGTACCATTGCCCTTTTTGACAAGTACCCCTGTTTTATGGACCGGATGTAAACCCGAACGATTTTTGAAATGTCCGGGTCCGGGTCCGTGCCACGGACACCCTAAAGTTCGGTACGGACCCGAACGTTACAGTCCGGGTTCGCTCAACACTACTCTCAAACTGACAAAAGTTGGGGACCCATGCTAAAGTAAAACATGTAGGCCAGGTATTTTGTCCCCATGAACAGTTTTTCCCGTTACCATGTTTTAATTCAATTCAAGGGTTCTCTGTGACCCTAGGGTTCCTCCAGAGGTTGATAAGCCTAGGTTTCCACAATTGCCATGATTTTTTTGCTGCAATTTTGATGCAACTTGAAGCAATGCCTGTGTATTCTTGAGGTCTATGGACCTCAAGTCACATCAAAGTGGGACCAAAGTAGTGCAGGAACTAATTTGAAGTTGCTGTGACTTGAAGTTGCACAGATATGAATGGTTCTCATTGGAAATCATGGGGTACGACTTGTCATGTGACTTTGCAGTCCCAAGTTGCACTAGTGAAAATGTAGCCTTAAGATTAGTTCAGCAGTGAGCAATTCTGACTTTCAGATAAGTAAACACTAAAACCAATGATCTTTTTAGCTATCTGTAAAGGGAGGATTCCTCTTAATGACCACAAATGTAAGGAACATTCTTCCTACTGGCCTTCACACTAGTGTACCATGAGCTGTAAATATAGTCATTATTAGCAGGGGTTCCCTAAGGCCAGAAAGTTATTTTAAGGGTTCCTCTGTACTTAGAAAGTTGAGAAAGGCCGTCTTAACAAGTCTACTGTTTCTCTGACTTTCTGCTGTACAACAGCATGGAACTTTGGATCAATATTGGATGGAAAGTAAAGATTCTGTAACATCAATGTCTTTTCCCCTGTGCAACTTCAAACCATCTCATTACGTTTCCAGAAAATGCTTCTGTTAAGATTTGACATCACTGACAGAGTGCAGCAAAAGTGCAAATAACACATCTACTTCTTGTATGGCTGCTTCCTTTTCGGGAAGGGTGAACATCTATAATGGTAACTGTTTCTCTTCCATCAAAATAAAGCAGCAGTATGTTCTCTGGAAACAAATTCCTTCAGTACTAATTCCCCAAACACTGATTGCGATGTGCTCATTTGGTATTCATGAGCTGGCATTGTGTGTCCCTCAAGGCTGCCTGCACTCTTATTAGCATTTCTAATGACAAGATCTCCACAGGAAGAAACACAGATGATCCTTCCCTTCAGTCCTTCATTACTAAGCAGTAAAAGGGAATCACCTAGCTGTGCACCAACAAGCACCCTGATGCTAACTATTTCAAAGAGGTTCTGCTGTGTCAGAAATGGATTGTTCTCGAAGGCTTTCAGATTGAGATTAAGAAGTCTGCCTAAAAAGGCCATTTATTTCAATAATAATGAAGAGTTACCTCTTAAAGAAAAAAAATCATTATGCTTAATTGTTACTAAATAATGTATAGTTTTGCTGATTACTGTTGTCACAGAAACAATACAAGACATCCACACTTCTTTACAAAGTCACTCCATTAGACCAACTGGTCTGCTTTGATTCCGTGAACTGTTGTATAGTTAACACGTTTGAAGTCATTGTTAGTATATGCACTGCAAACTGTGATCTCTCTAACAAAACCAAGCAAGTATTTCACTGTATACGTAATGTTTTATATTACAAAATGCATAGGATCAGCCATTGACAAACAACAATGCTTATTAGACCTATAGAAAATTTCACAACACCATAATACTCCTAGGAAAAATGCCTGCATATGGGGTACAGGTGTCCACTTGTAAGCAAAAATGTGAATTGATAGTACATATGGCCCATATTGCTTGATAGGGACACAATATTAAGCTTTGTAATAAAATTCATGTTTTTATATATCTATGTGTTCGTCCTCTCTGGTACCATTAAAGTCCAACATGCATGTTTTTTTGAGGTGGTAATAACAAGGGATGTGGTACACCCAAAAGAGCCAATTTTCTTTTTTCATAGTATGATAGAAAAACTAAAATGTAAATCTGATAAAATTATTTGTAAAGGAAAAAAAACTTTGTTAAAGCAATGAGGATGCTCCTAGGAACACATCAAAATAGGACCAATAACTCATCCTACTCCATTCTGCACCTTCCATATATTGTGTTCCAAACCTCTCTGTCAATACATTCAGACAAATGTGTTAAAACTCTTTGTTTGAAACTTATTTTGTGTTCAAAACACACTTCTTTTTGCTATTCTAATGTAAATCTAATACTTGTTTGTAAAAGAAAAAATAAAATATTTTTTTCTTAACCACTTAACGCGAATCGCCGTTTATAAACAGCAGCTGCTTTAAGTGGAGGTATCGGGATATAGCCCGCAGCTACAGGCTATATCCCGGTACCGTTTTTTAGAGCGGGCGATCGGCTATCCGGCGATAATGGCCGATCCGGCGATAATGGCCGATCCGGCTCGGGAGCCGCTCGGTCGTTATCCCGGGCCGCGGGAGAAGACATGCCTTCCGCCGCTCTTCTCCGGCCTCCCGTCCCACGGGGAGACCGGAGCTCTGATCCGGCGCGTCTGCTTGCTGGGAGGAGACCTGAATTAAGCCGGAATCGGTTCGGATCGGGTCTCCTTCATCAAATTCCAGAAGCCACATCACATCGTCACTTCCGGTTTGCTCGGCGGCTAACGGTGCCGGTTTTAAAAAAATGACAGTGTTCAGAATCGCCGTTTTTGCCGATTTGAATACTGTGAAGTGTAAAGGAGCCCCCGCCTCCATAAAGAGTACCTGTCACCATATATTACTATCACAAGGGATGTTTAAATTCCTTGTGATAGCAATAAAAGTGAACAGAATTTTTTTTAAAGGAACAGTGCTACAAAAAATAAAAAAATAAAAAATTTAGAGCTTGCAAAGAAAACGCATACGTAAATCGCACCCGCATATGAAAACGGTATTCAAATCACACATGTGAGGTATCGCCGCAATTGCTAGAGTGTGAGCAATAATTCTAGCAAAAGACCTCCACTGCACCTCTAACCTGGTAACCATTAAAAGTTTTTAAACTATGGAGATTTTTAAGTACCGGAGTTTGTCGCCATTCTGCAAGTGTGCGCAATTTTAAACCGTAACATGTATGGTATCTATTTACTCGGCGTAACATCCTCTTTCACAATATACAATTGGGGCTAACTTTACTGTTGTCTTATTTTGTAACTCAAAAAAGTGAAATCGCGTTTGAAAGACCACTGCACAAATACTGTGTGACAAAAAGTATTGCAACGATAGCCATTTTATTCTCTAGGGAGTTTGAAAAATATATATATATAATGTTTGGGGGTTCTAAGTAATTTTCTAGAAAAAAAACTGTTTTTAACTTGTACACAACAAATGTAAAAAAGGGCAAGGGTGGGTAAGTGGTTAACTTACTAATTTTGCTGGCGATGCAAATTTATTAGGATTACTGTTTTACTAAAATTTCACATTGTCTTTCGTGGATGAATAAGCAACTGCTTTAAATTCTCCCGATTATCAGGGTATATCTGAAGTAAAAAAATGCAATATTTTTCATCTGTATTCTGTTGGTGGGGTTTGCTTTTTATACATATCAAGAAGTGAGAGGGCAGTTGTCAATGGAACAGGTCTTCCCATTGGAAGATTTCACTTCTATTACACTTCTGGTGACAGCTCAAAACTTTGGATTTTTCTATAACTTTTAGGCCTCATACACACAGACGTTTTTTGACGCCAACGTTTTCTGCCATTTTTTGCAGCTCTCCATGTTAGTCATTGGCCCCATAAAAATGCCAATGTTTTTGAGCTGTAGAGGGTGTCGGTGTTAGTGAGCTGAAACTAGAACCCACGGCCAGAGCATTCCGAGGCTGTAAAGTTTTGGCGTTTTTTGACGCTGACGCCGCAAAACGCTCACTAACGCCCACTAACGCTGTATCGACGTTAACCGGTGTTTTTGACGCCGATGTTTTTAGGTTGAAAAATAGCAAAGGATTTTTTTTTTTAAAGACGCCTATTGATGCCGACGCTCACTAACACTGATGCATAACGCAGAGAAATGCCGATTTTTCTCCCTGACATCGGGCCCGACATTTTGTTTATTTTTTAAGATATGCCCATGTGTATGAGGCCTTAGTCCCAGCGGCTATGGTCATCAGCAAACTAGTGATACAGAATCCCCCAACAGGCACACAGGTTAAAGTGAAATATGCCACTCTTCTTGTTTGAATTGAAAAAATGATTTTATATTAAAATTTTTAGAATTATTGTAGTAACCACATTATTGTAGTAGACATACAACCAATGTTTCTTCATAGTTGCCAATATTTGAAAACAATTAGGAGGGACACCTCGAAGGGAAGAAATATGCAAAGCATGAAGAGTGCTACCCACTGGACAAATGGGAGCATGGTCAAAAAATGCATGTGTCCAATAAAGTGGGTGTTGCTTTATGATGTAGGTTTGTGCCGCACCTTTCCCGTATGATATGATTTGCTATATTCTAGATAAAATAGGGCCTGCGGATACACTGAAGAGAAGGTGTCAGTAAACAAAATCCCACTGTTGGGAGTAAAATTAGGTCCCATTGTTGGTGTCAATGAGATAAAATACATCTTATTGTTTTATAAAAATAGGTGTCAGTTAGTGTCAGTGGGATAAATTAAGTCCCTTCATTCGTGTAACTGGAGGAAAATAAGTCCCATCGTTGGTGTTAGTTGGTGAAAAATATGTCCCATATTTGGGAAATAAAAATAATTCCCATCTTTGGTATTAGTGAGAGGAAAATAAGTCCCTTATCATTGGTGCTCAAATTGTTGGTGTCAGTAGGAAGGAAATAAGCCCCATATGGTTAGTGTCAGTAGGTTAAAATAAGTGCCATCAATTGTTCTAGTGGGAGGAAAATAAGCCCCAAATTATAGGTGTAAGTGGTCTGAAATAAATATAATGTTTGTTTCACTGTCATCCTGCAAATTGTCCTGGACCCTGCGGGACAGCCTGTGGGATGTGGACACTGTAGGACAACGTCCTGTAGGATTCAGGACTCTTGGAAAACAATGGTTTCCTCTCAGTGCTTTAACATAGGAAGAGATAAGAAAAATGGATATTAAAATGAGGTTTTCAGATATGTCTTCTGCAGACACAGTGTTCCAGAAAGGATTTTTTTTTAACATAAATTACTTCTGCACAAGGAAACTAAAATGAAAAGCAAGGAAAGGTATTACACATAAAGATTATATCAACTAACAAACCATACTTTTTCAATAGTATTTTAATTTATGCTTAAATGATATGGTGCATTTTAAGAAAACCCATACTATAAAAATACTTGTAGCCCCCTGTTACTAAAAGTTAGGCTATAATGTAAATTTAGTTTTTGGCTGAGCTGTAACTAGCTCAGATTGATTGTATAGTGTTTAGCTGGCCTTGCCCTAATTTCAGGAAGGTTGTGCATTTCTCACTGTTGCCAGTAGGTGTCACTGGTACCATAGGTCAGTATGAGTAGTACAACTGAACTGGGTTATAAATAATTACTCTTTTTCCAGAACAGCCCAGTAGGAAGTCCATGGCTACTGTGCATTCTGGGAAGGGGTGTTTATTTGGGTGTGACCATGTGCTCTTTCTCTTCCCTTGGGCCCTCCAGGCCTAAGGACAGGACCGGCCCTACCATGGGTCCCGGTGGGTCCATGGGACCCAATCGATACTTTAAGAGGGGCAGCAACAGGAGTGCACTGCCCGAGGACCTGAGGCTCCCTACCTCTAGCGTGCAGTGTCATCCTTGTACTGCATCGCCAATGTCATTGGCTGCATTGTCCGAGACTTGCTTCAAGTCGTTCAGCGCTGCCCCTGGCTCCCTGCCCATACTGGTTGCTAGCCGCAGCCCGACTGGCGTCTAGCAACCAGTGAAGTCAGGAGGAGAAGGAGAGAGACACCTCAGGATTCAGAGCAGAGGAGGATTTATCTTCTTCATCCTCCGGCTAGCTCCACCCACCTCCTCCCTGTATGTTCTCCTCGGAGGCATGAAACATCATGAGCAACTGACTACAGGCAGTGCACAGAGGGAGAGAGAGATGGAGCCAAACCTTTTATCAGTTTAGGTAAAAAAAAAACAAATCAAAGCACTTGCATACAGATAACAGATGAACTGTCAGCACTACATAGCAGAGCTCAGTGTGTGTGTGTGTGTGTGTGTGTGTGTGTCAGCCTGGAGCCACTAGCAAGCCTCTCCGTGCAGACTGCAGAGAGGACGGTCAGAATATGGCTTAAGAGGAGAAGACAGATGGGATGGCACCCTGGGAGGGAGGGAAGGAAGACACATCCTTAGACATCAGGGCAGGGTCCATGATGGAATTGTAGTCCTTCACTTTTGGGGGCTGTGACCCCCCCAAAAATGAAGAACTACAAGAACCAGCATGGACCCTGCCCTGATATCTAAGGATGTGACTCCCCCCCACTGAACTACTGGTCCCAGCATGAACCTATGAAATCTATGGGGTGACACCTTTAGATCGCAGGGGTTCATGCTGGGACTTGTATTCCTTCACTTTTGGGAGGGTCACAACCCCCAAAAGTGGAGATCTACAGGTCCCAGCATGAACAACTCAGAGCTGAAGATGTGGCATCCCCTGCCCCCCCCCCCCGTGGGAGGAGTCACATCGCAAGTCAGCGGCAAGAGGAGCATTCACCTTCCTGGGGCTCCAGTGTGTCGGACTGGTGGTAGGCTGCGGGTGGCAAGTGACACTGCATATGATGCCAGGCTATGGGTGGCAAATGGGCCGCTGCATTGGGTGGCAGGGTATGAGCGGCAAGTGGCACACTGCAACTGGTGGCAGGCTATGGGTGGCAAGTGGCACTGTATCTGGTGGCAGGCTATGGGTGGCAAATGGCACTGCATCTGGTGGCAGGCTATGGGTGGCAAGTGGCACACTGCATCTGGTGGCAGGCTATGGGTGGCAAATGGCACTGCATCTGGTGGCAGGCTATGGGTGACATGTGGCACTGCATCTGGTGGCAGGCTATGAGTGGCAAGTTGCACACTACATCTGGTGGCAGGCTATGGGTGGCAAGTGGCACTGCATCTGGTGGCAGGCTATGGGTGGCAAGTGGCACTGCATCTGGTGGCAGGCTGTCGGTGGCAAGTGGCCCATTGCATCTGGCAGCAGGCAATGGTGGCAAGTAACAAGCTGCATCTGGTGGCAGTCGACAGTGGCACGCTGCATCTGGTGGCAAGTGACAAGCTCAGGGTTCCCACTGATTCTTGATATATTACCTATTTCATGATATATTACAATGTAGTAATAGAAATAATGTGATTTGATCTTCCTGACATCATATCAAGCATGGTGCTGGGACGATTTAAGTGCTAACATCAGCCATTCGCCTGACAAATCACCCCGCTGGTGAATTCCCTGTCAACCCCGAGACTACATCCCCCCTCATCTTTTTTTAGGAAGGGGGGTGTCCCTAAATCGCAGTTTGGAAATGTGGTCACTCTAGCTGCCACCACAGGGATTGGACATGTCTTTTTGATGGAGGGGGCATGTCTCCTTGCTGGAGGGGGCATGTCTCTTTGCTGGAGGAGGCATGTCTCTGCTGGATTGGGCATGTCTCTTTGCTGGATCGGGCATGTTTCTTTGCTGGATCGGCAATGTCTCTTTGCTGGATCAGGCATGTCTCTTTGCTGGATCAGACATGTCTCTTTGCTGGATCAGGCATGTCTCTTTTCTGGATCGGGCATGTCTCTTTGCTGGATCGGGCATGTCTCTTTGCTGGAGGGGGCATGTCTCTACTGGATTGGGCATGTCTCTTTGCTGGATTAGGCATGTCTCTGCTGGATTGGGCTGTCTCTTTGTTTTATGGAAATGTCTCTTTGCTTTATGCAAATGTCTCTTTGCTGGATGGGCATGATTTTTTTGTGGGGGGGCAGCATTTCATTCTTGGACCCAGGCAGCCCAATGTCTTGGGCCAGCCATGCCTAAGGATGAGCTGATGTGAGCTCTGCAAGTAGGCCCAGAAGCCTGTCTGGGGCCTACTATTCCTGCTGTGGTCCTGGGGCTGTCTTGCCTGTGTGGGCGAAGCCGAGCCAAGCTGAAAAGATTCGGGGGAAAACCCTTGCTGGAGAGAGCCAGAATGAAGGCTGGTCTCTCAGAAGGTTCTAGTGACTCGCTTGAAGGACACACCAGCACCTAAAGCTGCCTTTACAGTATGTCGGATGGCTTAAAGGTTCTGACGCTGTGAAGCTGGATCAAATTGTACCAATCTACTCCATTGCAGTATTGCCAGGTGGGCTTAAAGGTTCTGGTACTCTAATCCGATCCTATAATCTAGACTGGTTGCTAAAGCCTATGAGAGGGGTCTATTCAGGAGTGCTCATTCTACAAGCTAAATTTTGCTAACTAGCTCCTGGTTGCTAAAGCCTGTGAGAAGGGTCTATTCAAGAGTGTTCATTCTACAATCTAAACTGCTAATTAGCTCCTGGATGTTATGCCTGTGAGAGGGGTCCATTCAAGAGTGCTCTGGCTGCTAGGTCTGTGAGAGAGACCTGTCCAGAAGGTTTACTGGCTGTAAGTCTGTGAGAGAGACTTGTCCAGAAATCCTGCCGGCTGCTAGGTCTCTGTGAGAGGCCTGTCCGGGTATACAAGGTTTGCTACAATGAGAAGCTATTTTACCTCTGGATTCAAAGAGTCTGTAAGTGATCTGTAACAAGGTATCTGAAACCTACCCTAACCCTCTCTCCTATCACTGCTTTCAAGTTCTTTATTAAAGCATTGAAATATATCTAAAGTGACTGGTGCCAAAGTTTCTGTTCTAAAACTCCCCATTGTAGCCATGGATTCAGCCCTGAGAAGTGATGTAGGCTCTGCCCATCTCTGGTAGGCTCCCAGGAGGGTGGGGTACCCACTACATACTTATTGAAATAATTGTTCAAATTTTATTTAAGTGTGAATTGTTGTCAAACCCTCAGGGCAGAGATTTCAAATGGCATTGTGCGTGGATGTCAGGTGGCATCAAAGGCAAGCACCCCTGTTTAGGCAGAGCTGTTCCAGTTTAATGAAGGCTGCCTCATTCATGTCTCTTGTGAACAAGTTATCCTTAAAGTCAAGTGTCCAAAATGGGCACCTCACTGCCATCAAAACAATGTCCCTTTCCTTAGCAATGACGAGTTCATCTCCCTTCCATTTAAGCAGTGTGGCTATAAAGGCCGGGGTATGTTCTTTATGCTCATCATATCTGAGGAAGTTATTTGGATCAGTGATTAAACATCTTCAACATTAAAGAACATGTCCAGTCAAAGTGGTTATACATTTCTGAAATGAAAAATGAACAGAGCATATCCCTCAATAATGTGTACTGGCCTTAATCCAAAGCACCAAGTGTGATTTCTCTTCCCTCTCCCTTCCCTCTGTTATCAGCTTTACTCACTTCTGACAGGTTATCCTGACACCACAAAATCTCAGGACACTTCCACCACCACCACACAGAAGGTGATTTGTTTCATCACTGTGAAAGAGATCATCTGAGGTTTGCCACTTCAGTGGGTAAATGTAAGGGTTTCCAACCACTTTACATGTAACTAACTTGTACTAGGTATACCAAGATGTGCATAAATGAGAACATTCACAGATCCATATTCTGCAAGGAAGTAATCAGTGCACCAGTGCATCAATATAAATAAAAATTTCAATATAAAGCAGAATTGTAAATAGATATTTCCATGCAGTCCCTGCTTCCTTTGTTATATGTTCATTGAGTAGACAAAAACATGATATTCCCAGCTGTTCTCTTATTGGCTACAGCTGTATGGTGGTTGAGTTTACAGTTTGAAGTAAATTAAGATGTCTTCCACAAAAGAAATAATAATGAGGACGATCATTAATGACAAAGGGAAATCAACAACAAAGGAAAGGAACAGCTGCAGAAAACCTGTGTCAATAGCCAGGAAATAAACTTGGAAGCCGAAGACCACAATATAAAATAATGAATGAATAATAAATGCTCAAATACCTTCTAAAATTATCATAAAAAAGGTCAGTCCCTACTCATAGGAGGAAAGGACTCCAATGTTGGCCATAGACTTCATTTTTGAAGTTTTCATTTGCATAAGAATTTAATTTGGTATATAGGGATGGACCCCCGGTTCGGGTTGAACGCATGTTCGACCCGAACATCGGGGGGTTCGCCTGTTCGGCGCATCCCAAACATTATGGGGCAATCACGGGAACTTTGAGTGCCCCATAATGCATTCCAATGGCGGGGGAAATGCCGCCCGCTGATTGGCCAAAGCATGCACATGCTTTGGCCAACCACAGAGCGCTCTGCTGTGAGAGATATGATTGGCTAAAGGCAGGGTGCTCAGCAGCCTCAATCCATGCCCCACAATAAATAAAGCAGCTTGTACAGCGGCTCTATGTAGTGTGTGTATAACAGTGGATAGAGAGTGAGCTTAGCTAGCGGCGTGCAGGCAGTTTAGTGTAGCTAGTTGATTATTGTGCATTGTGAAAAACATATAGATAGATAGATAGATAGATAGATAGATAGATAGATAGATAGATAGATAGATAGATAGATAGATAGATAGAGCGATCTATATACAGTCAGTTAGTACAGGCAGTTTAGTTTAGAGTGAAATATATACTAGATATATAGATAGATAGGGCAATCTGTATACAGTCAGTTAGTGTAGGCAGTGCAAGAGTATATATATATATATATATATATATATATACCTTCCTAGTGTATATATATATGACCCTTCAGGTCTGGTATGGATTTTAAGGGGAACCCCGTGCCAAAATTTAAAAAAAATGATGTGGGGGTCCCCCCCAAAGTCCATACTGGGCCCTTCAGGTCTGGTATGGATTTTAAGGGGAACGATGTGCCAAATTAAAAAAAAAATGGCATAGGGGTTTGCATGGCCCTTTTTGACTCTTTATAACATTTCTGGTAAGCAGGATTGCATCTCTTTTTGGCACAGCGGTGTTGAGTGGTGTGGATACTACTTCCTTCACACTGTCGGTGTTGGGAATGTGACATATTTTACTATTTGCATTATCCACTTTTGGGGACACCGGAAGTGATTCATGAACTTTTCCTTACTATGAACTGTTATATTGGCGCTGTATTTATTGTTGTTTCTGTTGTTTGTGTGAGTGTATAACCAAACTCATTGGTGCTGGCTGTCGATTGCATTCATTGTTTTTGATAGGAACCAAGCATGGGTATTACTGACATTTTTTCTAAATCTCAATGCCTCAAGGTCTCATTGCCCCTCAACACCTAGACACTGCTCAATGTGTTCCTTTTCATTGGTCTCAATGCTCAATCAAATATCTTAGGGTACCAGGATTCCAACACAACTTGGCAAACAATACAATTTACACTACCTACCCATCTTAACAGCTATCCAACACAGACCCTAGAGCTGGTCAACCCTAAAACACTCCTGGCTAGGAATCATATTCATCTTCAATATGGACATCCTCCCATGGTTTCTTTACACTTTTCAAACCCTACCGATCTGGGTCCCCCATTTCTTCTTCTGCTCCATATGATCACTATTGCTGAAATAGCCATGCTTCCTAGCTTGATTGCATTATGAGATGTTGGTTAAATGTAAAGCTGATTGGGGAGCAGATTTGCCACATGTTGAACTATACCACAAAGCAGCAGGTTTATGTAGAGTCCTAGAATAGTTCCACCATGCTCAATCCAAACTATGAGCTAGTTTAGAACAAGACATAACACCGCTACCTCTTTTCTCACTTCCATGGATTCACCCAATCAACCGCCCACCCCCATCAACACTAACGCCGTTGATAACCTTGCTTTTACACACTTGCGACTCAGCAATTAGAAACAACATCGCATCCCTTCCTGGTGTAATGACTTAGATCATGGGAAACCCAGAGTTCCCAACTGGGACACAGTGCCATGGCCTTTTATAATGGGGATGCAAGACTCTCCCCATCCGACAAGCCATTGGCCCCAAGGGAATCAAAGCCTTGCAAGAGATTACAACATCTTTCGTGCCTCGTCTATATTTCAACTGAGCCATGTGATCTCTAGCAGAACATGGCTGTAAACTTCTGTCAATTATCCCAGGGTTCATAAAAAAAAGAAGGGCCTGTTACTCTTTTTAATCCTAGCAGGTCATACCTTGATCCCTAGATATTGGAAATCTACCACTATCCTTCAACTTAGGGAGTGGGTGGCTGAATTGAACAGCATTATGAAGGAGGAGGAGCTACTTACCAATGCTAACAAGAGTTTAGCGAATTTCCAGGACTTGTGGTTTCCTTGGATTGACTTCTCAACTTCCCCTGCACTCCTACTTTTCTGCTAAAAACTAGTGACTTTAACAGTCACAGTCTGGGGTCAGGCTCGGAGGCCAGTAGTTATAGCAGTACAGTGGCAACCACTGTCAAGCAGGACAAGTATACAAGTAGGTCACCCTGGCAGATGACACAGGCTCACCAAAGGTGCGGTGTCTAAGTACTAACCTGTATTCACCAGAGCTACTGATGGTAGAGATCGGTTTTGCTGCATGTTAGTACCAGGTCGCGGTCATCAGGATCACCCCACCATGTCAGCAAGCCAGAGTCCAGTACCAGATAATGCAAGTAATGATAAGCAGAAGCATAGTCAGTAAACAAGCCAATGGTTGGTAACGAATGGTGGCAGGTTGTGACTAAGCAGAAGCATAGTCGAGGAACAAGCTAAAGTTCGGTAATGAATGGTAACAAAGATACGAACAGCAGTGGGAGATACAAGAGTGAGATATTAGCTGAGGAGAGAACAATAATCTGGCAAACAGTAAATGCAGAGACATGGCTTAAATAAGGAAGTTAATGGGAGGAGCAAAGTATTCAAGGTTCATGGAAAACAATGTACAAGGCAAGATTGGCTAACAGATCCAAAGAGAGCTGACCAGAATCTCTGGTGGCTCAACAAGAAGAGTTACTGTCAGACACAGTAGAGATCCCAGGTTCTGATCCAGGGCCTGACGTCAGACACCTCCCCTGTGTTCCTTTTCTTTCTCTTTCATCTCTCTCTTCAACTTTCCCTTTCCTATAAGTGGCCTCTCACTGTGGATCTACACTTGTCATCCACAGGTATACCATAGTACTGGTGATGCTCATCCCTCTGGACATGTTCAGTGACCATTTTGGTGCCTGCCCTGGCCCCCCAGTTAACAAGCTTACCCTTCACTCCACTTAATAACTTAACCTGTGGTAACTTGAGTCAGACACCTGCAGGACCTGCTCTATATTGGTGTACTTCTCTCAGGAAGTGTCACTTTGTTACGATATCGAACCTTTGGATGATTGTCATTCCTTCCTTGTTTTGACATGGATAAAGGTGTTGTTTATGTATTGCTTAAAAAAAAAAAAAAAACTAAAACTTCCAATCTGTCCAACTGTATCTTTTTCGATTTGACCAAAAAAAAAGTCTGAAAACCAGTGACATGTATTGTGACTTTAGGCATATCGAATTAAAATATTGATGATTCCCTTTTTTGAACGAATAGAACATAATACAGTATGTAAGGCATTAACTCATAGTAAAACTTAAGTGTATATAATGGAAATTTTAAAAAGTTGGATAGAACGGGGAAGGGTTAGAACCGCTGTCCATGATTTATTGCTGTTTTCACTATTGGGCACTTTTAACACTCTGTTTGTCCTGGTGCCCTTTTTTTTTCTTTTGCAACAATAGCTTTTTGTTGAATTTTAAAGACATAACAAAATACAGGCGCTATAGGATACAAAATTAAATCCAAAGTTTCATAAGCAATACATCCATGTAACAGAGAACCAGCACACAAAATGAATATCAGTAAAACTGTTGTCAGAAAGAATATAGCAACCATGAGGGATTATTTGTTGGAAACATATATGCCCAAGTTTTTTGGAACTTGGGATAAGTATAAGTGCTGATGGCTAGAGCCTTTTCATACTCAAAAGTAAGGTTAAGGTACATGGTGAGCTCAGAGACAATAGGAGCTTGGGCAGTTCCCCAGAGTCTAGTTATGAGAGTTTTGGCCCTGGTGACCATTTTGATGAAACAAAAATGGAGGGGAGATCTAAAAATATTGTTCCCAGAGCAAAAGATGAGAATACATCATCCAATAGGGATAAATGTTACGATTACGGCAGTCTAAAATAGGAATTTTCTTTTCAATCTCCAAAAAGCAAAGTTATATCTCCCCAGTGGAGAGATTAAAAAAAAAATTATATAGGTTTTAACTGTTTCCTGTTCTATTAAAAAAAGGCTACACATACCTTCCAAGTATACATACAGTCGACGTAAGTGATATCTCTGCTGGGATTTGCCAACATGATATTTTCCATCTACTTCTCTCTTCTAGCTTCTTGAACAGAAAATAGTTTGGCTATAAAACCTGTTAGAAAATGTTTCAATCTATCATTTCAAAGGAGTCCTTTATTAAATTGGATATAAACTGTATATACATTGGTATCCACACAACCCATTTTGTAATTTTGCCCCCTCAATATAATTTACCTACATTCTGCACACTTCAGATACTTGCATACCTTTATCTACTAAGTTGACCAGTCCCTGTCAGTCCTGGTGCTGTAATAATAGAAAAACTGCTGGGAAAATTCAATCACACATGAGTAGGACAGTTCTGGGGTTATTTGGCACATATACAACATACAGAACACCCTTGGTAGCCATGAAAACAAAGAAGCAATATATTTTTTTGGGTTAAAAAAAAAAAAGAGGATTTCAAAATTAAAATTCTAAATGGGTTTGTAAAACTGTTTTTATTCAGTACTGCTTGGACCTTGAAGAAGGGGAGATACCCCGAAAGCTTGTCCTGAAAAAATGTTATGTTAGTGCAAATAAAAAAAGTATCACGGACAGTACTCAATTTTCTCTGGCACAATTGCACTTATACGGCTACAATTACCTAAAACAGTAATGTATATTTTCATTTTTTTAAGTTACCATTCTAAATAAAATTGCACTGGTATTAAAAAAATAATTAAAACATCGCCAACCCATCCTGGCCACTGCAATAAAAAAAGCATGGCCAAGCATTAATGTAAAACAGCAACTGGCATTGTTTTTTATATCTAAATCTGTCATTAGCCCAGTGCTCAGTGCATGCAATAGATTCTCACTTAAAAAAGCCCCAGAGATTAGAAAATCTGAGCTGGCTTCTCAGAACAGGTAATGAACAGAACGATATAGGAACTTTTCATTTAGTTAAAAGCCTTTACAGTATATGTTTAGTTTAAAAAAAAAAAAAGTTTTTGGTTCTTCCCTACCACCCCTCTCATAGGAACAACCATGAACATTGGATCCTGATGGGCTGTACCCCCTGCCATTTTGTCAGCGGCTGTGGAAGTGGAGTGCTGGTTTACAGCTCATCTCTGGTGTGGTATCCGGGGTATTTCCTATGAGGGAGGGGTGGTACAGCAGGCATGCTAAAGCAGCTATTGTTTTAAAAAGCCAAGCCACTAAAGACAGACAGTTAATACTTACCTATCCGGCTGCGTGTGCTCTGATCTTTGCTCTTTTACAGAGCTAAGCTGGCTGAAGAAACTTCTGAATCAGGCACACTTCCAAAAGTGTCTGATACGCCGCGTGCTGTGGTTCTATCCGCTGCCCTCTATGCCACTACTGTTTTTTTTATCTAGCTTTAAGGCAGACATATCAAACTAATGTTTTCTGAGCTGCATGAAGTCCTCTCCCTCTTTATTTTTGGCCCTAAGCTTGTTTAAGTATTTAAACTAAATGAAACCCCAGCTGTTCTCCAATTGATAATGGTTACATTTCATCATTTTGCAATTTAATATCTCAGGAAATATTTTAAGGCCCTTTTCTCTGGGACACAATGTTGTAAAATTAAATTATTAATACCATAGTAATTACCAAACGTGATATAATCTTTTTTTCTGGAATAGAGTAGGAGTGGCTTCAAGAGACATAATGGGGCCTTTTTGAAGATTAATTTCACAGATTTTGGCCCTCTGCTTCTTTTGCGTTTCACATGCATGCTTTAAAGGATTAAGTGTGCTTTTAACTAAACAGTTTTAAACACTAAACTTGAAAATGGTTTGTGAACTATTTCACTTTAAGCGGTGTTCTTCTTGTATTTTGGAGTGGTTCACATCGGAAGATCTTTATCAAGGCAATTCCTGTTAAAGCCCACCTTCACCTTCTATTCAATAAAAAAAGCTGCCTAACGTTGTTTAAAAAATAATTTAAAAAAAAGCAGCTTAACTGTACCTGCAACTCCTTTACTGCTTGTTAAAAATATTTCAATATTTGAACGTCCATAATCTGGACACAGGTTCACTTTAAATTACAGAACTGTAACAGCTAGATGTAGAAGTCAAAGCTTGTCAATGAATAAAAAAAGTAAGTACCTCCCATTATTACTCATTCCAGACAGTAATTATAAAGCTGCCACACAACCCATACAAACAAACTTTAATATTCTCACCTGACATTATCTACTTGTGCCCAAAAATATCAGTTGCTTCGTTTAGACTGATGAGCCTATTTGGAAAATACATGATTCAAAAAGTCCAAACTATTAACATAGCTGCAGTCAGGTCCATAAATATTGGGACATCGACACAATTCTAATCTTTTTGGCTCTTTTCACCACCACAATGGATTTGAAATGAAACGAACAAGACGTGCTTTACCTGCAGACTTCCAGCTTTAATTTGACATCCAAATCAGGTGAACGGTGTAGGAATTACAACAGTTTGTATATGTGCCTCCCACTTTTTAAGGGACCAAAAGTAATTGGACAGATTAACAATCATAAATCAAACTTTCACTTTTTAATACTTGGTTGCAAATCCTTTGCAGTCAATTACAGCCTGAAGTCTGGAAGGCATAGACATCACCAGACACTGGGTTTCATCCTTGTTGATGCTCTGCCAGGCCTCTACTGCAACTGTCCTGTTCCTGCTTGTTCTTGGGGCATTTTCCCTTCAGTTTTGTCTTCAGCAAGTGAAATGCATGCTCAATCGGATTCAGGTCAGGTGATTGACTTGGCCATTGCATAACATTCCACGTCTTTCCCTTAAAAAAACTCTTTGGTTGCTTCCGCAGTATGCTTCGGTCATTGTCCATCTGCACTGTGAATCGCCGTCCAACGAGTTCTGAAGCATTTGGCTGAATATGAGCAGATAATATTGCCTGAAACACTTCAGAATTCATCCTGCTGCTTTTGTCAGCAGTGACATCATCAATAAATACAAGAGAAACAGCTCCATTGGCAGCCATTCATGCCCACGCCATGACACTACCACCACCATGCTTCCCTTCACTCTGGTACAAGTTGATCTTGGTCTCATCTGTCCATAGGATGTTGTTCCAGAACTGTGAAGGCTTTTTTAGATGTTGTTTGGCAAACTCTAATCTGGCCTTCCTGTTTTTGAGGCTCACCAATGGTTTACATCTTGTGGTGAACCCTCTGTATTCACTCTGGTGAAGTCTTCTCTTGATTGTTGACACACATACACCTACCTCCTGGAGAGTGTTCTTGATCTGGCCAACTGTTGTGAAGGGTGTTTTCTTCACCAGGGAAAGAATTCTTCAATCATCCACCACAGTTGTTTTCCGTGGTCTTCCGGGTCTTTTGGTGTTGCTGAGCTCACCGGTGTGTTCTTTCTTTTTAAGGATGTTACAAACAGTTGATTTGGCCACACCTAATGTTTTTGCTATCTCTCTGAGTTTGTCAGCCTCAGCCTAATGATGGCTTGCTTCACTGATAGTAACAGCTCTTTGGATCTCATAGAGTTGACAGCAACCGATTCCAAATGCAAATAGCACACTTGAAATGAACTCTGGACCTTTTATCTGCTCCTTGTAAATGGGATAATGAGGGAATAACACACACCTGGCCATGGAACAGCTGAGCAGCCAATTGTCCCATTACTTTTGGTCCCTTAATAAGTGGGAGGCACATATACAAACTGTTGTAATTCCTACACCGTTCACCTGATTTGGATGTAAATTAAAGCTGAAAGTCTGCAGTTAAAGCACATCTTGTTTGTTTCATTTCAAATCCATTGTGGTGGTGTATAGAGCCAAAAAGATTAGAATTGTGTCAATGTCCCAATATTTATGGACCTGACTGTATACCTTCAACGCTGCAACTATATTTATTTAAGGCAGTACAATAACAAAATGGTAATTCCTTTAGGCAAGGGCACACAAACAGATTTTTATGTGTGTGATTTTTTTTTTCTTTTTTTGCTTACGGGAAGCCATCAGAAAAGATATATGGTAGGTGCAATTACTGAGGCAATCATTTGTCTGAGGTTACCTGAAGTCTGAGACTTATTTTGGCTGTCAGCTGCTTCATCCTACACACTGGGGTTGATTTACAAAAGGCTAATGCCATGGGCGAATGCAGTTCACGGGCGTATAGACACACGAATACGAAATTTTGGCATTTACTACAGCACAAGACTACATTTAGACACAAATAAAGCATTTACTAACAAAGGAGGGATTGTTTGCCCACTCTGACATATTCACCTAATACAAGCAGGTAAATGGCATGTAAGAAAATATTATTAAAGGGGTTTTAAGTAACTATTGCACTCCAAAAAGTCAAAATTGTTTTGAGAAATCACCCAATAAAAGCAATTATATAACCAGAAATGTAGAGGAATATTCACTTCATGCTCACCAAGTGCCTGTGTACTGTGAGCAATGCGCATTCTCAATGCATGAACTAGTCATTTCAGTTCACCCTGCGAAATCTCAACGTGCGTTATAGTAAATATCAAGGGATCGCCAGTGTGAAGCGTGCGCTCGGTAATGCACTTATCATAACATGCCTTTGGATCTCCATTATTTAGGATATATCCCATCTTTTAGTTTCTAAAGGGACAATTCACTAAGAATTTGTAGTTAATTATCGAATGCGGCATTTGTTTGATTTAGCGGTAATTACCACCGCTGCTGCGTCCTTAACAACCGATGACCCATCAGCTGTCAGCGGGCTTCCCCACTCACAGCTGATTGTAAAATAAAGCAGACAATTAAACAGTATGAAAAAAACATTGTGGGGTCCCCCCCCAGCCAAAATCCATTCCAGACCCTTATCCGGTCATGCTGCCCAGGAAAAGCGGGGATGAGCGAGTGCCCCCCCTCCTGAACCATACCAGGCCACATGCCCTCAACATGGGGGTGATTTGGGGCTCTGCCCCCCTGCCCAAAAGCTGTGGTTGTGTGGGTCTGCAGGCAGGAGCTGAAGCGGGCAGGAGCTAATCAGAATCTGGAGGCCCCCTTTAAG
Organism: Glandirana rugosa; assembly: GCA_018402905.1. Lineage (NCBI taxonomy): Eukaryota > Metazoa > Chordata > Amphibia > Anura > Ranidae > Glandirana > Glandirana rugosa. The sequence continues at coordinate 714,605 of BLSH010504628.1, forward strand.
AAGGAGGCCCCAAGATCCCGGCCCCCCTATGTGAATGAGTATCAGGTACCTGTACCTATCCCCACAACCGTGGTTGTGGGGGTCTGCGCGCAGGAGCTAATCGGAATCTGGAGGCCCCCTTTAAGAAGGAAGCCCCCAGATCCCGCCCCCCCCCATGTGAATGAGTATCATGTACCCGTACTGTCAGGAAAGACGGAGAGGCGTGCATCCCCGTTCATAACTGTTCTTGGTGCCAAAAGGGGCTATTTAAACCGAACAGTGACATGGGTTCAATGCCATTCGGTCTACAACGTTCCTGAGATTCCTGTTACTTGTCTATCTGCTGAACCTGTTCTCCTGATCTACCGGCTTGATCCTGACACCGCTGCTATCTGCCTGCCCTGACCTTTGGCTTTCCTTGACGATCCTTTTGCCTACCCCTTGGTACCACGCTGCCAGCCCGTTGCTGACCCGGCCTGTGTCTGACAATCCTTCTCCCTGCTCCTCGGTTCCTGATCCGCCTGCCTGCTGTCTGATCCAGTCTGTCCTTGGCCTTCTCATCCAGCATCGCCTGCTTGGTCCAGCAGGACGGGACTCTCGTCAGCTGTTTCCCAGAGTTCATCCACTGCTCCAGCTAGCTGCATCTCCAACCCTGCCTGTGACCACTGCACCGGTGTTCCAGTCAAGCACTCGTGCTGTCCTCGGCAATTGCAGACTCCACCACCAGGTACGTGACACGTACTCATTCACCAAAAAAGTATCACAAGGTAATAAAAACACACATACAGTTTTTGACAAATCTTTCATTAAAAAATAAAAAAATGGTGTCTCCTGATGTAAATCCATCGACAATCACGACACCCACGCACCACCAGAACCTGGGTAAAAAAAAAAGAGCTCTGCTTCCGAGGACAGCTGGCCGTTGAATGCCTCACCATTTGACAGTTCTTATATAGTTAAGGTAAGGTAAGGGGCCATCTGGCTACATCAACTGGTAGCCCCACCTCCTTGTGATGTCATGGACCATTGCATGCTGGGTCGGACAAATACCACCAGCAAAACCCTGGTAGAAATTATTGCATGCTTTTTAACGCTCTGCTCCATTTGTGAATTGGACTCAAGAGCTTTTTATGCAGTATTTTCTAGCACATTTATTTATTTATTTTTTCGGAAAATATTGCATAATCATTATTTTTTTTGTGAATTGGACTTCACAGTTTACCGCATGCGATAATTTATGCAGATGAGTAACATGATACCCTTATTGCATGCGGTAAACATAAGTGAATTGACCCCTCTGTATGCAGTGTGTGAAGTCAAACAGATGATGTGTACAACTCACAATTTGGCCATACACTGCTCGAATTTCATCCATTTCCTGCAGAATCAGACAAAATTTGAGCTGTGGGGGGGGGGGGGGGGGGGGGCCC
>BLSH010504628.1:729278-755957 GCA_018402905.1 Glandirana rugosa
TGTATTTCAACAGGTAAATATTCCATTATGTGTTGTGTATTGGGGTCATTTTGTGGGCGTTTCCATTGTCCTGGTGCTCCAGGGCCTTCAGAATTGTAATAGGTGGTCAAGAAATGAGATGTGTAATTTATGCTTCTAAAATGCTTGGAGGCGCTAGTTCAGTGTTGGGCCTCTGTATGTGTCCAGGCTGTGTAAAAGTCTCACACATGTGGTATCGCCATACTCAGGAGGAGTAGCAGAATGTGTTTTGGGGTGTCATGTTTGCCATGTACATGCTATGTGTTGTGTATTACCTTATAAATGGACAACTTTATGTAAAAAAAATGCGTTTTCATTTTTTTCCTACATTTTCCAAAAACTTCTGGAAAAAAATGAACCATTCAAAAGACTCATTATGCCTCATAGATTATACGTTGGGGTCTTAGCTTTCCAAAATGGGGTCATTTTGTGGGCGTTTCCATTGTCCTGGTGCTCCAGGGCTTTCAGAATTGTAATAGGTGGTTGAAAAATGAGATGTGTAATTTATGCTTCGAAAACGCCTGAAGGTGCTAGTTCAATGTTGGGCCTCTGTATGTGTCCAGGCTGTAAAAATGTCCCACACATGTGGTATCACCATACTCAGGAGAAGTAGTAGAATGTGTTTTGGGGTGTCATTTGAGGTATGCATATGCCATGTGAGAGAATAACCTGTTGCAATGACAATTTTGTAAAAAAAAAAAAAAAAAAAATTTTAATTTTGCAAAGAATTGTGGGAAAAAATGACAACTTCATAAAACTCACCATGCCACTTACTAGATACCTTGGAATGTCTACTTTCCAAAAAGGGGTCATTTGGGGGGTATTTGTACTTTGCTGGCTTTTTAGGGTCTCATGAAATGAGATAGGCCGTCAGTACATCAGGTGTGATCAATTTTCAGTGATTTCCACCATAGGTTGCAGACTCTCTAACTTTCACAAAGACCAAATAATATACACTAATTTGGGTTATTTTTACCAATGATATGTAACATTATAAATTTTGACCAAAATTTATGAAGATAAATTACTAATTTGCAAAATTTTATAACAAAAATTAAGAAAAATGTGTTTTTTTTCAAAATTTTCGGTCTTTTTTTAATTATAGTGCAAAAAATAAAAAACCCAGCGGTGATTAAATACCACCAAAAGAAAGCTCTATTTGTGTGAAAAAAGGACGCAAATTTCATATGGGTACAACGTTGCATGACTGAGTAATTGTCATTCAAAGTGTGAGCGCACTGAAAGCTGAAAATTGGTCTGGGCAGGAGGGGGGTTTAAGTGCCCAGTAAGGAAGTGGTTAATAACCTTTCAAACCACTTTGTGTCAAATTGTGTGTATGTTATCAGGCCAAAATCACCAGGGTATGTAAACTTTTGTTCAGGGTCATTTGGGTAGTTTCTGTTGTCATTATGATTTAAAAAGAGTAAACATGGTTGATTGATAATAAATGGCTTCAGACAAACACTAACCATGAGTGAAAGAAAAGTTTTTGTGTTATAATTCATAGTCTCTGAAAAATGGCCAAGAAATCATAAATTCTGCCAGGGTATGTAAACTTATGAGCACAACTGTAAAACAATCAGTGGCTGCTGCACTGTTTGTGAGACAGCACAACAGGAATCCATCACCCACTATGGCTTTGATGTGCAGGCACGAAAACATTCTAAAGAGTGTCCTAGACTCTATGAAGTCCCCTGTTTGTTATAATCTTTGAGGATGAATTACAGTGGGGATCTAAAGTTTGGGCACCCCAGGTAAAAATTTGTATTAATGTGCATAAAGAAGCCAAGGAATGATGGAAAAATCTCCAAAAGACAACAAATTACAGATTAGACATTCTTATAATATGTCAACAAAAGTTAGATTTTATTGTCAACAAAAGTTAGATTTTATTTACATCATTTACACTTTCAAAATAACAGAAAACAAAAAAATGGTGTCTGCAAAAGTTTGGGCACCCTGCAGAGTTAATTTCTTGTACTGCCCCCTTTGGCAAGTATCACAGCTTGTAAACGCTTTTTGTAGCCAGCCAAGAGTCTTTCAATTCTTGTTTGAGGTATCTTTGCCCATTCTTCCTTACAAAAGTCTTCCAGTTCTTTGAGATTTCTGGGCAGTCTGTCGCGCATTGATCTTTTAAGGTCTATCCATAGATTTTCAATTATGTTGAGGTCAGGAGATTGTGAAGGCCATGGCAAAACCTTCAGTTTACGCCTCTTGATGTAATCCCCCGTGGATTTCGAGGTGTGTTTAGGATCATTATCCATTTGTAGAAGCCATCCTCTCTTTAACTTCAGCTTTTTCACAGATGGCATCAAGTTACCATCCAAAATTTGCTGAAATGTTATTGAATCTATTTTTCCTTCTACTCGTGAGATGTTCCCTGTGCCACTAGCTGCAATACAACCCCAAAGCATGATTGATCCACCCCCATGCTTAACAGTTGGACAGAGGTTCTTTTCATTAAATTCTGTGCCCCTTCTCCAAACGTACCTTTGCTCATTCCGGCCAAAAAGTTCAATTTTAACCTCATCGGTCCACAGAACTTGTTTCCAAAATGCATCAGGCTTGTCTATATGTTCATTTGCAAAGTTCAAACGCTGATTTTTGTGGTGAGGACGTAGAAGAGGTTTTCATCTGATGACTCTTCCATGAAGACCATATTTGTACAAGTATCTCTTTATAATGGAATAGTGTACCACAACTCCAGTGTCTGCCAGATCTTTCTGGAGGGATCGTGCAATCAAACGTGGGTTTTGAATTGTTTTTCTCACAATCCTGCGAGCTGTTCTGTCTGATATTTTTCTTGGTCTCCCAGATCTTGCTTTAACTTCCACTGTTCCTGATGACTGCCATTTCCTAATTACATTCTGAACAGAGGATATTGACATCTGAAAATGCTTTGCTATCTTCTTATAGCCTTCTCCAGCTTTGTGAGCATCAACTATTTTCAGTTTCAGGTTTCTAGACAACTGCTTAGAAAATCCCATGGTGCTGATTGTTGGGGCAAGGTCAGATGAGTCTGGGCATTTAAAACCTTTGAGATTGACATCACCTGGTCTTCCCAGATGATGATTGAGAACAATCCATGACACTGGCAGGTCTCATCCTTGCAAAGGGGCAGTGCATGCTATAAATTCTGCAGGGTGCCCAAACTTTTGAAGACGCCATTTTTTTGTTTTCTGTAATTTTGAAAGTGTCAATGATGGAAATAAAATCGAACTTTTGTTGACATATTATAAGGATGTCTAATCTGTAATTTGATGCCTTTTGGAGATTTTTCCATCATTCCTTGGCTTCTTTATGCACATTAATACAAATTTTTACCTGGGGTGCCCAAACTTTCGATCCCCACTATACTTCGCAGTACAAGCAGCTAGAAAGCTCAGGAAAAGCTTTTTTTTAATAAAAGATCTTTTATTGCTTGTTAAGAATATGTAAATAATTCAATATCCATAGTCTGACACAGATGCATTTTAAGTACTCGTAATTGAAGCCAGTTGTGCAGCTGCAGTGACACCACAATTCAGTATACAGTGTTGTCCTGCAGATAATGGAGACTGCAGTCTAATTTGTACAATGCCCACCCTTAAAAATGTGTTCTTGGTGGCCTTAGCTAGCTCAATCAAATATCTTTCATTCCTTTACACATAAGTCCTTTAGCAATTATTAGCACTGCACATACTGTACCAATACATTTTTACAACTTCATGACCTGCTACTTTGTTCAGAAAGAAGTCATTTTAAACTGTGATTGAGAGCAAGACTTTGGATTTACAGAACAAATAACTATGACTGCCCTGGGAATCTAAATCTCCAAACTGTTATCTTTTAAGAACGAAATACGTGTTACAGTGGCATGCTTTATTTTCAATTTTGGAATGTGCTGTGGAGGAAGTGAATTTAAACCACATCAGCAATGGACGCGTTATAACCCTGTAGCGGGGGAAGAAAAGGCGTATTCTTATTGGCACCTATCAAAGGGCCTTTGTTTGATTTCAAAGCAGCATCTTGTGCAGAAAATCGATACTCCAACTTTTTTTTTTCTCTTAGCCTATTAAAATGCTTTGTGTGGGACTTAAATGTTATGCACCTTGATTTACACTGCAGAGGAGAGAACGCAACATGCAAATTCTGCACAAAAGCCCTATTTGTATGTTACTTCAACCCTAACATTCTGAAAAAAGCCCTTGTATTTCTCGGGAATAAAATGTGCTCTAAAGACATTTGGGGCATTGTGATACATTTCCTTCAGTAAATGGAGCTGCAGACTTTGTGTTATTAAGTTAAAGTGATATTAAAGGCTCCGTTTTTTTTTTGTTTTTTTTTAAATAACAAACATGTCATACTCACCTCCTCTGTACTGAGGTTTTGCACAGAGTGGCCCAAATCTTCATCTTCTGTGGTCCCTCTGCGGCGATCTTGACTCCTCCTCTGCATCGAGTGACCCGCCAGGGAATCGCTTTCCCTGGTTGTCACCCATGTGGGCGTGCTCCCGAGTCCTGCTGTTGCGTGTATTCACACATACAGCAGGACTCGGCCCTACCATGTCACTGGACTTGATTGACAGCAGCGGGAGCCAATGGCTGCGCTGCTATCAATCCATCCAATGAGAACCAGAGCCGGCAGCTAGAGGGACAAGGCTTGTCCCCGGCGTGGGATTGGTTCGGGCTCAGGTAAGTAAAGGGGGCTCTGGGGGGGCTGCTGCAAAAAAAGGTTTTTCACCTTAATGCATAGAATGCATTAAGGTGAAAAACCTGCAGACTTTACCACCCCTTTAAAGTTAAAGGCTAATTTTTTTTTTATTAAACTAAAAAAGATGTTATACATGCTTGCTCTGTGCAATGATAGAGAATGTCCCTGACCTCCTCTTTGGTGGCTCCCCACCAGTGTTGTCTGCAGCTTCTTCTACCAAGTGTCCCTTCAGCAAGCCTGGTAAGGGGGAAACACCAATGCAGGCACACTAATGAGCTAGGCTGTGTGTGTATATAGATACACACAGCGCTGGCAGGCCATGCCCCTGCTCCCATCTGTTATTTGACTGACAGCTGCAGGAGCGTATGATTGTGTCTCCTGTGAGAACAGGAAGAGAGGACAATGGTGTTGCAGCTAAGATGGGTTGGAGTGGTGAGAGGTGTTTAAGGATGGGGGAGCAGTTAGTAGTGTTTTTTATCCTAATGCTGGGATAGTATTAACGTGGTTCTAAAGTCTTATTTTTTTTTAAATTAGCGAACAGACTTATACTTACCTGCTCTGTGGAATTGCACAGAGCAGCCCCGAACCTCTTCTTCTGAAGTTCCCCAACGGTGCTCCTGGCTACTCTTCTTCTTAAAGCTTTAAAAACACTTTAAAGTAAAAAACATTGGAGTTTAAGAGCTGGTTCACACTACAGCGACTTGGGATCTGACTTGTGTCGCCCCAAGTCGCTTGACAGAAGAAATACCATTGAAGTGAATGAGAGCTGTCTTAATGTACACTACTGAAGTCGCTCCGACTTCAGAAAAGGTTCCTGTACTACTTCAAGGCGACTTCTATCTGACTTGTGCCCATAGAATTCAATGAAAGTCGCCTCCAAGTCGGATCCCCATCTATATTAAAGTGCCTTTACAGGAAAAAGAAAATAATTTACTCTGTGAATTACCCAGGCAACCCCCTGCCTCCCTTCTCTGATTGGCTCAGGCAAAGTCGCCTGGTATGGAGGTCGCTTCAGGTCATGTTGTAAGTCCCCCAAAGTCGCGCTGAAGTCGTGCTGAAGTCACATTCAAATCGCCTACAATGTCGCGCCTGAATTCGGATCGCCTATGTGTGAACCGACTCTAAAACCACTTGGCAATAAGAGCAAACACAAAACAAAAGAAAGTAGAAATATGTGAGATATACTGTATATCACAAAGATGTGATAAAATGTTTTTACACTGGGGCTATGAAAGCCACATTTGAAAAACATATATGAAAAATAATTACATTGAAAAAGTATTTTTTAAAAATATAGGCAGAAGACATTCAGTGACAACAGTCTGCAGATCTAAGGCCCAAGGTGAGTTGCTGCAAAAATGCTCTAGACTGCCTTAAGCCCACCACAAGTTACCATATGTTTGGACAATCTCCTTTAGATCTACCAACAGCTATGTATTACAAGGGCCTGCTTTTGGATATAAATAGTTAGGATAGTTTAAGCAGGTCCTCATATTACATAGTTTTGCTAAAGCAAAAGTTGATTGTAAAAACTGTAGCACCCTCTAGCTTCGGGGTCGGCAATCCCTTGATCACGATCTATCTGACGATCGCGGGAAGCCAACAGGTAGATCATGATCGGGTCTGTGCAGAGCCATCCCCCCCCCCCCCCTCTCCACTGGCGCCGTTCTCCCTTCACTGGCAGAGCGGAGTGAGAGACAGCACAGTGCTGGATGGAGGGTGGGACTGGGAGCTGCTTTAGTTAACTTTGCAAGTTAACCAGCGAGTGATTGGCTGCTAGGCGGTCACTGCTATGGGGGAATGGGACAGAGGACACTACTGTGGAGGGGGCAGAGGACACTGCTATGGGGTGGCAGAGGGCACTACAGAGGGACGGGCAGAGTACCCTACTGTGGGGGGGGGAGGGGGTTGCAAAGGACACTGCTATGGGGGGCATTACAGAGGGGGAAGCAGAGGACACTACTGTATGGGGTTGGGTGCTGTAAGGTTCCCCCTAAAACACATGTAGGAAACCCTTCCTGGAGGCACAGGAGGACAGAGGGGAGAGAGGAGCAGCATATGGGAGAGCTCCTGAGAGTCAGCCAGGTGGGCTGGTGAATGTCAGTCTGAAGGATTGTGGAGAATTAGCCTGGAGGGCTAGTGAGAGGGGCAGCTGCAGTGAGGTGGGCTGGCAAAGCCTGAAGAGGTGGTGCTGGGAAAGTGTGAGCTGCGTCACCCTATCTGTTCTTCAAGTATATGGGGGTGTGAGTCCTTAAATGTAATGGGCCTTCGCTACACAATTACTACAGGGTGACATAGCTGGGTTCTGCAAGCCAGTGTGTGGTGGAGGAAGAAGAGAAGTTGTATATAGAGACTATATATAGGAAGAGTTGTCCCTGAAGTCTGTTCGGAAGTCAAGTGGGCATCCCATAACCTCCCATCACTATCCAAGTTATATCCTTCAATAAAATAAAAAAAACAAAGCCACGGACTGTTCCTTGACTTAAGTGTGCCTGTGAAAATTTGGTGTGCCTGGCTGTGCAGGGTGGGGGATACCATTTATTTGTGGCTCCTTAGGGGGGTGCGCTACAAAAGATTGTACAGTCAGATTGTAATGTGTATGTTGACCCTTACTCTCCCCCAGGACCTCTGCTCTGCTGCTCCTTTCCCCCACTAGGGAAACCCACATCCAAGTCGAATAAGTGTGAACCCAGCCTAAGCAGGCTGTGGAAGTGATCAGGCATTTTTCACATGAAAGCCCATTGTCTGCTCTATAAATGTAAACACACTCCTGGCTATTTTAGAGTTGAAAATGTTTTTATTGGAAGTAATATTCACAATACAAGAATACATCGGTAATAGATAATAGATATCCATGAGTCCGCTTGGTGGCTAACATCCACAGCAGAACTCGCAGGGATCAATAACACAGTATTTTGAGTATCCAAGAAAGAAACTTACTATATCAGAAAAACCATTGTAGAAAATAAGAACACTGTTTCATAATATTTTTAGGGTTGAAAAAGGCTGCAAGACAGCAGGAGGAGGGGGGGAACTTGTAGAGCAGTGGTTCTCAACCTTTCTAGTGGCGTGACCCCTTGATAAAATTTCCCAAGTTGTGGGGACCCCTAACACACACCGCCGCAGAAGGGCGGCGCGCCGGAACTTTTAACCCTGTTTTAATCCCTTGTGGGGTGTTAAAAGCGCCGCGATCCCGCCTGCATAGCGGCGCCATAGCGCCGCTGCAAGTAGCAGCGCTTTACCACTCCCGCCCCAGAGTGAAAATAGCCTTAGTGACACCATATATGTTTTTTTAGTACACAAGAATGACTGCGCTAACCTATGTGTAAAATATTATAAATCCCAACATGACTGTGCAAGAACAAAAATTATTATGGAACAAAACATATAATTTATAAATAAACGTCCCAGTTGGTTCCTCAAAAGTGGTTATTACATGCCAATGCTAGGTATACGAAGTGTATAGCACCCAAACAACAGTGATGCACCCCCACCTTCTGAATTGTTCATTCATCAGAATGCGGTATAATCAGGCCTGATCAGAACATGGGTCTTTCAATCATTTGTACTTAGTAAACAGTACAAATGATTGAAAGACCCATGTTCTGATCAAGCCTGATTATACCGCATTCTGGTAAGTGCACAATTCAGAAGATGGGGGCGCATCACGGTTGTTTGGGTAATCTAGCACTGGCATGAAGTACAATAACTGTATACCCACTTTTGAGGAACCAATTTGGAAGATTATATATAAATAAATTATGCTTTGTTCCTTAGTCCAGTCAGTGTCTGACTAACCTGTTACTCGGTGTATCATCGGAATCGGCGACTCGTCAAGTTTGCAAACGCAAGTTCCGTCGCTTCCATCTTGGTACACTCGTCCACATTAAGGATACAGTTATAAGTCAGAGTACAGGGTGTAGCAAGATGGCGGCAGCAGCCGAACATCACTTCCGCGTGGTCTCTCCTTTCCCGGAAGGGACATACCGCTGGACGAGACAGAAACAACATACTACGGAGTCGGGTCTGTCTGTAGATTGCAGCAAGACGTGCAGCGTCGCGACCCCCTGGAAATCGGCAATCGACCCCACAGGGCTTCGCGACCCACGTGTTGAAAAACGCTGTTGTAGAGAAAGGAATAGAGGGATAGATAAGCAGTGAAAAGTGGAAGAGAATAGAGAAAGAAGAGGGGAAGGGAGCGGTGTGCTGGAAGGTCTCAGACTCGCAGGGTTGCCCATTCGACCTATAAAGGACATTCAATAAGTCCATTACTCCTGGCTATTTTAATAGTGAAATATTAAGGACTAAAGTAGGACATCCTTTGCTCTGGATATAGTTAGGCTTGTGCTGCTCCTGAAATGTGGAGACCGAGGGTCCTGCAATACCTAGTTTTTATTCTGTCAGTGCCTTTGGACTTTGAAGTAAGATTTTTTTTTTTATTATTCTACTGTCAATATTTTGTTCTCTGAAACCATCAGTGCTGGAATGTTTAGGATTTGAGGCCAATATCGATGTATCTGTCACTGTCCCACAATAGGTTGCACCATTAAGAAATGTCTGAGAGTCTGAAAGGTTTTGCTCTTTTGGAAGTCACATCTATCATTTTTTTTCTTGCAGGTAACATGAAAGAAATGGGTATATGGACATAAAACCTGATCCCAGTCAGTTTGCTTTGCCTTTTTACATGTATTTTGAACCTTCAATTTGAGTGATGAAACCTCATCTGTTCCTTGTAACTGTATATCCTAATGACCTGGGGTGTTCTCAGCAGCAGATGACAGTTGTATCGGCCCTTGATGTGATATCAGAAGACTGTGCTGATTTAAATATTGCATTAGAATTTAAATGCTTTGTTATGTTGTAACCATGTCTTTCCAGCAATGTGCCCTGAATTTCTTTTGTTGTTTATGACATAAATGTATCTTTGCTGATCTCCAAGATACCATTATGTACTGAGGAAGCCAGTGGTGTCCTCATGGCCTGATTTGTAGTTGCAAGCATTTTAGACAAATGTGAAAACTTTGTGATACTTTTAAAACAAGCCCTCATTCATCTCTGTATCTTTAGGCATTGTGGAGAAAATTGTTTCAATGTTCACAACAGAGACACTAAAATCTTAAAGCAGTAGGTCCCCACTTAGAAGTTTTTGCTGGGATCTTTTAGGATATTTGAGAATTATCTACTTCACATTACAAGCAACTAAAGAAGTAAGTGATAGCTGGTTTTAAAGTCCCTTTATTGTTTGTTCTGAATATGTAACTATTAGGGTTCATTCACACCAGCATGGTGTGTACTGGGAGACACAGTGCCAAAGCACCAACCCTTTTCTCTTTACAGAACTTAATTGAAATGTCAGGAGTGACATTTCAAAACAGTTTTATTCTCTACGGTGCCTTTGTTATTCACAGCCCACTGCGCTGAAAAGAAGTACTTTTCCATAGGAAACAAGGCATTTGGCATGCCTATGCGCTAGGGTTGCACTGGAAATAGATGCCAGCATAGCCCTAACGCATCTGGTATGAAGAGGGTCTGAATAGCAGCAGCCATGTAGTACACTGGACTACAGCTTTAACTTGGAGAATGTTGGTCTTCTCCCTACCACTGAGTGGGCCAGTTCGGGGCAGTTGGGGGACATTTGTTAAGGGAAGCATGAGGATGGGACTGAACATTATACAACTAAGAGAATATTACTGTGCGTTCAACTAGGCTATCTTGTGCCCTCCATGAAGAGTTTTCTTTATGATCAATTATGCTGCATTATGCCGGTTCACATGTCGAACAGAACAAAAAAGCACAAAGATTCAGTCTCTTCCTTGCCCACTAGGGTGGGTTGCGTATACCTTGGAAACCTTGTTCTTAGTGAGAGCTTGTGATCCCCATGTGAGTTGGGACAGCCAACATGTTTAAAGAGATGGGTCACCTGTCTGCACCATGTAATTAGTAGCGGCCTTGAGTCCAAGTGGTTGGCCCTACCTTGAAGGGACCAGGTTGTCAACCACAGGAGATGGAACCCTGTTAGTTTTTTGTATCTAACAGATCAGGATTTCCCTGATAGAGCTGTAGTCCTAACAAGTAGCCAGCGCTTGGAATGAATATCTCCTAAGTTCTCAGCAGAGAAGATGTAGGTCCCCTAGTTCCAGAAATGGCTTATCAATAGCTGCTAAGAGCAGCTACAAACACAAAAAGTGTCAGCAGAATATTTTGAGATGATAATATAAGTGAACATTTGTTGTTTTCTGGGATTACATTATCTACTGCAGAAACCAAAGTTGCCTCCACAGTATCACTGTTATCTACTTGCTTTTTAGGAATACACACATATTTAAAACCAGCTCCAGGGGGACTCCAGTCTTCTGGAAATACAGTACATCGACGGAAATTCCCTTTCCTGTCTTTGTTTGACTCTGTGAGATTTTGTGTTGTACATTTTTTTTAATGGGTCAGGGTGAGAATAAAAATGTGGAACTTTTAGCACAGGCAATGTTGGTAACTTCTATGCTATTTTTTCTTATCTGTCTCTGTTGACTCCATAGAGGAATTATTCTGTTGTTTTGTTTTATCCCAATGAACAGAAATTTCTTGTGCAGTGACAGTATTTATAGGCAGCAGATAATGTTTCCATTTGCTTTGCTGAATATATGATAATGGATTTTAATACCTTTGCTTTGTCCTTGGATTTCTGAGAACTGTAATTCCATTTACTGTGATGAGATCTGGTTTAGCCATAGGGGCCAAAATGTTGAAGAAAATGTAATGTGTTAATTTTTCCAAGGACCATTCCAAGGCCTCAGGCTGTTCCTATGAGTATGCCAATACAAAAAAAGCTTGGTGACTGTGATTTTTCTTAGTAGTTTCTGTTAGCCTTGTGACATAAGATAACTAGTATGCAAGCACCGAAACATCACTAATGATGATGTTGATGTTAATATCTCTTGTGTCTTCTTCCCTTGGCTCTGTTGTTTAGCACTGAGTTTGTAAAGTATGTGTTATACCACAGACTTTGCTAACTAGTGCCATACTGTTGGGATTCGTTCACATATTTGCACTGGAATGCATGCATTACAGCAATGTGTGTGTTGCATGTTCTGATGCTGCAGTGCCATTAATTCATATTGGCAACCCAACATACCATGCACTGTGGTGCACTGCTTTAAAAAAAAAAAAAAACACACAAGGTATATGAATCTTTTTTAGTGTGTTTTAGTGCACTAGGGAGCCCATTCAAATGAATGGGCTTTCCTAATGCAATGCATGTTAACTACTACAATATGACCCCATACAAAGAAATTAAGGGTGCCGCTTAAGAATCTAGTAGGTCCTTATATGCCGACAACCACTAGGAATGCAGGCAGGGAAAGAGCATGCCTCAGCTCCATAAAAGTAAACGCAGAAGGAAAATAAGTCCCAAGTGCCACCAATAGCCGCCATAGCTCCCAACTGTGCCTGATTTGGAGGGACTGTCCCTGATTTGAAACAAAGTCCCCCTGTCCCTCTCTTCTCCTCATTTGTCCCTCATGTTGGTCTGATCTATAAAATTGTGTATAAAATATGCTTGTAATCATTCAAAACTGTTTTCCGGTGCTAAACCTTTCATCCAATTTCTAAATTACTGCATTTGTAAATTTCCAAAGTCAGTATAAAGGAATAGCAGTGGTAAAAAAAAAGCACTTGAGGGTTTAACTAATCATTTTTTTGTAAAATTCTCCTTCTAGGGAGTGTGGCAGGGGGTGTGTCCTATGCTTACATACTTTTGTTATTAGGTGTCCCTCTTTCCATCTCAAAATGTTGGAAGGTATGGTCACACATCACACAAAACCCTCATGTAAAGAGTGGGAGCAGCCTCAGCCTAGACTCTGTCCAGGCCACACCCCTGACATGTTTCCCCTACCCACTGGGCTTAGTCTCCCATGACTAAGGCCCGTGGGTGGGGCGAAACATGTCAGGGGTGTGGCCTGACTGTGCAGCATCACAACATGCAACACACGCATTGCAGTAATGCATGCATTCCTGCAATGCAGATTTGTGAACGGATCCCAACAGTATAACACTCTGTAGTATAGGCTAAGGCATCTTCCACTCTTTACATGAGGGTTTTGTGTGAAGTGCGGCTCCTGGGACTACTACACTACTCAACAGAGGGAGCAGGCAGTGAGCAGATCTGTTCTGTTCTGTTGCCTGTATTTCTCCTTTTTCCCCACCTGGCAATCACTTCCTGATCATGGAAAGAGGGAAACAAGCAATGGTATGAGCTGCTATAGCTCGCTGTATCACTCTCTGTATCTCTCAGGTGTGCACTGTCACTGTGCAGTTCTTGCAGGATATGGGGGCACTGTAAACAAGTCTGTGTGCACACCAGAGCACTGTGGTAACAAGAACTTTGCAAACTCAGTGTTTTTGATGCAGAGTCCATGTATTTGGACTTGGAAACATACTTAAGCTTCAAACCAATTGGTCTCAACCTGGTTGGCCTTTTTTAACTTTGTTTCTAATAATCTGATAAATTATTACTTGGCTGGCTTAGTTGTACTGCTTATAGTAATGTGTTACTGTTAAATAATCCTGCTGTTGCTACACAACAATGGAAACGTCTTTGCAGACTTGATTTCAGCTTCACCGGTCGGAACAAAAATTTCACTTTATTACAGCAGGCATTTCATCACCTCAATAATTTAGTTTATGTAAGGGCTGGGATGAAGGTCCACAAGCAGACTAGGTTTTAGAGACAATTCCCTAGCATGTGGTGCTGCAGAAGCATCTGCTTCACTTTCAGCTGGAAAACAAAAGCTGACCTTATGTCATACATAAAGAGGGCAGGTTAATAGCTTTTCAAGACAGCATGTGAAAGGCATATATTAGTAAAACACAACGTACTGACATAAAAAAGACAAGCATGCACCTACCTGAAAATAACTTAATATTGTTAGGCGACTCAAAGCAATCTAGATTTAACATGGACATCTAAATAATTATATTCAGAGGTTATTGGGGATTTTATAAATTTAACAACTGGGGTAACAATCTGTAAAGATTAGGGTTGCCACCTGTCCTGGACAGCCCGAGTTTTGAATCATGTGCCTGAGTTTCAGATTGCCCGATACCCGGACACATTATTCAGCCCAGACAGTGGCTCCAAGGCAGGGTTGCTCGCTGCAGTTGTAAGCCGAGACTGTCAGTCACACTCTCTCTCACACTGCCCAGAACCAGCACTGACAGTCCCCCCCCTCGCCTTGGTGGGCTTTGGTGAGCAGAGACCCCCTTACATCAGAGTCCCTCTTTACACCAAAGTCCACAAATTTATACCTTACATCAGAGTCCCCCATTAATCAGGGTTCCCAGAGCACCCATGTAATGTACCTGGGGATGGAGTTTGATATGCACAGGTAGGCCTCTCTTACACCTCTGGCTCAATAGCCCTGGTAATGTGACAGGGAATTGCCAGAGTACAGGGGGACACAAATGCCTGTAAAGTCTTCTGTCATCAAATGCAGTTGTGTGTTGCGATATGCAGAGGAGGCTAGATAGACGCACACAGGTGGAAGCACCAGGCTGGGGGGCAGGCACGGGTCAGTGGGTGCAGATGCATTTATGCAGGCCAAGACAAGGTCAGACAGTCCAGGTTGGCAACATCTGAGCAGATCAAGATAAAAAACAAAATAAAACAATAATAGTGCAGCGCTAAAAAATGTCCATGAATTAACCATATAAATCAGTCCTTCATAAATAAATATTCAGAATGGAAGAGATCCAACCAGTCGTGAAAAGAGCAAAGAAAGATAGACACAGTGTCACCAATGCTGATATTACACCACGATTACCCCAAATTGTGTGACCTCCTACATAAGTGTGGTCAAGCTCACTTGCTGGGAATATGCAGACCTCCACACTCTCTCAAGTCTCCTCAGACCGACCCCCCGCGTTTTCCATAAGGGATAAAATAAAATGCGTCAACATAGTGTGACTCCGTTTAAAAGATTTATTATTAAAAGATACGGTTGCACTCACATGAAATTACAGCAAACAGGCTCAGATAAAATACGTTGGTTCCAATATCCAAAATGGTCAACTTTGGCCACGCATGCATGGTAGCGTGTGTACGTGGCTCCGCCCTACGCATTTCACCATACATGACGTCATCAAGGGGCACGCCTACACCATGCTAATATATATTTTTCCAAGGACCAATATGATTGGACACCAATGATCAGACGGGGCAGATCAAACACCACTCGTCCCTCATTGGATTACATAGAAAAACCTCCAATGGCCAATTAATGAACTCCCACACGCTGAATGCCTGGGCTCTCCGTAACCCAGTAACATCCATTAATTAAAAACAATATCTTTTGTCATCCCAGACCCATTTGACATTACAATAAATCACATGATCAGGTATATTGCACTACCTATAAATCTAAAATCATTCCATAATCATGAAATTTCATAATCATAAAATTCATGCTTCTATGAAATTGATCCTAAAATACTTACAAAAATACCCATAATTCATATGGTTGAATGTGACAGATCAAGATACAGACAGCAGGCAGTGGGATAGTCAGGAGCCAGGCCAGGGTCAATAACAGCAAGGCAAATAATCCAGTTGAGCAGGCAGAAGAATAGTCCAGAGGCAAGCCAGGGGTCAGTATGGGCAGCGTTCAGGCAGAGTCAGGTTCAGCAAGGATCGGCAACAGAGGATCAGATACAGGAACAGACGCACAGATGCTCAAGAGTGGATAAGGCCAAACGATACTAACAGTGCAGTTTAAATAGCCCACCTGGCACCATTGCGCATGCATTCATCCGCACGCACATATGTTCGCGCACGAGGTTGCACATGCGTGCCAGCTACACGGCCACAGGCAGAGGTCTTCTGGTTGCTTTGCATACGAGGATTCCCGTGTCTTTCCTGACAACACCTTACATCAGAGTTCCCATTTACATTACACTCCACAGAACACCCCCTTACAGTGTAAGTGGAAATTCTGAGGACTCAGATCTAAAGGGGAACACTGCAGATTCAGATGTAAAGGGGCAACTCTGCAGACTCTGATGTAAGAGGGGCTCTGGGAACACAGTCTGCAGTGTTTCTCCTTACATCAGAGTCCTGTCAGGAACCATGAATCAGACAAAGACAGAAGTGCAGTAAAATCACACTTTTTAATAAAAAGGTAAAATGTTATAAACAGAGTAAACGTGGTCAAAGCATAGCCAGGGTTTGGTAACCAGAATGGATAGTCCGAGCAAGCCAGTGAAACAGGAGTCCAGAGATCAGCAAAGTCAAAATAACAGAATGGAGGGTCAGGAGCCAGGAGGAGAGTCAGCCGAGCAGGGCCTTGAATCCAGGAACCAGAAGGGAACGTCAAAAGGCAAAGTCTTTGACAGGAACAGCTTGCTCTGAGAAGAGAGGACTGAGCCCAGCCCTGGGCTGAGGGGAAAACATCTATGGAAAGCACGGAGGAGAATAGGAGCATGTACATCCGAGGTTGAGACCCAAGAACGCTCCTCTGGACCGTACCCTTTCCAATGAACCAGGTACTGTATGTGCCCATGGAACCTATGGGAGACAATGATAGGTTGTATTTCCTACTCGTCTTGGTTCTCAACCAGAACAGGATAAGGATGTGGTGAAGCGGTTGCATACCCAAGGTTTTAACAAGGAGACATGGAATACATTATAAATTTGCATATTAGAAGGCAGGTCTAAAGCGTAATCAACCGGGTTGATCTTGCGAAGAATACGGAAAGGCCCAATAAGCCATGATGCCAGCTTCAGTGAGGGAACACCGAGTCAGAGGTTGGGAGAAGACAGCCAGAACCTCTCCCCAACTTGGTAAGAGGGCGCAGGTAGGCGTCTGTGGTCAGCATGGAGTTTGTACCTATCATTGGCAGGTCACAAAGACTCCCAGATCTGTAACCAAGTGGAACGAAGACCACGGAGATGCTCCTCCAATGCTGGAATTCTCTGAGGAACAAATGAGTCAGGCAAAATGGCTGGCTGGAAACCATAATTCGCCATAAACTGAGACAATCGGGAAGCAGTATTAACAGCACTATTGTGAGCAAACTCTGCCCAAGATAACAGGTCAGACCAGTTGTTATGGTGGTCAGAAATATAGCAACATAAAAACTGTTCCAAGGACTGGTTGGCTCGTTCTGCGGTCCCATTGGACTGCGGGTGATACACAGAAGAGAGGGAAAGCTGAATTACTAACTGTGCACAAAAGGCTCGCCAAAAACAAAAAGCTACCCCTGTCCGTAAAGCCCATGTAAGAAAAAGATCTCCCGAGCAAAAATGGATGCAAATTCCTTGGACGTGGGCAATTTCTTAAGTGGAATACAATTTGAGAATCGGTCAACCACCATAAGGATAACTGTGTTACCCTGAGAGTTAGGTAACTCCACAATAAAATCCATAAACAGGTGGATCCAAGGCCGCTCTCCATTGGGTATGGGTTGTAGAAGACCCACTGGAAGATGTTGTGGTGTTTTGTTCTGAGCACACACGGAACAGGCTGCTACGAAGGCGGCTACATCAGCACGGAGACTAGGCCACCAGAACTGTTGGGAAATAGCCCAAAAGAGTTGATTCTTCCCAGGGTGACCAGCAGCCTTGGGAGAATGGTAAGTCTGGAGTACAGCAGTACAGAAACTCTCAAAGACAAAGCAGCGGTCACAAGGTTTCTCAAGAGGAGCATGGATCTGAACAGCAAGGGTCTTGTCACCCAAAGATGAAATGAGACTGGTATGAACCGTAGCCAGAATACGATCAGGAGGTATCACAGGGATAGGAACCGACTCCATCTTGGAAGCGGAGGAAAACTGTCGCGACAATGCATCGGCCCTTACATTCTTAGTACCGGGTAAGAATGAGACTATGTAATTGAACCTTGACAAGAACAGAGCCCATAGCGCCCTCCTGGTGAAGAGGCATTTATCTTCAGACAAGAATGTGAGATTCTTGTGGTCAGTCAAAATGAGAACCGGAACAGTGGTACCCTTGTGGAGATGCCTCCATTATTTAAGGGCTAAAATGATCACCAACAACTCTCTGTCCCCAATATCATAATTGCATTCCGCAGGGGACAACTTCTTGGAAAAGCAGCCACAAGGATGCATAGCGCTCTCGGAGGTGGGACGTTGAGACAGAAGAGCACCAACTCCAGTCTCAGATGCATCAACCTCAAGGATGAAGGCAAACGTAGGATCAGGGTGTGCCAACACAGGAGCAGAAACAAAGCCAGCCTTAAGAGTTTCAAAGGCCTTAATGGACTCCGAAGATCAATTCTGTGGGTTACCGTCCTTTCTGATCAAATCAGTCAGGGGTTTGACCAGAGACGAAAAGTTACGAATAAACTTACGATAATAATTGGCAAAGCCAAGAAAACATTGTAGTGAGTGTAAACCCATGGGTCGGGGTGACTGTAGAACTGCCGATACCTTCTCTGGGCCCATCGAAAAGCCAGCAGTGGAAATGACATAACCCTGGAATTTAACTTGTTCACGATGGAACTCGCACTTCTCGAATTTACAATAGAGGTTATTATCTCTCAGCCTCCGAAGCACACGGCAGACATCTGTGTTGTGGCTCTCTAGAGACTTGGAATATATGAGGATATCTTCGAGATAAACCACTACACATTGCTGCAGAAAATCTGGAAGAACATTATTGATGAACTCCTGAAGAACTGCCGGAGCATTTCAAAGACCAAATGGCATTACAAGGTATTCGTAATGGCCTGTCCTGGTATTAAACACAGTTTTCCATTCATAGCCCTCCTTCATCCTCATGAGATTGTATGCCCCTTTCAGATCAAGCTTCATGAAAACCGTTGCTCCCTTGAGGCAGTCAAATAACTAATCAACGTGTAGCCATGTGCTCCCTCAAGAGTGGCTGATAGTTGTGGTCCCCCTGCCCGCTACCCTCAATCATATCATTTCCACACACCCGGAGTCACTGAACAGGCCGGTACTTTGTTTTGTTGTTGTATTTAGGGGTTGAACTTGGATAGGGATTATGGATGCCCAGTAATTGAATATGGGACCTTACTATATACACCTCCGGTATATACACTTTTTCTCCAGCACACTACTTGCTGACCATTACTCCTCTTTCTCCCTGGTCCGAAAGGAAATTTATCAGACCTCCATTACACTTCTTCTTCACCACAGGTAGCACATGGTGAGGCCTACTACAGCCGCTAGCAAGGCCTCAGGACCACCCTTTGTGGACAAGAATCGCAGGTTTCCATCCGTGAAACCATGGACCCTCTCTTGTGTAGCTAAATACGTTGGTGCTAGCTGAGACTTGGATGAACTACAACTCCCAGCCCATTCATCTTCCAGACCCATCTGGCCTGTCCTACAATCTCCTTCCCCTTGGTTGGCTCCTCCTGGCCTCTGCAGACTGCTTGCTCTCCTCTAAGACTGTCTCAGCCTTCTCATCCAACTCCCAGGGGCCGCCACTCACAGACTATTTGCTGGATCCTTTAAAGAGTCTCTTACCATGTAGACCTCAGCTGCTCTCCTGCTTCCTTGTGCCACCCCAGGAGCCGAATCCCGCTCCTGCACGCACTCAAGCCCCAGGCCTCAGGTTCATCCCCCCCCAGACTGGGGGTTCCCCCCCCCGGGCGAGGCCTGATCCACAGCTCCAGCTACATCCTCATCTCTTCCACCCGAACTCACCTGCTGGCAGATCGCTGTATTTAAGGTGGCCTGCCCCCTGCCAACCCAGCCTGTGGGTTTTTTCCTCTCCTACCAAAAATCTACAAAAATAAAGCACCTACACTATGCGGGCACTACAAACGGAATCGGATAAGCTTTCTTAATCATGAAGCGATTAAGACCCCTACAAGCGATACAAGGTCTCAGTTCGCCACTCTTCTTTTTCACAAAGAAAAAGTCAGCACCAGCAGGAGATTAGGATTTGCAGATGAACCCTCGAGAAAGTGCATCTGCAACATACTCCTCCGTGGCTTTATCCTGCGAGACAGACAAAGGGTAAACCCGGCCACGAGGGGGTATGGTACCATATTGAAGGCCAATTGCGCAATCATACGACCGGTGTGGAGGCAAACTACCGGCTTGACCTTTATCAAAGACCTCGCTTAATTTGCGGTATTCCTTCGGCAGAGAGGGGAGCAAAGAGGTACACAAGACCTTAGCCACTTTCTGAAAACATGTCTTAGAGCATTGTGGCAACCAGGAAAGAACCTCAGCAAGAAGCCAATCAAGAGGGGTTGTGCCTCTGTAACCAAGGATAACCAATAACCACCGGAAGATGAGGAGAGGAAATGCCTTGGAATTGGATTATCTCATGGTTAAGAGCACCTACGGCCATGGTCAATGGAGCAGTCTCATGAGTCACATGGGCAGGCTGTAGAGGTCTCCCATCAATAGCCTCAATGGCGAGTGGAGTGGCCCGAAGCTGCAGTGGAATTGAGTGCTTAGACACAAAGGCACTATCTATGAACAGGCTGAGTCGATTAGCACCTGTATCTCGATGGACGACTCAGACCAAGAAAGAGTAACCGGAACCACTGGCTTATCCTTACAGATGACGGGGGACGTAACAACGCCACCTATAGTCTGTCCCCTACAGGACCTCAGGTGCAAGCGTCCCCCCAAACGGGGAGGACAACACTTCAAAAAGTGACCTACCTGGCCACAATAAAGGCACAATCTTTCCCTCCTCCTAAAGGCTCTCTAATCCTAGGAGAGACGGGTGAAGTACAACTGCATGGGTTATACTTCACTGACAGGTTTGGAACCAGGAGGTATGGGAGGTGTGGGAGGCACGGGTGGGACTACAAAGCTCAGAGCCAAATGTACAGGAGGCTTCCGCAAGTGCTCCTTAAAGAAAGGTCTCTCTCTGCGTCTGGAGTCAATGAGAATGGCAAACATGATCAACCTCTCCATCTCGGTGGGTATGTCTCGTGATGCTATCTCATCTCTGCTGTTATCCGAGAGACCATGAGAAAAAAGCAGCCACGAGAGCCTCATTGTTCCAAGCAACCTCTTCTGTCAGTGTACGGAATTCAATGGCTTAATCTACAACGGTTCTCGTACCCTGCTTGATGGACATGAGGCTTTTGGCAGCAGTAATGGAGCATGCAGGAATGTCAAATACCCTTTTGAAGGAGGCCACAAACTCTGGGTAACTCTGGAGAATGGGGTTTTGCGTCTACCATAGAGAATTTGACCAGGCCAAGGCTCTGTCAGAAAGCAAAGAAATCACAAAGCCTACTTTGCTTCTGTCTGTGGAAAACACCTGGGGCAGCATCTCAAAGTATATCCCAAACCCTCTGCATTGAACTGGATTGCCCCCAAATCGCTGGGGAAGTGGAGCGGAACCAGACCTACCCCTTGTAGAGGTAATATTTGAGGCAGGTGCCTGCACAGAGACTTGAGCATCAGCAGGAAAGGCCTGCAACACAGGTCGTGCCGGTACAGCCACAGTGGGAGGAACCAGGTGAGCAGTGCGATTCAGGAGCATCTGTAACGCTATGGCAAACTGATCCAAGCATTCATCCTGCTCATCCAATCTGGAAAAAATATTACCAGCAAGTTGATTGACTGCATCTTCTTAATTCATGTCCTTCGCTTACTGTCAGGAACCATGAATCAGACAAAGACAGAAGTGCAGTAAAATCACACTTTTTAATAAATAGGTAAAATGTTGTAAACAGCGTAAACATGGTCAAAACATAGCCATAGGTTGATAACCGGAACGGATAGTCAGAGCAAGCCAGTGAAACAGGAGTCCAGAGATCAGCGAAGTCAAACAAACGGAATGCAGGGTCAGGAGCCAGGAGGAGAGTCAGCTGAGCAGAGTCTTGAATCCAGGGAACAGAAGGGAATGTCAAACAGACAAAGTGTTTCACAGAAACACACAGCAGAGATTTCTCCAGAGATGTTGATCAGGCGAAGGCGTCTGAGATCTGATCCAGGCAGTTTATATAGCTAGGAGAGCTGGTTAACGAGCAGGATTTCCTCCTTAAATTAGAGTCCCCAGAGTTAACCCTTACATCAGAGTCCCCTCCCCCCTTGCAGTGTAAGAGAAGTTTGTGGATTCAGATGCAAAGGGGAAGTCTGTGGATTCAGATACAAAGGGGAAGTATGTGGATTCAGATGCAAAGGGAACTCTGCGGATTCAAATCTAAAGGGGAACTCTGCGGATTCATATGTAAAGGGAAACTCTGAGAATTCAGATGTAAGGGGAAACTGCAGATTCAGATGTAAAGGGGAACAAACTTTGAGGATTCAGATGTAAAGCGGAACTCTGTGGATTCAGATCTAGGGAAACTCTGTTAACTCTGATGTAGGGGGACTCTTGTGATTAACCTCATATGATCAAAAATGTTATTTGATCACAAAAATAAAATGTATAGTGTATGCTGTGCATGCTATGCATTGCACTGTACAGAGGTAATGAATTTAATGTACTACAAAATTTGCTGAGCATTGCTAAAGTGTTTGGGTTTGGCTTGAAGAAAAGGTGGCACCCTTAATAAGGAATACAGCTGTAAACTCCTACAGCTGCATAGTCATGTAGTCACATAGAGGAGATGTGCAGACATATGCAGTAATCCTACCAGGGCCGTCTTTAATATTGATTGGACCCTGGGCAAACATTTTCTTGGGCCCCCATACAATTTCACTCTCCACCTGCTGTGAAACATACAATAAATAGCAGCTAGACTCAAAACCAGTTTACTAAATCAGATCAGACAGCGATTACGATTGGTTGACAGAGGTTACAGCATATCATTACCACTTACTGACTGGTTGCTAGAGGTTACAGCACATGATTTCTGCTTGTTGATTGGTTTCCAGAGAGTACTGTACATCAATACTGCTCACTGATTGGTTGCTTGAGATTACTGCACATCATTACTGTTTACTGATTGGTTTGTAGACTTTACAGCACATCATCTCCTTGCTGTCTGCATACCATGTACTGGGGAGGTGAGGGGCTTTATCAATAGACCGAAAGCTTCTAGGGATCCTAAAACTCCTGGGATCAGTGGCAGTGCTGGGGGAGGGGAGGGTGTGATAAATGGAAATGCTGATTTTTTTTTTACCGACTACCAATATAAAGAGGAGTTTCAACACTGGCCACCAATGTAATAGGGGTTTACACTGACTACTAATGTAATAGAAGCA
This sequence comes from Glandirana rugosa, assembly GCA_018402905.1. Lineage (NCBI taxonomy): Eukaryota > Metazoa > Chordata > Amphibia > Anura > Ranidae > Glandirana > Glandirana rugosa. The sequence continues at coordinate 752,151 of BLSH010504628.1, forward strand.
TTCACAGCAATCTCCAATGTAAGGAGGGATTTACACTGACCACTAATGTAATAGAAGCATTCACAGCAATCTCCAATGTAAGGAGGGATTTACACTGACCACTAATGTAAGGGGGACATTCACACTGGCCACTAGTGTGAATGAAAGGATTCTACATCAAGCCCCAATGTAATGAGAATATTTACACTGACCACCAATGTAACTGAGACATTTAGCATGCGTTCACATTTGCAGTGGCATTAATTGTTAATGACACCCTCACACACCTGCTGACATGTGTTGCGGCACCATGTGATTGTGAAAAAGGATTAGGGAATTTCTTCCGCATATCTAGCACATAGAGCAGCCCATTAAAATGAATGGACCACCCTACATGTAAACTTCATCTTTATCGACCTGTCAGTACACCTCTGCATCCTAAATCCCTGCTAACCTCTGCAGCCCAAACCTCCCCCACCCTCTCCACCACAACCCCCCCCCCCTTTAACTCTACCTGCCTTCATCTTTGCACCCACCAACCTTACTTCTATACATCCCCCCTTGCTCACCTGTGCACACCAAGCTGTAATTCCTACTCTGCATACCTCTGCACACCACACACTACCCTCCCCCCAACAATGTGCTTACCTTTGCAGAACAGGCTGATGTTAGGCTTAACAACCACAGTTGCAGGCAGGACTTTACGCCTTTACCTTCACACTGGGCAGAATTCAGTATAGGTGATGGTGGATATGACCCCAGGGGGGCATAATTTACATATGAATTCTGCCTTTATTTACATATGAATGCAGCTGGCCACTACTATTTACATATGAATGCTGCCGCTATTTACATATGAATTCCATGTAAACATGGGTCCTGTAGGTGAGTCATCTGTACACAATAGGGCAGAGATGGGCAACATTAGTAGCAGCATATTACACTGAGATATTGGGACACTGTACAAGACTAAAACTCCAAGGGACAAGGGAATTTAAACTGGGATAGTTGGTAAGTATAAGGCAGCTGCTTTGGGCCCCACAACAATGACAGGGCCCAGGGCAGATGCCCCTTTTGCCCTGCCTTAAAGACGGCCCTGAATCCTACCTCCATCATACTGTCATATAATATATTAGTTAGACTGCTCTAAGCATGTACTGGCTGGCATAAGGATCCATTATGTTATCTAAAATAACTGTGTTTACCATGGCACTATGGCCATTGCTTCTACTATGATCAAATTCACCCTGCATATAAGAGCAAAAACCACTGTTCTAACTTTGGTTAAAAGGGCCTTGTCAGAATTAAAGAAAACCCTAAAAGAAGGTGCCTTGTAATAGATGGATAGATAGATAGATAGATTGTTATGATCAGTAAAGGTTTCTTCTTGCTATGACGGACATTTGTAATTGGTCCTCAGAAAGATATTAAGGCTACTTTCACACTGAAGCATTTTACAGACGCTATTTAGCTAAAAATAGCCTCTGTAAAGCACCTCAAAAGTCCCCCCCAATCCACCCCAATGTGAAAGCCCTGAGTGCTTTCACACTGGGGCGGTGCGCTAGCAGGACGTCACAAAAAGTCCTGCAAGCAGCATCTTTGGGGGCGGTGAGGGGAGCGGTAATATATCGCTCCTCTACCGCCCCTGCCATTGAAATGAATGGCAAGCGCTTCCAAAGCGGCTGCACACCGCCTCCGTAGTGCTGAGCGCCGGCACTTTTAACCCCTTTTTAACCCCTTGGGGGGGTTAAAAGCGAGGCGTTCCCATCCACATAGCGGAGCCCTAACGCTGGTAAAACTCCGCTAAAACTAGCGGGGTTTTACCGGGACCGCGGCTGCCGCCTCAGTGTGAAAGTAGCCTTAAAGCGTATCTAAATTTTTAAAAAAATGTTCTACATTGCACTATTCTACTTCCAAAATGTGAAGTCTGCTTTAATTTTTCTTTCTAAGCAGTGCTAGTGTGTTCATATAATAATAATGATGATCATAGTATAATAATAATAGGATGTGATAAGTGAGATTTCCACCTTTTGCGAAAAAAAACATTTCAACAATATTGCAAACATAATAACTGTGCATTTATTTATATCAGTAGATCAAATGTGGTACCCGTCAACTCTTCTTGCAACTCCGGTGAGTACTGATGAGACAGTGTGCATGTAAACCATGTCATAAGTGCTCCATTAGCAACTATGAGTCCCTCTGCGCAGTGGCAGATGGAACTTAGTAGTTCTTAATGAACAACTCTCTTTAAATGGATGACACAGTTGTGTCAGTGGAGCCACGCCAAATTCAAGGTTGACAGGAGCTGGTGGGTAGAAAAACTCCCATATTCTAAAAGGGGGTGGGGCGGCAGTTTGGGGGTGGGGAGCTGTGGACTCTGAACATCTTTTCATGTAACACCTTAAATATGGGTGTAACATGAAACATGGCTGAAAGCTGGTGTTAGATTTTAACTGTTATGCTGCTGTACCTACATATTGGCAATCAATTGTTAATAATCCATATGATCTTTAGGTGTCTTGGTTTATACTGTATATACAATAACTTAATAACCTGCTTGAGTCACCTGCCATCACACCATCATTCCTGGGTAGGTACCGTGTTCATTCTTCCATTGGGTTAATGTAGGCGTAGCTCCAGGCACAACTTGAGTGGGCTCAATTTAGGTAAAGGGTTTTCACTACCTATTCAAACACAAGTTTTCTCCTCTAAATAGAACATGTTCAAACATCTTATTACTTCAATCAAACCTTTTTCATGTTATAAAAGAAAGCTCTCAAGCATTTTAAAAATCCATTTACACAAACGTCTGTTTGTTTTTGTAGGCTTTGTGCGCCTGCTTCTACAAAAAGCTTTCATTCACACATAAGGACCATGTTTCTGCACTCTTCCACTTTCTGCTTCCTCCTGACTGCTATAGGAAGAAGGCAGAACTCAGAATTACCATAAAAGAGGAAGTTTTGGGACTTTAAATGAGATGGGCATGCGAGAACAAAGAGTCAATCGGTTAAACAATGATATCTTTATTCAAAACGTTTAAAAAAAGTACATATGGTATCTGCCCCAAGTGGGCTAACATATATCAATATTTAGTGTCGGTACAGTATTGCAGAGCTACAAGGGGATCTACCCTAGCAGCAGCTAATGTACTCACAATATCACAACCACAAAGGGGGCTGCCCTAGTGGCCCTGGCAAGCATGTAACAATAATTAATCAACAATAATAAATATATGAAGATGTGACAGAATATATGCATATCATAAGCCCAAACATCACAATCCCGATCACTGGATGTTGAAAACCTGATATAGAAACGTATATGCATGTAATAGGCACAAACCAGATACACATGGTATGTGCCCAAGAAAGATAGGCTGCCAAATGTACGGTATGCAAAATAATAATAAATAGCTACATTCAATGTTATAACCCCAGGGGGATCTACCCCAGAGGTGCCAATGCATGTAAGGTGTAGCGACCACAGGGGAATGTACCCCCATGGTGCTAGCATGTATACAGTGTCACAACCAAAAGGGGGATCTACCCCTATGGTAATTGTGAATGACAGGCATACAATTAATCATGATCTTGGGTCGCTGATAGTCAAATACTGTGGTCAAGAGGTGTATATGTATCTCATGGGCCCAGTTGTCAAAATCGCTGATCGCTGGTGAAAGAATTCTGGTATAAAGAAGTATGTGCATATCGTAAGTCCGACGCATTTCGTGTGAATACCACACTCTTCAGGGGCAATGCATCAAAATCTGCAAAAACAATATATATATATATATATATATATATATATATATATATATATGTAAAA
>BLSH010504628.1:755967-771542 GCA_018402905.1 Glandirana rugosa
CAAAAAAAAAAAAATATATATATATATATATATATATATATATATATATATATGTAAAAAATTATATGTCAGTGCGAATGCAAAAGGATTACAATGGTAGTAAGGGAGATGGAGGGGGATGGCCACTCCTTACCGAGTATATATAGATATACACTTGCTCGCCAATGGACTGTATACCACGGAAGGCCCGGAAGCATCAACCGCCCACCGCGCCTGCGACGGGAGCTGAAGAAGGAGGCTGCTGAGAGATAGCCAGGCACACTGCAAGGTCCCAATTGAATGTCCAATGGATGTTGAAGTATGTGTGCTGAAAGACAAACATGAGAAGGGAATAATTGTGTGAATGCAAGTGGGTGGAAGTGTGTGGTGTGAAGTAGTGAAACCAATGGAGATTGAAAAAAGGGGAATGAAAGAGAAATGGGAAAGGTAGTGGGTGAGAAAGAAGGAAAAAAAAGGTGTGATAAAAATTCAGAGAATGAAGGGGTCTAAAAAAAAGGCAGAAAGAATATGGACAAGAAAATTAACCAAGATGAAAAGGAAACTGATGTGTTGCAATTGAATAGATGAAAAGTTACCTTGAACTGAGGATGGGTTTTGTGAGGCTGGCTGTATGCTTGTGTTGCAGCTGCTAGGCAAACTGAAGTGTGATGGGATCCTTAAATGCACCTGGGAACTCCCGCTGATTGGTTGTGTGCTCATGCTGCAGCTGCTGAATAGACTAAAGTGTAGTGGGATCCTTAAATGCACCTGGGAACTCCTGCAGACTCCCCCCGGCGTCACACTGCCCAATCCAATTGGCCGATGTGCTCCTCTCCCATAAAGCAGTGGATCCACTCTGCTGTCGGGAACGCCATCCAGCCTCGTAGAGGGCAAGACGAAAAACACAGCGCCGGATTGCGTTGTGCGGAAAAAAAAAAAACACAGACGTCACCGGCATGGCGAGAAGGTGTGGCGCCAATGCGGGGAGGGACAAGTCCTCCCGATCCCCCGCACCAGCCGCAGCAAGCGATGCGCACCGCCCCTTGATCTGTTGCGGGAGCTGCGATGCGGGTTAGGGCACCCCCCTCTTCCCCCCTTACTTGCTGCGGCTGGTGCGGGGGATCGGGCGGACTTGTCCCTCCCCGCATCAGTGCCACACCTTCTCGCCACGCCGGTGACGTCTGTGTTTGTTTTGTTTTTGTTTTTTCGCACAACGCAATCCGGCGCTGTGTTTTTCATCTTGCCCTCTACGAGGCTGGATGGCGTTCCCGACCGCAGAGTTATTTTTCTTGTCCATATTCTTTCTCCCTTTTTTTCTTGTCCCTTTTCTTAGACCCCTTCATTCTCTGAATTTCATTTTATCACACCTTTTTTTTCCTTCTTTCTCACCCACTACCTTTCCCATTTTTCTTCCATTCCCCTTTTTTTAAACGTTTTGAATAAAGATATCATTGTTTAACCGATTGACTCTTTGTTCTCGGGGAAGAGATGGATACCTCGATACCATCATTAATACCACAAGTAAGAAGTTACCAACAAATCCCGAATGGGAATAAGAAACCCTCTCAGTTACCACCCAGTAGACCACCAAATTGGGACATTTATAATCAACATTGGAACCGGACTCCCAACCATAACCCCAGGACCCCCATATATACACCTAAAGGCTATAGAGGAATTCCAACCTTTAATAGATTTGAACCTTTAAGGAATGATAATAGGAGGTCACCTTTTCAAAATAGGATAATCACTAGACATCCATTACACTCCCCTATAAGGGAGAGATGGAGAAATCCAGAGCTAACCTATGAACCACATCAGGGTAATAGGTCTGAATATCAACATTCCCAGTATGATGATTATCCTCAAAATTACCACCAGAGAAACCCCCAACAAGGGGATTTTTTCAGGAATTTCCCCAACAGGAAAAGAGATATGGAACTAAGAGAGGCACCAGAGGGGGGCGGACCAAAAAATCTAAAAAGGAGACGTGTATAAAAGATAGTGGGATTTTTAACCTATCCAAGGCTACCTTCTCTAATGAAGAGAGGGTGGTTTTGAATCAAGGTTTAAAATTTGCCCCAGTCAAAAATATTAACAAATTCGATACGTTCATAGACGTACAAAAGTATATTAGAAAACTTAATATCAAGAGACATTTTCTTGTGAACCCTGCCAATCCAAATCAAACACGGATTGATAGATATCAACACACTTCATTGGCTAATGCATCTCTTTTTAATCCTCCGGGAAAACCCTCCTCCTCGATTAAGGTGTTCAAAGATCTGGTCGTTAAAGATCTCGACAACCTGAGAGTACGCAAAGTAACTAATTCCCGTGAGATCGAAAAAGGACTAATAGACCTTTGCAACCATAAAGATATAGTGATCCGCCCCGCGGATAAAGGGGGCGGGATTGTAATATTAGACAAAAAGGACTACAAATCTGAGATGTTAAAAATCCTCTCTGATCCCCAAACTTATCATAAGTTGCCAAATAACCCTACCAATGGCTTTAAAAAGAAATTGATGGATATTACAAAAAAGGCCTTTAATGATAATATAATAAACAAAAAAGAAAAAGCTTTTCTTATCCCCTCAGCACCAAGAATTCCGGTAATATATTTTTTACCCAAAGTACATAAAGACCCGGTCAAGCCCCCTGGATGCCCCATCATCAGTGGCATAGATTCCCTCACCTCCAGGATTGGGAAATATATTGACGAATTCCTCCAACCATTGGTTGCTCAGATGCCATCTTATTTAAAGGATACGTCACAGATCCTTAATCTATTACAAAACATCACGTGGAGGGAGGGATGCGTTATGGCCACTGCTGATGTGGCGTCCTTGTATACCATCATATCCCACCAACATGGGATGGATGCAGTCAGCTACTATTTGGAGTCAAACGACTCTTTACTAGAGAAACAGAGAACTTTTATACTGGAATTGCTTTCATTTGCTATGGAACATAATTTTTTCTGGTTTGATGGTTGCTATTACCTACAGAGACGTGGCGTTGCCATGGGTGCAAAATTTGCACCGAGTCTAGCTAACTTATTTATGGCTCGGTGGGAGGAGGACGTCGTCTTCGGGTGCCGTCCGCCACAGCTTGTGCTGTGGCGGAGGTACATAGACGACGTCTTCCTCCTATGGGATGGCGACCTCCCTTCTCTAGATAGATTCATGTCAGATTTAAATATCAATGTCCGTGGTATCAAACTAGAATATACCAGCAGTACTGACCAAATATCATTCTTGGATCTAATTTTGAAAGTGCAGGATGATCAGATCATTACGACCACCCACTTCAAAACCACGGATCGTAACAGATTCATTCCTACGAATAGCTGTCATCACACAACATGGTTAAAAGCAGTCCCTAAGGGCCAATTTCTCAGTTTGAGAAGAAATTGTACCCGAGTAGAGGACTATTATGGACAGGCTGAGACCCTTAAAAAACAATTTTTGGAAAAGGGGTATGATATTACATCATTAAACACAACGATTGGGGAGGTGGCTGCTATCAATAGAGACGACCTCCTCAAAAAGCGAATAAGAGGTGATTCGGAGAACACTTTTCAGTGCGCCTTTATCACCTCTTATTCTGCACAACATTATCATATGAGAAACATTCTCAAGAAACATTGGGCAGTGTCGAAAAACGACCCGGTCCTAGCTCCACATTTGCCCATGACCCCTAAAGTGATATACAGAGGTGTCTCGTCGTTGCGAAATAAAATTGCACATAATGTGATAGATCGTCCAATTTAGCCATCTTTCTTCCAAGATCTAAAGGAATTTTTTCCGTGCCATAAGTGTAACGTTTGCACTATTAATTCCTTTAAAGGTAGAAGGATGGAAAAATTTCAATCTACGCAAACTGGCCGAGAATACCATATCAGGTCATTTATAACCTGTTCTACCAGAAACTTTGTTTACTTGATTCAGTGCAAATGTGGAAAGCAATATATAGGGAGGACAATCAGAGCCCTACAAGTCCGTCTGGGGGAACATATAAGAAACATCAGGAAAGGTTTTCCAAACCATAATGTCCCAAACATTACGACCTATGTCACCGTAGAAATCCTGGGGACACATTGTTTGTCGCTATAGACAAGTTAGAACCCCACTAGAGAGGATGTAATAGCAAAAGATCCATATCCCAAATGGAAGGGAGATGGATCTATAACCTTAGAACGTACCATCCACATGGGTTAAACATCGAGTGGGACGTGAAGTGCTTTATTAGTAATAGCTGATTATATCATCGAGGTTGGATCTGGTTAAGGCATAAAAAACCTTTTTCTGTTTTGTATTTTATATACATATATATATATATATATATATATATATATATATATATATATATTTATTTTGACGAACATATGCCTATTTATTTTTATATGATCATTTCTACTGTTTGTGCTCTTATGGTTTGGCTTATAAAGACTGTTGTGGTGGGAGTGTGGGCATAAGTGAACTATTTAGATCCTGCACAAGTTGCTATATGAAAATCATTTCTATGTGTTTTTAATTTTTTGACCACAAGATGGTGCTATAAGGTATTACTCGCACATTTAATAACTTTCATTGTGAGTATCACAGTGCGAGATTATTCATTTATGCCTCGGTTAATTTTAAATCTTTTTTGATATTGGTAACATCTGTTTTTTAATGGATGAACATTTTTATAAAGCACAAATGGGATCTGGATCAGATACTTTTTACTATCATCCTCAAGTGTGGGCATATAGATTCACTTCCGCTCTTTCTTCGGATGTTTTTCAATGCGCAGCACACGTCAGGCAGATACGCCCAGGAAGAAGTCATTCTGTGACGAAACCGGTAGGTGGGGCTATACTGATGTGTGTGCTGCGCTCGCACGGCCATGCTACATGATATACAGACCCTGGTTGTTTGCGCTGATTTTACTTCGGAAATGTGAATGTTTTAATATCGTTTTTACTGCAATAAATATACCATACAGAATTACGCTATTGCCTGTGCACGTTTCTTATGTTTTCCGGTGAAACCTGTGACCAATACTCATCGTAAGGGAGGAAGGCTGCTGGGATCTCCGCTGACCTAACCCAGGGAGTTTTATACATCCCTAAAAACGTGCTTTGGCTGTTCCATTAGTTTGGAAGCCATACCTATCTGGTAAACGTGCTGATTATCTGGAGGTGGAGGTTCTTAGTGATCACACTATAGAGGAACTGTGTGTTTAACCCCTTCACATCGGGTGTCTTTCCACAAAGACTGTTTGTTGCTGAGCTCTTCCTTTCATTGGATCTGATCTTCATTTTTTGGGACTTTTCACTAATTATGTTACTCATATACTAATTGGGATGCTATATGGATAACAAGACTTAAAAGCGCCGCCACTCTATATGTTTTAAGATTTGTTTTGAGGTTTTTTCTATAGACCTTAGTGGTAGGCTGCTGATTTATCAATTTTTACTTAAATCTGGTTAGAAATCGTTTTTTCTTTTAGCGCGGATATACCATTGGTAAAATTATACTTTGTTCTCGCATGCCCACCTCATTTAAAGTCCCAAAACTTCCTCTTCTATTACAATTACCAGGGATGGAGATGTGCTTCTGCACATCTCACTCAAAGTCCCAATCCTTTTTCCTCTATGTGAACTCAGAATTACCTTTCTGCAAGACAGCATATTAACATTTCAGGTTTAGCAGATTTCCATATAATAACAATCTAGGAGTATGACATAGAGATGAGATTGGCCAAGCTGGGGGCAAATTTAGTCCCCATAGCAACACCCCTAACCTGCAAATAGAAAATTCCATCGTACCACATGTAGTTATGTTCCATTGCAAAGCCCAAAAGTTCAAGGATATAATCCTGTTGAACCTTGGGAAGCTTTCCATCCTTCGCTAAGAAGTATTTAACTGCTGCTATCCCATAGGTATGTGGAATATTGGAATAGAGGGCAGCCACATCTGCGGTGGCCATAATCGTATCTGTTTTTAGTTGGGCCGTCTCAAGCAACTTAAGTGTATCTTTAGTGTCCCTGAGAAATCAAGGCATTTTAATTACTAAAGGTTGTAGATAGAAATCAATATACCGCCCAATATGTGAAGTGAGTCAATGCCACTCACGATTGGGCGGCCTGGGGGATTAACACTATCCTTATGAATCTTGGGTAAATAGTACAGGACAGGGATCCAAGGGGCTAAAGGAATCAAATGGGATCATTCCCTTTTATCTAATATACCCAACTGAGCCCCTTTATCAAGCAACTTAGTAAGTTCTTTCTTGAACTTTCTTGTAGGGTCACTTAGGAGTGGCTGATAAGTATTTCTATCACTCAAAATATTGCACATCTCAGTATAATAGGAAGACCCATCTAACACCACAATCCCCCACCTTTATCAGCGGGCCGAATAATAAGGTCCCTCTTTTCACAGAGGGACTTCAACCCAGCCCGTAGGGCAGGGTGGGTATACAGAGGTTTAGTTCGTAAATTCTCCAGATCATGCAATACTGAGTCCTTAAAAACTTTAATGGCCGGAGCCACTGGACCAGGGGGATTAAAGAGTGAAGGGTTACGCAAACCTGAATGCATTACATCATCAACATCGTTTTGGGGCTTGACTCAAATAGGGTTAGAAATTAAATATCTTTGTATGTTAATTTTACGAATAAACTTTTGTATATCAATGAATGTATTAAATTTATTCATAGGTTTCGGGGGGAAAAATTTCAGTCCCTTGTCTAAGACAAGTTTTTCAGCCTCAGACAGGGTCACCTGACTAAGGTTAAAAATACCCCGTCCTACTTGCTTCTTTTCCTTTTTCCGGCGGGCCCTCCTCCCCCCTCTGGATCCTCTCTGGGGTACCTTTGTCCTACATGGTCGGGCATTACCCTGGGAAAACCCTGTTCTTGAGGTGGGGGGTGGTCTATTCTGATTATAATTATAAGGAGAGTAATTATAATCATCACGGTCCCTACTGCCAGAATTGTAATATGAAGAATCTCTTAGCGGAGAGAATCTGTTGTGTGTGGGAATAGGAGTCCTCATAAAACGAGACTGATCATGATGATAATCTTTGATTTCCCCATCGATAACCCTCTGGCGTAAACGTTTACGGTCAGCAAGGAAATCAAGGCATCCTAACCCTGCCTCATTAAAATATTTGAACCATATATCATGGTCTGTATCACCCTGTTGAGGGTGTACATCCCATCTAAGGCCACGTGGGACCATCTTGTCCTTAAGATATTGCTCAAGGAACGCAATGTCCCATTGTAGATGTATCTCAGTGGTTAAGAGATTCTTAAGTCTTAAAAATAAACCACCTAATTCAGTGTCGGAATCAACAACAGTGAAAATACACTCTGTGTTAATTACACGCGAGGATCTATATTCAAAAACATCCATTCTAAATTATAGTGAATAACAAAATGTGTAGGAGCAGCAATATATCAGTTGAGTGATAACAGCAATAGTGAAAAGGAAAATATATACTGCGCATCCAACTAACATATATATAAGCAGCAAACACCACAATTTCAACAAATATTGTGCATAACTGAAAATAAAAATAAAGTGTCGCGCTATGGCAATAATATGAAATATAATCATTAGACTTCAGACATAGATGTCTCTAATAAAGTCCACATATAGAATAGTCCAGTGTAAAAAACAGGTATCATTCAGTGTTCAAAGAACATGTTCCACCACAGCAAAGTGAATCCACCAACAAAGATGCTTAAACACTCTAACCAGCGGTAAGCTGTTAAACCGTGGTGGAACATGTTCTTTGAACACTGAATGATACCTATTTTTTACACTGGACTATTCTATATGTGGACTTTATTAGAGACATCTATGTCTGAAGTCTAATGATTATATTTCATATTTTTGCCATAGCGCGACACTTTATTTTTATTTTCAGTTATGCACAATATTTGTTGAAATTGTGGTGTTTGCTGCTTATATATATGTTAATTGGATGCGCAGTATATATTTTCCTTTTCACTATTGAGGTAAATACGCTGACTTGTTAACGCTGCCACGTTGCCTGATTTAATGCTCTGGGAAGGTGTTGTCAAGGTAGCCCGGTACTGAAAAAACAAAATTAAATAAGGTCCCATTATAATGCATAATAATCTATAAAGTAGGAGTAATGATTGCCTACTTTTGGCCCATCTTGCATAACCCACATTTATTTCACTGTTGCCAAGCACTTTCTCCATACTCTACTGGAGTCATAGGCTCAACACGCATCCTTTCACCTCTCAGTGTGCGGCTGGCCATATCCCCATATCCTGGCAGGGTCTACATTTTACTACTACAGTACTATAAAAAGACAAAAGTAAATATCTGCGCTAAACAAAATAAGTTGCTAGAGATGATATCGCAGCAGCCAGCTACTGAGGTATATAGATAAAATGCCCCAAAATAACATAAAGAAAAATAAGTAGCGGCACATAGCAAATAAACAATAAATAATCGATTAAAACACTGTTAATAAAAGCAACACATCCATATGTATGTGTGATAATTTGCATCAGGTGAAAAATCACTTAATAGTCCTGAATTGATATGAGTGCCAAATCAATTAATAGTCCTAAACGACATATATGCAGCATATATATAGAAAAGGTGCCTCTCATGAGGGAAAGGCTAACACCCAGTGTAGAGAAGCTCGACGGTCCACATTAAAGTATCCAAGTAAAAGTGAAAGTCCACCACCGCTGATTAAAAAGCCGCTTACCAGAATGATATGGCTTCCAATTTAATGGAGAAGCCAAAAAACGCCTGCAGGGACGTGATTACTCCCTAATAAACCTGGATGCCACTCTCATATACTCTTCAATACAGCATAGAAACCTTCCAACGATCCTCAGAAAATATAATGGTAGACATACAAGACCATAGCGTAATCCAGTATAAACAATTGAATGTGTATATCACAAACGTAGTAGATAGCACTCACATTTAGTCAAGATGAATCATAGCTTGTACAGGGTATACCAAACGAGTACAAAGAGGACGGCCGTAGGAACACAGAGTCGCACGTCTAGGTGTGTTGCCGACAGGTTTCGTCATGTCAGTTTATGGTCCATAGGACCGCCTGACAGTGTGTATACACATATTTATATATTTGGAAATTGCACCAACCTTTGCAATCTCTGTGTACACATATATATATATATGTATATACATATATTCTTGTTACTGCTACGGGTGCCTTTTTATTCACTTAATTTTTTGTCTACTACTACTGACCACCAGTGACGGCTAGTCCTCCTTTGGTTTGAGAGGGGTGGCAAGCAAACTGAGACATCTCCCCCCCCCCCCTGGTCGTTCCAGACTGCCACACCACACCAACCTCACTCGCCAATCGATCAGCACTTACCCCATCCAGATTGTGGCTGCGGCTTCCCTCCTCCGTCTCCTCCGTGTCCCGGCGGTCGCTGCTTCTCCTCCCAGCCAATCGGGTCTTTGGACTCCTGGTCAATGGGGTTTTAGGACTCCTGGCCAATTGGGCCCACTTCCTGATTGGCCGGGAGGAGAAACATATTAATTTGCTAATGTCACACAACTGGGTGGACTCAGGAAGCAGCGCTCTGCACCCTGAGTCCACCCTTTAAGCCAATTAGGGCCTCGGGCTCTAATCATGTGCTTCAAAAAAAAAAAACATTAAAATCCATGCGTCCAGCACCCTGCATGTAGATTAGGAGCCGAGCGTATGGACAGGCCATCACTGCTGACCACATTGATCACAAACGTGGGAAGGTGGGGGTTAAATAATATTTATTATTGTAGTCATTAGAACCAATGCTGGGGGTTCTTGTTACACCTAATGACACAATTGCTTAGTGATATTATTCCAGGCATTTAAACCATTGCTGGAAGGTCATTACTACACCCACGGACACCAGTGCTGGAAGTTATTATTGCAGTCATTGACAATAATGTTATGGGATAATATTGCAGTCTTTGAAAATAATGCTGAAGGCTTCCTGCTGCACCTGTAGGTAGGTGCAGTCTACTTTCTCCACTGCAGGTGGCACTCATCCGCAGTGGCGATGCAGGTAGAGGAGGAAGTCAAGAGAAACCTAGTTCCTCTATTGTTTCCTTGGTAGGCAGCTATCCAATTGGATGCTGGCACCCCATGTGACTTTCGCAGGCATATTGGGTCAGGCAGAGTCTATTCAAGACCCTGGCTCCCATGTTTGGCAAGCGTTTTGTGAGTGGCTGGAGTAAAGACAGGTCACCTATCTGTCAGGGGCAGTGCTTAGCATCAGGAAAAGGTTCCGAAGCAGAAGAGAAAGTGCAGGGATACGCCATCCTTCCTGGAAGCCTTCCCATTTGGATGCATTCTGCTCCTTGAGAAAGACACTGTCGGCACCTTTGGTCCACCACTCTAGTGCCACTTTGCTGTTACAACTTGTGAGTGCTCCTGGTCGGTTGCTTTTTCGCTGGGCCTGTTTGTATTGCTGGGCTTCTGTCATAATAAATTCCTGTTATCGCACCTGGACTCTGTGTGTTTTCTGCCGCCGCATCTCGAAGCACCTTCTCACACACCCACTGACACCAGTGCTGGAATTCAGTGGCGGCTGGTGTTTTTTTTTTGGGGGGGGAAGGGCGGTAAAAAACCAGTGAATATTTATTCGCTGTTTGTAACACACCTGGGTGGGCTGAGAGTGCACTCTCTGTGCCCCGAGCCCACCCTATATTGAGGAATATTAGAGCCTCTGGGTCTAATCGGTGCTTCAAAAAAAACACCCCCTACCCGTTGGAATTCATGCACCAGTGTACTGAAAGGGGCCAGATGCATGGACAGGGGAGGCGGCGATGTACGGGGGGCGGCGCCCATGTGCCCCTAATGGGCCGCCCCTGCTGGAATTACTATTACTGCCACTAATACCAATAATGTGGCTAATTTTTTTCCCACTTTCTCTTCTCTGTCAGTTGTGGTGCACTGCAAAAAATGCAGCAGGGGCCAACATTTTTGAGTGTTGAGGTGCGTTTTTGCCATTCATTTTGGGTTTCCTAACTCAATGCAATGGACCACAAAGCACAAAAATGTGCTGCCATTATGCAGCCCTCTGGGTGGGTCGGGGTTCACATGTAAGGCTCTCTATGTTTTTCAAGTTAACCACCACTGATGGAGAAGTACTGCACAGAGAAGTCTCTTACAGTTCAACAGCTTTTGCTGCAGTATAGGCTAGAGTAGACAATGAAAGCAGAAAACAATGGCTGCTGTGAGCCATGCCTGTACTTTTCCTCACCTCCAGGTTCAATGCATGAGGCTCAACATTATCAAACAAAAATTAACCTGTCCTTGCCATCCCTAACTGTGCAGATTACAGTCCATAAGGCGCACATTGCCCTCTTCTGGCCTTGCAGTGGCACTACAGGAAATCAATTGCCAAAGTTTGACAACAGATCTCATTAATCCATTAAAATAAAGAGAACTACAATATTTAAAGAATCTATTTATAAAAGCTGGAGGTAATAAAACATAATCAAACGTGGAGGTGTTTCCCAAAGTGACCAACCATATAGCTCATTTCCAGAGGATAACAAATGAAACCCAAATGTTCAATATGGTCAATAACTACTTTTTTCTGCCCACTTACATTCTTTCTCCAGTTTTGGACATTACGCGCATACTTTACAGAGTGTTCCTATATCAGCTTAAAAATGATAGTCAATACATATTTCACCTGTTTACTTGGCTTCAGATGTTTCTGACATGATAATGATAAGAAATGTCTGCAAATATATAACTCAGATCAGATACATCACAATACAAAAACACATGATTGCATTCACATTGCCCTTTTCTTTGTCTCCCCTCTACCCCAGTGCAATGCTTGTAACCTAAATTGTCAATCACCAGGCCCCAGTGCTATCACATAGGGGCATGAGTGTGTCATTTTTAACAATAATGATTACAGTTGGTGAATGACAGTGACATTTTTAGGGTGTCATTTGGAATCAGAAAGGTGCTATAGGTTACTTTTGGCATTGAAGGGTATAAAGCTTGTGGGGTATTGATCAGGATTGCTCTTGTACTGAATGACACTCATGTAATGATGTGTAGGCACTTCTCAGTACAGTGAACCAGCTCAGTAGCAGCAGCAGGAGGGTGCAGTAAATATATGTCCCTCATTCCTTGGTGTTGAGGATTATCAATCCAGCAATGCAAATGTGCCTGCACCAGCCGTCTGATGTCACTGCTAGCCAGTGACATACTTATAGGCAGGGTAGCCATCAGATATTTTGGGGCCCCTTACACAGCTTTAGGCCTGGGCCTCCCAGGCCTGGCCACCAACATTCCCCAGGGTCCGGTCTCCTTCACGGCCCCCCTCCTTGCACTCAGGTCCTCTTTACAGCCCCATCCCCTCCCTTGCACCTCTGTCCCCTTCACAACCCCCTTCTTTGCATCTCCTTCCCCTTCACAGTCCCCCTTCTTTGCACCTCCGTCCCCTTCACAGCCCCCCTTCTTTGCATCTCCCTCCCCTTCTTGGCCCCCCTTCTTTGCACCTCTGTCCCCTTCACAGCCCCCCTTCTTTTCACCTTCGTCCTCTTCACAGCTCCCCTTCTTTTCACCTTCGTCCTCTTCACAGCTCTTCTTTTCACCTTCGTCCTCTTCACAGCCCCCCTTCTTTGCACCTCCATCCCTTTCACAACCCCCCTTCTTTGCACCCCAGTTTTCTCAGCCCCCCTTCTTTGAACCTCCATCCCCTTCTCAGCCCCCCCTTCTTTGCACCTCCGCCCTCTTCTCAGCCCCCCTTCTTTGTACCTCAGTCCCCTTCACAGCCCCTCCTTCTTTGCACCTCCACCCCTTCACACCCCCCCTTCTTTTCACCCCAGTCTCCTTTATGTGAATGCCCCTCCCTTACTAATCCTACCTTGTACAGCAGGTCGTAGGGAGAATACACAGAGAATGAGAGCTGCCCAGCTTTACATGTTAAGAGGTAGATGATTGGTTGCTAGGACCGCCCCACAACAAATCACCTGCCTCTTAACATGAAGAGATGGGCAGCTCTTGCTCTCTGTCTGGACATGCTGTGTATTCTCCCTACTACCTGCTGTATAAGATTGAAGGTGGTGGCAGCGGCGGGGCAGGAAGGAGGGAAGGAAGGATAACTCAGGCTGCTAAGTTGCGGAGCCGCGTTCCAAAGAGGACTGTTAATCACGGACAAAAGTCTGTCATTCAGGGTAGTCAGCAGAAAAAGTAGCAGTGACGTCCATGGACAGGAGCAGTGGCGGCCCGCCCATAGGGGCGCCCGGGCACCGCCCCCCCCCCCCCAAAAAAAGTTCCCCTTTAAAAAAAAAAAGTTTGTTTAAATTAGCATGGTACATGGTGTTCGGGCGCCGGACGGAGTGCACTATGGGAAGCGTGACATCATTGCAATCACATGATTGCTGGTGTCACGCTTCAATGGCAGGGTTTAATCCTGCCTTGAGGCGATTTGCTCTGCGCCTCAAGCCGCCTATTGGCTGCTGGTGCTGTCAATCAATCACCGCCGTCCAATAGACGGCGGTGATTGATCTCGGAGGAACTCTGTGTCACTTGCTTCCGGCCATGGAAACTGGAGAGAGAAGGCTCCAGTCTCCAGGCTTTCAGCACGCTAACCCGCAAGTGCTGTCTCTGCAAATAAACAGCCGCTTGTCCGCATGCCGAACTCTGCAACACTCCTGCCTGCCTGCCTATTAGATGGGGTAAGTGCTTGTCCCGACTTCTGAGGGGTGGGCATCCAGGGGGGGTAGGGTCGCAAACCCCTATCTGGTGACTGTATTACATTATCTGGGACCCTGTATGTGCAATGCTCTGCATGGAGGTTTCCTATGAATTACTATGTGCAATGCCCTGCATGGAGGTTTCCTATGAATTACTGTGTGCAATGCTCTGCATGGAGGTTTCCTATGAATTACTATGTGCAATGCTCTGCATGGAGGTTTCCTATGAATTACTATGTGCAATGCTCTGCATGGAGGTTTCCTATGAATTACTATGTGCAATGGCCTGCATGGAGGTTTCCTATAAATTACTATGTGTAATACCCTGCATGGAGGTTTCCTATGAATTACTATGTGTAATACCCTGCATGGAGGTTTCCTATGAATTACTAAGTGCAATGCTCTGCATGGAGGTTTCCTATGAATTACTAAGTGCAATGCTCTGCATGGAGGTTTCCTATGAATTACTATGTGCAATGCTCTGCATGGAGGTTTCCTATTAATTACTATGTGTAATGCCCTGCATGGAGGTTTCCTGTGAATTACTAAGTGCAATGCTCTGCATGGAGGTTTCCTGTGAATTACTAAGTGCAATGCTCTGCATGGAGGTTTCCTATGAATTACTATGTGCAATGGCCTGCATGGAGGTTTCCTATGAATTACTATGTGCAATGCTCTGCATGGAGGTTTCCTATAAATTACTATGTGCAATGCTCTGCATGGAGGTTTCCTATGAATTACTATGTGCAATGACCTGCATGGAGGTTTCCTATGAATTACCAAGTGCAATGCTCTGCATGGAGGTTTCCTATAAATTACTACGTGCAATGCTCTGCATGGAGGTTTCCTATGAATTACTATGTGCAATGCCCTGCATGGAGGTTTCCTATGAATTACTATGTGCAATGCTCTGCATGGAGGTTTTCTATGAATTACTAAGTGCAATGCTCTGCATGGAGGTTTCCTATGAATTACTATGTGCAATGCTCTGCATGGAGGTTTCCTATGAATTACTATGTGCAATGCCCTGCATGGAGGTTTCCTATGAATTACCAAGTGCAATGCTCTGCATGGAGGTTTCCTATAAATTACTACGTGCAATGCTCTGCATGGAGGTTTCCTATGAATATTACTATGTGCAATGCCCTGCATGGAGGTTTCCTATGAATTACTATGTGCAATGGCCTGCATGGAGGTTTCCTATGAATTACTAAGTGCAATGCTCTGCATGGAGGTTTCCTATGAATTACTATGTGCAATGCTCTGCATGGAAGTTTCCTATGAATTACTAAGCACAATGCTCTGCATGGAGGTTTCCTATGAATTACTATGTGCAATGCTCTGCATGGAGGATTTCTATGAATTACTAAGTGCAATGCTCTGCATGGAGGTTTCCTACGAATTACTATGTGCAATACTCTGCATGGAGGTTTCCTATGAATTACTATGTGCAATGCCCTGCATGGAGGTTTCCTATTAATTACCAAGTGCAATGCTCTGCATGGAGGTTTCCTATAAATTACTACGTGCAATGCTCTGCATGGAGGTTTCCTATGAATTACTATGTGCAATGCCCTGCATGGAGGTTTCCTATGAATTACTATGTGCAATGGCCTGCATGGAGGTTTCCTATGAATTACTAAGTGCAATGCTCTGCATGGAGGTTTCCTATGAATTACTATGTGCAATGCTCTGCATGGAGGATTTCTATGAATTACTAAGTGCAATGCTCTGCATGGAGGTTTCCTACGAATTACTATGTGCAATACTCTGCATGGAGGTTTCCTATGAATTACTATGTGCAATGCCCTGCATGGAGGTTTCCTATGAATTACTAAGTGCAATGCCCTGCATGGAGTTTTCC